>CABEEJ010000015.1:313963-395043 GCA_901482245.1 Timema douglasi | reverse complement strand
CCCAACATTTAAAAATGCAAGTTTATATGATTGCAACCGTTTGTTCTGGATTGTTCCGCAAAATTTTTCGTTTGTTCCATATTTCATAGGCACACAAATAATATGTTCACCTTGGAGGGGCTAACTTCAAGGTACCCTCCCACTTTGGAAAAATGACATTTTTATGGTTGTGATCTTTTTTCCTCATTTGTACCGCAAACATTTTCGTTTTTGTCCACTACCCCTTAATATTTTATGAATGCATAAATATTCAAACTTTTTTATAATCAAACCATTGTTGTAATGAAAAATAATGTTTAAAATTAACTCTTTTATCCTCTTTGTAATGTTTGTAAAAATCCACATTACCAATGAGACGCTGCAGTTAAGTGGGTGAAAAGTTGAGTTAGGATGGGATTTTTTTTAGCATATTTTTGTAAATTAATGCTATAGTTAGCAGAATGCACGAGTTTAATTTAAGTATTTTCATTGCATATCTATCTTTTGTTTTCCATTTGTAAAGCATGTGTTTGATTTAGTTGTATGCAATAATTTATTTAAATTTCTTGATTTTGTTGTTGTTGCAAATTTGTTAGTCATTTCTTAGAGGTTTGGGGATTTTAAATACTTTACTCTACTTTTTTTTGACCATCTAAGTCTGGACCCCATTTATAAACATTGATTAATATGAATAAATCATTTTCACTGTCAAGGAGTTTCCTTCTTTGTAGTGCTAGAATTGGAATAGATGACATTTCCTGCCAACTGCTTCTTTGTTGTGAAAGCTACTACTTACTATATCATAACAGTAATAGTAGCAATCAAAAGGAAGGTATGGTGTCAACGCTTCAGGAGAACCTAATTCCGAGCTCACTGGTCTCAGGTATTGTTGGTGATTTGACCAACTACTCAAGTAGCCGAAGCCAATATTTTAAAGCTTAAAAGCTTAAAAATGGAAAGTGAGGTTTATAAAAATACTTTTTTTTACTAGAAGTTGTATGACATGCAAAGTTGTAGACCAGCATCTCTCCAGTTTTTGTATTTCTGACTTGCTTGGCATCTGTATTGCTGTATTGTGCACAGTGATGGAATCATATACAAGATCTGCAATACTATAGATCTAGAGTCTAGACACAGGGGGTGGCACACACTTTCTTTACCTGAGGCCCTTTGCTATCGCACAAGCTCACACAAAAAGCCATTCACCATCACTAGTGACACTATACTACCCATTCAGGTTATACACACGCTAATGTGTAATGGTAGGGTGGTTGGGAGGTGAAATGGAGGACCTACAGTTTAACATGGAATCTGAACCACGGTGGAGGCCTGGCATTCCCTACATTCACAAGTTGTGATTAACACATGTCTTGTTAAAGGTGAAGGAAGGGTTTGGTAATCAGATAAATCTTTGCCGGGACCGAGGATTGAACCCCAGACCTCAGCACAGAAGTCCGACACCTTACCCCTAGACCACCAGGTCACCTGAAACTATAGTTTATTGAGCGTTTGTAAGAGATCTAATAACGCACAAACTAAAATACGATGAACAATAATCTGGAACCAACTAAAAAAAATTATAAAAATACCAATTCAAATTTTGTTATTTAACTAGATTAGATGGGAAAAGGGAGCAGGCATAGTTATAAAATTGTATATTAATTTTTAACCCATTAACAGGAAATAAACACATTTTTCTAAAGTCAATTTAAAACAAAATAAAGGGAAATACTTACTTTACATCACTGTACAGTGTTTCTACACTGTCTTATTATATATATTTCCAAGCCATTGGGCTCTGATTAATTTCATTATCATGAGTTGTAAATTAAAACTTTCTTAAAAATATCTTTGTGCTAGGTAATTTACTACCAATATTTCATTCATGGTATAATTTATTCTTGAAAATAATAGGATATTTGTTGAAAATGACTCAAAAATAAAAGTAAAAAACCTATTCACAAACATTTCAAATTTTTTATGCTAGAGTGTTCAATCTTATATTATTATTATTACTAGCACCGCGTCTTACTACTCATTCGGGTTATACGCACTTACGCTGTGTAATGGTAGGGTGATAGCGAGATGAAAATGGAGGACCTACATTTTAACGTGACATGTCTTGTCAGAGAAGAAGGAAGGGTTTGGCAATCAGATAAATCTGTACCGGGACCGGGAATCAAATCCCGGACCCCAGCTAAGAAGCCCGACACCTTACCCCTAGACCACCAGGTCACCTTCAATCCTATAGTTCTTGAGGAAGATACGATGTCGTGAGGCATTTAATTTTTAAACGTCAGTGAAAAATTGTTTTTTACTTATAGTTGTGCTCGTTTTCTATTATCTTTCCAGGTTTATTTAAGAACATTAATTTATTATATCATGCTTGTCACTTTATCATGGGATAAAAAAAACTACACCAAATGTCAACACTTAGTTGACATTGAACAAAGGATAGAAGGGCAAGGCATACATATTTAAGAGAAAAATGCAATATTTTATTAGCCTCGTGTCTTACAACCCGTTCAAGATATAAACTGATGTACTAATTACACTAATGTGTTCAGGGATGAGGAAGGTTATATTTAAACAAAGTGTAGCCACATTTGCATGAAAAATCAATGAGAAAACTAACCTCAGTACACCCGACCGAGATTCAAACATTGATCTCCCCGTCATTGGCAATCTAGTCTAACACGAGATTGACGTGTTGGACCAAGCAGCCATTGAAGTGTCTATAAAGGCTTTAAAGTTACAAGTTAAAACACATCTCAGCAATTTTTGAGCACAACTGGCCTGTTACTATGGATAATTAATGTGATCTGTTTTGTTGTGGCACTAGGAAGAAACTTTTTTTTTTGCCAAAAGAAATAAAATATTCCTACAGTAGATAATAATAATATTTAGCATCGCGTCTTACTACCCGTTCGGGTTATACGCTCCTACAGAAGAAACATAAGAGTTTAATTTTCTTCATACGGCGATATCAACATTTGTTGAATATCTGTCATGAACATAGCAGCATTATATGAGAAACCTTTTTAAATAAAGAGAAAAAATTGTCATTAAATTCCAAATATCAACATGTAAAGAAAATTAAACTCTTTACGTTTCTACTGGAAAAATATGTAATTCACCCCAACCTTAAGAATTACGTTTTTATGGTAAGTGTGTAGGCCCTGCCTTTCTATTTATCAAAGCTATAGCATTTAGTCAACTTACGAGCCATCGTTTTTCCCCAGGGGTTCATCATACTTGATACCAATCCACCACCCAGCGGCAAATTCAACTTGGCCTGAAACATAAAACATGCAGAGCCAATCAGTTAAAAAAAAAAACAGGGTGTGTACTGAGTTGGGAAAAACACAAATTAGTGACTTTGTAACCTTGTTACAACATGTAAACAATTAAACAAAGGTTGTTTCACTCACCACTCTGGCCTCAGTTGACTCGTCTAAGCAAGACTGCGACTCTACAACACATCAAGGCACTGTCTAATACTTAAATGAATCCAAGCCCGTGGTTCATTCCCTGTCGTGAGTACCGAGCCGCACCCAAAGAAAAAAGAACGATATGCATCAGCACATTGCGCTCTATTGGCTGTGTTCCGTAAACTCAATAGAACTGTTCTTTCCACACATGCCTGGAGAGGCATGGACACATGCTATCCCTTACCCTTCTCTTCCTCATATTGTTCCCGTGCCTTGAGAACACGTGGTGGATTCTTAGGATATGTAATGGGTAGGATTCTGTGATGTAGTCATAAACTGATTAATGTTAAAGTATTCTCAATTCCCTTTGGACTTGATTTTTAAACTTATTCAAAATTATCGTTTCTGGACTTATAAAATTTAAACTACTTATTATTATTATTAGCACCGCGTCTTACTACCCGTTCGGGTTATACGCACTTACGCTAATGTGTAATGGTAGGGTGATTGTGAGATGAAATGAAGAACCTACAGTTTAACGTGGAATCCGAACCACAGTGGAGACCTGGCATTCCTCACATTCACAAGATGTCTTGTCAGAGGTGAAGGAAGGGTTTGGTAATCAGATAAATCTGTGCCGGGACCGAGGATTGAACCCAGGCCGCCAGCACAGAAGTCTGACACCTTACCCCTTGACCACCAGGTCTCCTTTAAATTTATTGATTATTAGCATGAAATTCACATCTGGTGGATTTAGTATATTTGGGCTCCTAAAGCCATGGAAATATTTTAATTCTTTGCACGATTAGTCCAAACTGTATGTACTATATTTTCATTATGATCTCTTTGGGGGACATTTAGTCTCTGTGTTTTTACTTGATATTTCAGCTTATCCACCTAACGGATGTTTTTTACCTTTTGGGTACCGGCCATGTGGGACAGCTATTAAATGATAGCGCCGTTCGTCGGCTCTACTTATTTCAACATTTTCTAAGTTTAAAATCATCTGGTTATTTATTGGGAGATTCTTTAATGTTGTTGGTAATGTTTAAAGTTTATTGTTTGTTAGTTAAAGATGGGGCCGCGAGTCGGCAAGATTGTACTGTAGACTTCGCTTTAATAATTAAACACTTGAGCAAGCCGTTTGGTGGAGTTGTTATCAAAATTAAAGTTTGATGTTTTAGAGGATGATTTCAAATAAAGTCCTGTTCAGTTGGGAGGACGATAATTTAACGGAGCCATATTGTTATTGTTTAAACTAATTGATAGCTGCCAAAAAGGGCTATTAGATAATTATTTTGCATTTATAAGATTGTATCCCTGATTAGTTATTAATGCCTAGGATCTTTGATTTACCTGTAAATTAAAATTATGAGGGCGAGAGTAGGAGTCTTGTAAGTGTCTAATGTTGATTATCTATAGTTTTGATTGGTGCAAGACAGCCCTGCCAACTTGTCACATTGGAACTTCTCTCATCTTGTATAACGCTTTTTTGCCTTTAATTACTTTCTATGGTTCATAAAACCTGTGTGTGACAATTAATGCATGTTCATTTCAAACTGATTTTAAGCGCCTAATGCTTTGAGCTGTCCCACTCGTCTTATCGAGCGAGATATATAAGTTTGTTACTCGAATAAAATAACTCTTTTGTTACCATCCCCGACTGTTATTTCTGAGTGATGATGGGGGAGTTACAACTTTTGTGGGGACCTTTTTGTACCATAAATTCCACCGGCAAACAAACGCTAACCTTGTCCTTGGTATCAAGGTAAAATCAATCAGGCAACTTGCAGCTAGTGCATGGCATCATGGGTAGTGGGTGGCGCGACTTT
The DNA here is from genome assembly GCA_901482245.1 of Timema douglasi. NCBI lineage: Eukaryota > Metazoa > Arthropoda > Insecta > Phasmatodea > Timematidae > Timema > Timema douglasi. The sequence goes on along the minus strand of CABEEJ010000015.1, from coordinate 389,801 downwards.
TGATGTGTTTGCATTGTTACGATGCGCAGGAAATTCAAATAAAAATATTTTCTTGACGCTATGATCAAAATATTGAAAATTTGTGACTTTTCACATACTTTTGTGACTCTTTTTGCAATTAGTGATTTTTTGTGACACAGTAGACACCCTGAAATATTATACATTTAACTAGAATTTAAATAAACACATCACACTTATAAAGAATTTCTTTAACATCCTGTTTTTTTTCACATTACATCTGGAATAAACTCCTCAGTTATCGGGGTTTGAACCAGTCTCAAATCTTTCGGCAACGTTCAAGGCCTACATTAAAATTTAATCACTATTAATAATCTAACTATTCTTCAAAGTTTTGTTCCAATAGGAGTGAGCTTAGAGTAATGGGCTTTTTTTTAAAATAAAATGTAAGATAGTAGGATTGACACCTTGACAAGAGATCTTTGACTTAGTGCACTAAAACAAGCTATCTAGCTAGGTTCATCCTGTGCTTAGCATATTCAACAATTTTAGTTTAAAGCAAAGGATGTAATGAAATTGTGAGCTAACTAGTAGCTATCAAAAACACAATAAATTAGTAATAGTCAGGACCAATAAGAAACAGTTTTTATAGTATTTAAATAGTGTCAATAAATTCTGAATTAATTTAAACAAACCTCATTTAAGGTGAGGTCCATTGAGGCATTGTTCCAATATTTAGCACCGCGCCTTACTACCCGTTTGGGTTATACGCTTATGTACTAATCATGCTAGTGAGTTAGGAATTTGAAAGGTTGAATAACAAGGAAGTGAACCCGCATTTGTGTGGAGGGAGAGTGGAAAATCATTGAGGAAAAACCACCCCCAGTTCACCTGACCAAGATTCAAACCTCGATCTCCCGTCCTGGCAGTCTATCTCAACAGGAAACTAGTGTGTTAGCCAACTATGCCACTGAGGTGGGTGGCATTGTTCTAAAGGGGCCATTAGCATATTCACTTCAGATGTAAATTAAAAGTTTTATTCAAACTTAAAACTACAAAAATAAGTAATCTCATGCTGTAATTAGATTTAAGGAATTATTAATTTTAAGGTTTCCTCCGTGATATTAAGATCATACATTTTAAAAGTCAGTTTGGGGTTAGGGTCCTGCATCTCTTTGTCTGTTTCTGCCCTTGAAAGACGGTGATCAACCCCCTTTTAAACTTTGTTTCATATCTGAGTCTGATTGATAGTTCATGTAGTGCAGTCGCAGATACAAAGTGATTTAAGTGCAGGATCACATATGTTCAGTGGGAGTGTGATATCAATGAGTTTGAGATGTTATTTTGTATAGAAAATATTTATCAAAGCTGCTAGGTTCCTCCTGTTCTTACCAACAAACATGACAGTGCCTCGTCGTGTAGGGAAACCGGGGACACGAGTTTCACACCTGCTGTTGAGAGCTATCGCCTTTGCCGCCATCTCTTCTGCTTGTTCCTCCTTCTTCTGCTGCTCCAAACGTTGCTTTGTCTCTTCTTCATTGTACTTGCCCAGCTTATTCTTCAGCAAGAATGCCTTCACTGTGTCTATGGAACAGTTAGCAATCATCTCATTACTAAGTATTACTCAATATGCCGCAGAATTCCTTAAACAGCTTTGATTTAAATAAAGTAATAAGAGTTTGACCAAATATTGTGTATAGGAATATTTTGTTCTAGCATGTGCTTGAATAACAACAACAAAACATGAACATACTTTTTTCAATAAATTTGAATTTAAAAATATATGTTCTAAGAGAAAGTAAAGGGTTTTTAAATATAGCTATACATATTAATTAACTTGGTTAATATTAGGTATAGGTATTTATATTCTTGAAGGAGTGTTAAAGTGTCCAAATGCATGAGCAATTTTAACAGCACCGTTTAGTAAGTCACTCTTTTAAAGAGTTGTTTTTCCACAAGTTGTTTATTGGCGAGGCAGATATGCTACTGGTACTGAGGTTTGAAAGATTTGAAAAATGTATTTTCAGTCTTCATTATCTTTTAAATTTGTTGTTGTTTCTAGTCTTTTAGAAAGTGGAGGGTGAAGCCAGGAGTTAAGAGTGTTGATAAAATTGCTCATAAAAATGGATCCTCAGCTTACAGTTGGTGTGATGTTATAGTTTGTTTTTCAAACAATTGTTCAACTTTAGTTTCAAAACTTTTGTTTTTTAAATCTTCAAACCAGTGCCCATATGAACTGTGATTAATGTGATTGAAAACACAAACATATATTTAATATAATAATCTTACATTCCCATATAAGTTAGTTGAGATCATTTTTAACTAGAGATGCAACTTCACTATTTTATGAATCTGAATCTTCATTTTACCTCCGGATCTATAAATCGGATTTTGGAAAAAATGACGAGGAAAAGGAAATATAATAGGGCCTAGAACCGTAGAGAAGATAAATGTTATAATTTTATTATAATGCATTCATGATAACATGCATACATTCAATTAAGTGTTAAATTAATGGTCTGGGGGTCTCTGGTTTTTTTTATTTAATTTTATTTATTTGAGGTATTTAATGTGCACTTTCTGAACCGATAGATTATATCGGCACACAAGAATTTCAATGAGAGAGCTTGAAAGGGCCAAACAATTTTGCCGAGAAAGGTATTTTCACATACTTTCCAAGGGTTATTTTACATGCCACAATTGACATAGGAATGAAATCTTTAATTCCCTCCAAAAGATGCTACAGATCTTTATTGCCCAAAGAAAAAACCGTCAACCCCAAATTGGTTAAGACCAACAAACATCAGATCCTGAGGCATTTGGTTGTAAAGTTTGTTCTAAATGATATTGGTGCTGAGCCACCAATAATTAGGAAAAGAGCTTTAAAACTAATTCCAATTCAAACCAAATTTTGAGTTATTTTTTTCCAAATCTGGAGTCTGATATTTTCTCGAATCCTGGAGTCTCCTTAAGGGTTCAAGGCTTTAAGAGTTCTATTCTTACTTTTAACAAACACAATTTTGTGACTCGATACATTTATTTTTCTAACCACATTTTATGGAGGCCGAAATAAATAATGTAGGTTGTTTACCTGATTTTTTAGAATACTCTTCCTCAGAGAGTGTAAATTTCTCAACACTGGCTGTATCTCCCAAAGCATGTTGTATCAAGAAATTATCAACCACCTAATAAAATTCAAATGATTAAGACTATTGAACATTTAGCCAATTAAGCTATAAGTTCAATCAGATAGATTTTGATGAGATGGTTTAATATAATTGATTAAATGAGTGTTAGGAAAGGGATTCAAACTTGAACTCTTTGTCACAGTAGCAGCAAACAATAAAAGATGAATAAGACATTTAGTCTGTACCCAGTGATCCAGGTGATTTGAATTTAATTTACGAGTCAGCAATAAGGAAAAAACATAATATGATATGGAAGAAATCAACGCTATACAGTTAAAAAAATACATATATATATATATATATATATGAAGGGTGAAGCTTGGAAATAATGTCCAAGATTTTATGGCACAACCTTTGAAGAGCACTGTTCGCAATTTATGAGTTCAGTGCTGCTTCTCATGATAAAAGAAACATTTATCACAAATGTTGCTTTCATTATAATATTCATCGTTAATTCCTTTACTCACTTATGACAAGAATAATTAATATTGGTAAACCAATACTGTAAATATACTAAAATTGTACCTATGTTGTTTGTAAAAAACTGTGTACACTTTCTGTCCCTTGAATTTAGCCACACTAGGCTGTTACCTAGGTTTACAGGTTTTTATATTTGGTTATGGATGTATCTTATTCCTTCACTAAGTTAATACTTAATCTTGAAGTATTAAAAGATATATTATAAAGAATTTGTCACAAGCATTAAATTAGTAGGCTAACAGCTTACAGTTGTTTTTTTAAATGGGATTATTTTAAGAAATGTTTCATGGCCACTTACATGCATCCTCATCCCATCATCAATTGGGTATGATCCAAGCAAAGCCATGTCATCTGTGAGTTTGCAAACCAACTTGTTGTCTTTATCATAAACTTCAATCTGCATGGTCGAGGCCGCTCCGCCAGTTACCATTTCTAATTTTCCCTGAAAATCAAAGAGAAATTGATTAGGATAAAAATATTTACTTTAATGTACAGTATTCAATAGAAAATGGGAACTACCCAAAAGGCCCCATCTCTTTATTTTTATTTCACTAACTTAAAGATGTATTTAGCGTGCACTTTTTGAACCAATTAAGTATAAATATCAGCACATTACTTATAAAATAACTTAAATCTAGAAATGACATAGCCCCCAGCCTTCATGATACTTTTTAGGCTAGTATCAAACATGGGGCCTTTGGCTTAATGGGTTTACACGCTAACGACTGAGCTAAGGCCTTGGACTCTCTTATGGGCTGTCTGGGGGGGGGANGGGGGGGGGGGGGGGGGGGGGAGGGAGTAATTCTTTGTATGCCCAAGCGTGATGAGCGGGGGCGCGGAATCATGATGCGTGACGTCACATTACAATTTTAAGCGTATCGGGCAACGTTGTTTGTTAATAAACCCGAATATTATAAATGTGTGTAAAATACATGCCTTTAAATCTTCTATTGTTATTCCCTTTTGAAATCGTCTTTCAACCAAAGTTGTCACATCTTGACTTGTTGATACAGACACATTCACATAATCTTGTGTCAAAACTTTATATTGATTGGCCATAGGAATAGATTTAGATAAAAACACGCCAAAATATAGGATAATTTAAAGTAAACTTCAAAATACCAAACAAAACGTTCACCAATTTCAAAAATTAATTTACAAGCGTACAAAACTTTTCCACAGTTACAGAGCGTTTATTGTAGCAGAACACAAGCCCTTTTCTACGAATGAAACACAATAAGCGCAGGCTTACAACAATATAACTTTCTCACCAGATAACACAAATCATAGTTTAGGGAGTAGTATAAAAACGCCTCTCCAATGTTAGCAAGTAGAACCACGGCACTAGCGCTCATAGTTTTTGCGCTTAGAACTAAAATCTGAAGCGGTAAATTTGAATGTACAGGGAGAAGGTATTGAATGATATTTATTATTAAGACCTCATTTCAGAAAAATGGGGATTGTAACATCTGATAATTTTTATTAAATTGGTGAGAGATATTACACTTATCACTGGGGAGAGTTTCAGGATATTTTATATTCTTTTTTAACTTTCATTTTATCGGGGGAGGATTTTAATTAGATTTAGTTTTTTGCTTGCAATATTACTACCTGTTTGGGTGAAGATATACATTTTAACCACACTAATATGGTGGTTGAATTTATATAAAAGGTACCCTTATTTGTAAGGAGGTATTGGGAAACCATTGGGGTCAGAATTCAAAACCTGACCATCCCATCAGCAAACCAGACTAGTTGGACAGATTTGGGATATTATAAATAAGATTAATAAAATTAAGCTATCACGATGTAAACCTTAATAAACTCGCCTTTTGATATATCAACTGTTATCGACTAAGTGGTTTTGACCAAGTTGAAGCGCAAAAACAATTTTAGAGCTGTCATTTGTCATTCGTAAACACCAAAAATGGCGATGGAGCAAGATTTGATTCGAGTGGCTATAAGTGAATTAAAATGTAATGACACTGACATTTTATCCAAAGGGTTAATTGAACAATGTATAAAATCTAACACATATCCAAATTCACTCTTGCTTTTATCCACAAACCTTCATGACGTCAATTTTCGATCTACTTTGTGCAGTGAACAGTGTATTCATTTTTTATATTAATAAATACGTTTTCCACACAAAAAAGTTTCACAAATGGTATTGTGTTAGGGGCTCTCGCTACAATAAGAACAGTTACAAAAATTAAGTATATATAATAATGGAAAACCACTAATAATATAAATTTGGGTTTATTTAGAGTAACCCGCCTAGATGGCATAGTTAGAAAATACGCTAGTTCCGTATTGAGCTAGATTGCCGAGGTTAGGGAGATCGAGGTTCGAATCTCGGTCGGGTGAACTGGGGGAGGATGGTGGTTCCTAAATGATTTCTCACTCTCCCTCCACACAAATGTGGGTTAACTTCCTCTAAATTTAACCTTCCCAATTCCTGACCTATTAGCGTAATTAATAGGCCTACTTAAGCTTATAACCCGAATGGGTATTAAGACGCGGTTCATCCAAAAATGATAACATTCAAATGAGATGTGTCTAATTTGTGTATGTTTTCATAAAAACGTAAACAACCACACGGTTTGGTTAGTTGGCCTACAGTAAATCTATCACTATTTCATTTTATTCATAAATGATCATAAACTTAAGTAATAAGAGCAAATAATTATAATGAATAATTAACACAAATACAGAATATTTGTTTTAAAAAATCCAAAAACTTAACTGGAAAGAATTGTTGATCATGGCACACAGATTCTCAGGTCATTGGTCCTAACTGTTTAGTCTGGTCAAGGATACCAAAAAGAGTTTTGAGATTGTCTCAGTAATAAACATTTTGTTCACATTAATACCAAGTCAACCTCTGCGGTGATAAACATCGATACCAGGTCAACCGCGAACACACACCTGATTTGTGAAAACAATCTTCAGTTTCAACATGACAAAATTCAATCTCTAACTTAATGTAGATTCATATGAATCAAGCTTGCATAGTAGGTGATTTTGTGCGACGTCTATTTAGAGTCGAATTAATATATCGATAATTCTTAAATTTAATAAGATGTTTATATATAAATTGTCTAAACAGACACATTTCTATATTACTTAGCACGGCGTCTTACTACCCATTCGGGTTATACTCTTAAGTACTAATAATGCTAATAGGTTAGGAATTGGAAAGGTTGGATTTAGAGGATGTGAACCCACATTTGCATGGAGGGAAAGTGGAAAACCATTTAGGAAAAAACACACCCAGTTCACACGACCAAGATTTGAACCTCAAACTCACCGTCCTTGGCAGTCTAAGCTCAACAAGAAACGAGCACTTTTGCTAACAACACCACCAAGGCGGGTAACATGTTTCTAAAACCTCATTTTAATATAAAGTGGTTGAAGGTTGCATGAAGAACAGTAAAGACATATCTAAAAATTTTAGGAACTCAACATTTATTTCAATTCCAAGAATGATAACTATTTATTTTGAGGCAAAATGCATGTATCATTAAGTCTGTTTTATTAAATTTTATCATTTATTTTATTTTTAAAAGCCTTATTAGAATATCTTTTCAATTGTGTTTTAGAATATACCACATAGTTTATGTACACAATACAAATATCAGCAGAAATAATTATACTGTATTATTACTTAATTTTTAAGTTTAAAAATTATTTTAAAATAAGGGCTAAAATGTGAGCTTTAAGCCATATTTGAAAACACTTCCATCATCTTTGTTAATCAAGCTGTTAGATAATAGGCTATACAATACAGGTCTGACAACTCCTGAGGCGAGTTAACGGTGGCCAAAATTTTAAATAGAGCTCTCTAGTGTTGATGTCTTGAAATATAGGAATAGTGGGCAATCTCTCAAAACTTATTGTTACCAATATTTCATTTTAATCCAGTAAATCAAGTTATAATACTTAAAATTCAATTACTTAGGAGTTTTTACAAATAAATATTGTTTTATGTAATAATTTACCATAAATCGAGTATTTTAGCTGTCAATATTTTAATTGGTGAAGCTTCACACACTCCTATTAAACAATCTAATAACTAACACTTTTCATTTAGCGACCCTATATAACGTTTACTGGTCAACATGTTTTTAATGTCGATTGTCTGTTTTTCTACCGAATTTTAATATATTATTTTGTATTTGAAAAACCTTTTGAACGAAATTGAATATTTATTTAAATCTACTAGCCTCTCTGGGTCTATCGTAAATATATTCATTTATTATTATTGTTATATTAATGGCTTTATCTGAATGGTCTCAATGATCTTTGGAAGGATTCTTGAGTTATATACTTAATGAATTCACTCTCTCCACACACTTCCTATCGAAGGATGAAGACTGCATAAGTCAATTTGAACAGCAATGAGCCTAGCTACAACCTTGGGACAGCAGTTAGTGCTACCTCTTACCAATAATTTTAGAAACCTATGTCGAACTCTATCAGACCTAATAAACTCCACTAATGAAAACAAATGTTCACCTGCCAATAAGCAATCTGGTACATTTGGTGGTAATAAATGGTAGGCATAGATTGATTAGTCAATTTTTCGAAATAATCAACATTTAATATTAAATGTGTCTGCTTTAGTGATGAAAAAAGTCATCACAACGTGAACCCTCAAGTGAGCTATACAGAATAATAGTTGTCATTTGCAAGTCAAACACTGCACCAAGGACGTGTCGATGAAGTATTGCTCAAGTCCTTGGGCTCAATGGCGTGTGAGGGGTGCATCAGCATCTTTGGTGACAACTCGAACAGATCTACACTTAATGTTAAGTTTATCTAGGCTGGATTTCCAGTGACAGAGAAGCCGAAGTTTGTATTCTAGTCAGACGTATTGAGATATTTTATTTTTTCTTAATGGTATCCCATTCTGCCTTCACAAAACTGCAGGTATATTTATAACAAATTTTACAGTTTTCATACATAATCTGAGAGTAATTAAATGTGTGTAGTTTGGGCAGCTAATTTAACAGTGTTATGTAACCACACGGCCTCAATTGGAAAGCATGTTTGTGTAAACATTGTATACTGTGAGCGGCAAATGACAAAATGAATGTTACTCGGTTATGATGATTCGAAAAACAAATTAACTAGAGGAGCTGACCAAAAAGGGTGGAGTCCGCATTCCTTAGCTATAAACCATACCAGCGGTCCAGTTAAAATTGGAGGTTTGGAGCCCTTCGCGGCTAACTACAAAAGGTAGTAATCTAGGAGATCACGCTGCCTGCTATAAGGCCATGCGGGCTAGGTCGTCGGGTTCGACAAGTACCAGTTGGGGCTGCTGCTCGAGCCCAAGGAACCAGGTTTAACAACCTTGCAGAGAACACCTAGCAGTCAGACAGGCCATTGGGTAAACTTCATAACACCTCGTTCAGTCACTCGCTTCTCTTTATTCTCTAAGTTCTTCACTTTAACTTCACTTTTAACATCACATTTGTAATAACATTTTAGTATTAATAAAACTTCTAAAAGCCAAGTCTAATGTCAATCACAAACCCACACAAGTATTCATATCACCTCCCCCCTATCCTTAGCTAAGGACATCCTCTGACAGACTTTAGGCCCACATACGATTGAACATACGGAAAGGGGGGTGGGAAGGGTGAACGCTATAAAAATATACTGCTTGTCAAAAGATGTAGAAGATATTATTTGACAAATAAAAAAAAAGTAGAAAGAACGAAAATCCTCGAAGACCGCACTTTCACATGTGAGAGCCGATTATTACTGCTCTCTGCACATGTTCAGCTAAGCTAAGCGAAACTAGGGATGGGTTCTATGTGTGTGCGTCAGGTCGAAACCTATTTACTTTATGATGCGTAAGAGTTTGAAAGAAAGATACGACTCTATTAGAGTAGGGTGGGGCAACTCCAAGTAGACGGAAGAAGAAAGAATGCTGGAGCCGCCACACTGAGTGGCAGTAAGCAGAGGAAATAACCCCTAGGCAGAAGTGAGGGTAAAACCTGTGATAGTATAGTGCAGGATGCATCCTTCGTTACCAGAGATTATGATTTTACACATATCCTCGGTAATGTGGGTAGCTTACGGGAAATGTTAGGAATTTAATTAGATCCCCAGGAAAGTTGTCACCTAGGTAAAAAAAACTGTTATGCTGTATGTGTTTAAAGTGATCCTATCGAGTAACATTTTAAGTTACTGTTGAAACAGTACCAAGAATTGGTCATTTTTAGGCCTGCGGCACTTGCTTGACCAGTTCCAGAGCTGTTGAACCTTGTGTATTAGATGGGGCGGAAGGAAGGCAGCGCAGTGCGTGTGTGTTGTGTATAATTTGTTGATCCCCTCCAGCCCCTAAAAAGGGACAGTATATGGTTCGATGAGCCTTGTGACGCTGAACAAATCACCCGGTGACTGGGACTCAGCCTACAGGGCCAACCGCGGTGAACTTCTCCAAGTTCTAGCTACCCGTTACAAGATGCTCTGAAGATTGTTACATCAGTCTACACACACACAGATGCTCCTCCAATCTGTGTCAGAACACCACAGAACCGGGCCAGTGAGGATAATCCCAAGCCGTGCTTACAATCTGCCCACACACTGCTTTCTCAAGGAGCGCAGTCAAATCCCCAACCACCAAGAACACTACTAATGGCTCAGAAGTGCTCCACCATCCTGACCAAGCTTTGCTACTCTTTAGTCACCTTGCTCAGAAAAGGGTACATTTGAGTCTCACCGCAAGACCCTAATTTGCAGTGAGGACTTACACTGCCGAGTAGCTAAGCGGGACAGAGTCCAACAACACAACCTCCATGCCAGTAGGCCCCCAGCCACCAAGAAACAAATATCACTATCCTCGGGATTCTCTACCAAGAGCGGAACTTCTTGTTCATCTGGCCATCCCACCTCTCTTTGAAATCTTTGCACCCACTCCCAGGATATTCTCCCAAACTAGCTGTCTGCTAGATAGTGTTAAGGCAAGTTCTCAAGTGTCATTTTCAATTATTTATTTTTAATGAAAGGGATTTTTAAAACACATATCAATGATCATGATGAGACTGATCATCTTAACGTTTTATTTATTTCAATGGTGCTGTATACAATATAAATGCTAACTGCGGTTTGTGAAATATGTGTGCAGTTACTGCACGAGTTAGAAAATATCTTGAATAAAAATAAGCGTATATAAGCATTGAGGATTTCCAATACAAGATCGCAGTGTAATGTCGAATTATTTTATAGTTAATTGTTGTGTATATAGTTTTGTATAATCTTGAACTATTTGTACTGTTAAGCTATTAAGCCAAAATTGTATTATGTATTAAAATACCCTTGTAAAATCCAAATAACTCCCACAGCCAAGTATATTGTTTTAAGAGCCCAATTCGAGCCAAGTCTCATGGGATTAGTGACAGAATAAATCAATAAAACCAACTAAATCTTCACATTAAAAGAAAAATTAATTCAGTAATTTTCATACATGTTCTCAATGTTGATTTTGTTTTAATTTTCCAATAATTATCAAAGGAAAAAAAAGTCCAACTCCTTTTCACTTTTAATGAAAGCCTTAAATAATGATTCAGTCTAATGAAATGATTGTTCTAATGTTCATTTTGTATTCATTTTCAATAACTCATTGAAATTGATTAATGGAAAATGACACGTAGGAATTGACATTTAGCTTTCACAACGTCCAGAGCGTCCAATCAAATGTTTTTAGTAACTTTCAGGCTCTTCGTTAATAGGTGTAATTTTATGCTATTATTTAAAATAAATAGTATTATTATATGACATACTCTTTATACCATACGCTGCCATCTCTTGTCCAATTCTGAACTATATTTTATTTTCGTTATATGGGATGTGTAATAATTGACATTACCTGTTATACTAGTTCTGTTTGCATCACCTGAAACAAGCAGTACAATTTGTACTTTCTAGCGTTTGTGTCGCAGGAGAAAGTTCACTCCCTGGATGTTCGCGTCGCCTTCACAGCTGTAACCTTTCTCCCTAAAAAAAACCCCTTGGCAGAAAATAACTGCCTTTTCTGCTCCATCTCTCGAGTGGGAGTTAAAGAGTGGCAGGTTTGGTACTAAAGAAGAATCAAAAGGGCGCAATTTTTGAACTATAGCGGCTCCAGATAGAAAACACCCTGAGCAAACCTACATTGGCTAGCCATAAGTACATACTACACTAGCTAGACAAAATAAGCTGTTACAAATTGTGTTTTAATGTGATTTTGTTGAAACTTTAAATAATTTGTGTATATATTTTATAATTCCTGTGTACTTATATAGTGTAAGTGTAGTTCATATAGTATATTTAGCAAGAACCTATATAATGGCTGCATCATCTTCTAAGAGGGTTTATTGACATCCTTTGAGAGGACAGGCTAGGGACTTTGAAATATAATGTAATATAATGATCACTTAAAAAAAAACCACAAAGAATAATTCAAATATAATGTAGGTGAATGTATGAGTGAAGCCACAGGCGTGTCTTTAAGTAGCCTAAAAAGATTTTTGAGGGAAGGTAAATGTTTCCTTGTTTCTAATAGAAACATGACTTTTTCTACTCCGAAAGGGAAGTGTAAGAAGCGTAGTAAAATAATATTTATAGACGAGATCACGACAGCATCAAGGTCCATAAATTTTATGCCGTAGGAAAAACTGGGCCGGAACTTAAGACATTGCAATCAGCTCTTAAAAGTGATGATATAATAGATTGCAGTAAAGAGTATTTGTAAAAAAAAAGCTTGGGCTTTAAGTGAAAAAAATGTCAATCAAAAAGGAAACCTTTTGATGGAATGCCTTGAAATAATGGCATACAGAGCCAGGTACACATGTGAAATTCGTGAACTTAGGAGTATAAATGTGGACTCGTGTAGTTTTACAAATGACCGATTAAAATAGTCTATATACTGGCCCTTACATGTCTAAAAACAAAATCCCATTCATAAGCAGACCTTGGTATGATAAGGAATAAAGGCATCTTCTAAGATAATCAGTTAAAATATATCCCTTACTACAGGAGTGGTCAACCCATGAAAATATATTTTGTGGGGAGGTTGAGCGGGGGAAGAATTGGTTACAGTAGTCCGTCAAATTATTTCTAACAGTTTACTGGCCCTAGCTTGGAAAAGGTTGGCCAACCCTGCCTTACTACATCCAGTACCCTCAATCTGACCTCAATAAGTTGCGTTTATACTATGTAAAGCTTTTCAAACTAATGTAATTGACATTTTCTTCTGCGTTTTTCTTCTTATTTAATGAAATCATTTGCAATTCAAAAGTGTAATAATATAAATAGAGAAGATAAGGAAGAATAAAATTGTATACCAATCTATCTTTCAAGTTTGGATTTTTTACTAGCACTTGTATAGTAATGTTATACCGTTTCCATATGTATCTCGGTAATTAGACCCTTATTAAGACTTCTAACAACCAAATACATCAACTTTATTTAAAAGTAAGGAAAAATGTGCAAAATTTAAATATTTTTATTGATTAAATTTAAATCATTTTCCACAAACAATATTTTTTAAAACAACATACTTGAAAAAATAAATCCACTCTACATTTACAATATATGAATATTTATAAAATGTATCAATAATTTTAAAGTATCTGGTAGCTTACATAGACGTTTCATGGTTTCAACTAATTTTGTCAAAATCTGTGTTGCTAAATTTCAATCCTAAAATCTTGTTTATTTTTTCCATTTCTGCGCCACTAAACTTAAGAACAGCGGCTATAGCATTCAACATAGGTTGTTTAGCATAAATATCATTTGATAAAAGATAGCTTAAAACCACATTTTTCAGGTACTCAAGATTTGCACCCTCCCGGGACTGGGAACGTTGTAAACTGAAACACATTATACACAATATGAAAACCAATGGCCAAGTATGAAAATTTGAAGTTAAATAAAAAACATAACAAAGCAAATAAAGCTACTTCTATTTATATTGAGAATACCAATATTATGATAAATATTAAATTAAGAAAAAGATCAAATTAATTTTTAAAATAGCCTAATGGTAAAGGCAGTAGAAAAAGTAGAAATTTTAGCAAAATTTACAAGCCTGACAAATATGATATGATAGCTCCATTTTTTTTATCGCCGCATTGTGTTCAGGCTATACACATATTTGATAAATACTCTAATGAGATAGTATTATAAAGGAAGTATTTTAGAGATAATTTACCCAAATTTTCCTGGAAGGAGAGTGAGAACCCATCGAGGAAAACCACCCTCAGTACACCCGACCAAGATTCAAACCCAATCTTATCATCGGTAGGCCATTCCAACATGAAAGTGCCTTAGACCATTTAAGCACTGACGCAGGTCTAAGTTAAAAAATTAAACTTCTTAACTATTTATTTTCTTGTCTCTACCAGCTAATTATATCAAAATTAAACTTAGGTATAGTATAGTATAGTAATGTTTACTCAAATTATACAAATATTTTATTTCTCATGCTTTTCTTTGATTACTGTTAAACCTAAGTTTTAACTTAAATAATCAATGCAGTTTTATGTTCACTTGATAGGCCTCACATTTAACTTCTACCTCTACACAAATGTAAGTACACTTACTCTAAATTCAATTCTCTCATTCTTAGTACATAACCATAATTATTTCAGATGTATTAAGCTCAGTTATATGTGTCGGAATAAAATATACTCAAAGTTAGCAGACTTAACTTAAGATTACAAATTTGCACCAAAGTGAAAGCAATTTTCAGACTGAACAGAGTTCACAATACTCTTTACTTACTCAAAGGCATTAGGAACTTGAAAGTTATTGCCGCACTTAAAAAAGTATGCCACCTATCCCTAATCTAGTTCTACCCAGTCCGCTACATTACACCATTTCCCTATCTTGAGCTAATTTTACCCACTCCACCTCATTACACCCTATCCCTATCTTGAGCTAGTTCTACCCAGTCCACTTCATTACACCCCATACCTATCTTGATCTAGTTCTACCCAGTCCGCTACATTACACCATTTCCCTATCTTGAGCTAATTTTACCCACTCCACCTCATTACACCCTATCCCTATCTTGATCTAGTTCTACCCAGCCCCCAGACTTATGTGGTGGGCATAGATATCGCAAATACCTTCCCCTCTTGTAATTGTTATATGCTTGTCTAACTATTAGTAGCTATGTTTTATAATTGAAAAGTGCACACTGATTAACTAACCTTCCGGTTATTTCAATTATTTATTATTAGACACTATATTTAAGGCCATCGTAAATAAAAACAACAAATTTTGTTTGTTTGTTTTATAAGACTTATTTATTTTTTAACATCACTATATAGAGGCTGTTTCAGTGTAAGTGTGCTAAAATTAAACAGGACATAGGGGATTCTCTACCGAACATTTTGAGATAGGGAATGTGGGGTCTGCAAAGTCAGCTAAGTGAGATATGGGCCTAAACATGTCTAACACTGTTATTGATGTCCGGTTTATTTACAGATAATCATTACATGTAATTTATTTACATTTAGCTGTAACATTACATACAGGTAATACTGCACAGTATACAACCACACGTTCACTGTCTCAAAATTGTCAGTAGAGCATCCCATATGTCCTGTTTAATTTTTGCACGCTTTCACTGAAACACCATGTACATTTATATAAACACATACACACAATAAAAAAAACTGGAAACACTAGACCCCAAGGGCTCGCGTACGATGAGCGCTACAGGACATTGTTAACACTTAAAAGTAGTCTATGAGGTTGGAATTGATGTAAACAAGATTCTATTTTGATACTTTTCTTAATAGTTTAATTTGACCAATGTGTTTTTAGCAGCACGTTTTTTTAATTCGGCACCACTTAATTTCCTACTGATATTTCAAGACTAAAACTTGGAAACGAGTCACTTAGAACACACATAGAATCACTGAAAAGAGGTTATGTTTGAAACACTTGAAAGCGAGTGTGGGAATGAAACGCCAAGGCGGACAGAGGAGAATTAAAGTAACTAAGGGTTAGTTTGCAAATTACTACATTAGAATGCGTGGATAGCAGGAAATAGACTGTGATTTACATATTTCGCATTTTTATGAGCAGAATAAATGCAACAAAAATAATAGTATAATTTTGTTACTTTTTAATTCTTGTGTAAATAAAATAAATATTTTTCCTCTTAAAAAATATGGCCCTCTGCACTCTGTAAAGTCTGGCGCCCTGGGCATTTGCTCAGTTTTCCCAGTTATAAACCGGAGCCTAGTTCTACCCATTCCACCTCATTACACCCTATCCCTATCTTGAGCTAGTTCTATCCAGTCTACCTCAATATACCTTATCCCTATCTTGAGTTAGTTCTATCCAGTCCACCTCATTACACCCTATCCCTATCTTGAGTTAGTTCTAACCAGTCAACCTCATTACACCCTATCCCTATCTTGAGCTAGTTCTATCAAGTCCACCTCATTATACCCTATCCCTATCTTTAACTGGTTCTATCCAGTCCACCTCATTAAACCCTATCTCTTTCAGCCCATTCTAATGTTAATCTCCCATCTTCATCTAGGTCTTCCCGATGGTCTCTTCCCCTTGGATTTACCAGTCATTACCTTTAACATGGTTCTAAAATGTCCCATTTGCACTGCATGTCCTTCCCACCATAATCTGAGACTTAATTATCCTATCAATGCCTTGTGATGAATACAGGGTATGTAACTTATCATTATGTAGCCTCATCTTTTTTTGGAGCAAATATCTCTTTAAGCCCCTTGTTTTCGAAGATCCTAAATTGGTTTTCGTCATGTAAGGTAAGAGACCAATTTTTACACCCATAGAAAACCACCAGTAAAATTGTTATATATATTCTTAGTTTTTCTTTCCTGGACAGCAGGCAAGATGTCAAAAACTTACTGACCGAGTAATAGCATTGCTTGGCTGTATTATTTTCCTAATTTCCAATCTAATATTGTTATTGCTAGTTAAAATTGTTCCGAAATATTTAAACTCATTAACTACGCCAAAGTAATCTCTAAAGTATCGTCCCCAATACTGTGTTCTCTGTGTGATCATATACTTAAGTTTTCTCAGCTTTCATTTCTAAACTTATTTCCTTACTCTGAAGAATAATTTATAGTTTGAAAATATGTCACAAAACAATAACATAATTAGTTGCCTCTTTGAATATACACTTTGATTCAGATAAGAAGGAACTATTTTGGCAGTTATGAAAGTTAATAAAACGATTTTCATATATTTATTTATAATCATATGATATGCAACTGTCTTTTCAAATATCTATGAATTAATACTAGTAAATAAATAAAATGTTATTAATGAAAACCTACTTAAATTCTTGTTAAACTACCCATCTTCTTTGATTGTTTGTTTTATTTAATGAAATATCAAGTAGACATATGCACTTTCTCAATTAAAGAGATTAGTCGTTCAATGCTTGAGTAACATTTAAATGGTTTTTCAAAGATCCCAACTTTTACAAATATGATATGATAAAATAGAAAATAAACAATTTATCATACTTACATGGTCACTTGTTCCTGAAGTTTATTCGCTTTTTCCTCTTTTTCAAAAGCCACCTTTTGCAGTTCCCTTAGTGAACTTTCCAGCTGATGCCTTGATCGACGTTGGTTCGAGATTTCCACGTCTCGACGAGCGAGCTCGTGAACATAGTGCAACATGTGAGGACTCTCGCCCCCTCCACCCCGAACTACCCCTCCAAACTGGGACAAGCTGCTCATAACATCGTCCACCACCTCTGCACCATCCTAAAATTATAATAACTCAGTTGTGTAGTCAGAAGAATTAACGCAGAAAAATCAACAAAAGTTTTCAGTTCAGTTGGAATAAGAATAGGAAAAAATTGCTGCTTTCTTATGGGAATAACCTAAAACTATTACAATTTATATAATTTATCTTGCAGGTTCATAACACAAATGTGGTTATCAGCGATTGGGACTATGCTTATAGTAAACTGCAAATCACTCTTAGCCCGTTTGTTTTTGCTTTCCAGAAAGACTAAATTACAATCCCTTTGGGATTTGAATAAAAGTTTATCAAAAATGAGCTGTCATAATTTTCAAGTCTGAATTGACAACTTGAGCATGGCCATAATTTCTGAACACACCTATATCTATAAACTATATTATTTTATCCCAGTATTTCTCACTGAAAGGATAAAAAGATGGAAATCCTTATGAATATTCTTAAACAGTAGTGTACACACGATTGCAAATTTTGTATAACACTTAACAATATTAGCCAATGTCTATACACACACATTTTATTTTATCTTCAGATCTACGTAGATCTCGGGGCATCACCAAACTACAGGGAGAGGGGGGGAGCCCCTAGTGGGTACGCTACTGTTCTTTTGGAATCAACATCGATTCAAAAAGCCAATATGGTATGGTTTTTCAAAGTACATATATTGTAAGAGCCATTTTTATGGAGACTTGCTGTACCCTTTTCTAAACAACCTGTAAAAATGAAACATGCAAACATACGATGGTAAAAATGACCGATGATGGGATAAATGTACAAGTCAGTACTTAGTGTTGAAAATAAATAGTTACCGTAACATGTTTATCTTGAAGACTATTGTTTTTGTTGTCTGGAAGAAACATTTGAAAGGTGGACTTTAGAGTCTTAAGCTCCTGCTCTTTCTCTTCCAAAAGAACCAATGAGCGTTCACGTTGCTTTTGTAGTTGCTGCTCTAACTGTGACAAGTGACTAAGGTTTTGTGATTCACATGCCATCAGTTCTTCTTTGTGCCTCATTCTTTCAGCTTTCAGCACCTATAAATATTGGTAAATAGTAATATTAATTAATACGGTTTGAAAAAAAAAAGTATTGTTAACTTTTTGAGTAAATAGTGTTTGGCATGTCATTAATTGGTTGATACTTGCATTGGTGGGCATGCAGACTAAACATCAAACTCGTCTAGTACAAGTCACTGGTGACATAGAGGTCAACATTTGAATTCAAGCTGGGTTTACCGAGTGTCAATTTTACTACATGGTTTCTAACTATTATTTCAAAATATGTGCTTACATTCTTTCTAAATTTATCTTCTTTAATCCTACCTCATTACTGTTATTAATTATGTGGTTAGTCCGGCAAGGTAGTTGGACAAAAATGTACAAAAAAATAGTGAATACATATTTGGTTACTACCCGATTAGAGTTCCTAGACATTCCATATTTTAAAGAAATGTCTTGTTTTTTGGTCTCTTAATATATGAAAGTAATGAAAGATTAATGTAGAATATGTTGATTCTAAATATTTTTAATTTATTTATCAAAGATGCACAGAATGTTTCCAGACAAAATGATAAAATTTGTGCTTATCAATATAAAGAGTGATATAAAGAGTGATCTAAAGGCTTGAAAAATATGTGATCTTACAGTTTCTTAAAAAATATGTGTAAGTTGTGCAATATCAAACAAAAAATTATTCCGGAGTTTGAAAAATTCCACCCTTAACGAGGTTTTAGGCAAATTTTATGGCAGTAGTGTAGAATTTTCAAAAAGTATTTGTGAATATAGTTCAAAATGATGTTTAATTCATGTTAATAAATTAAAAATGTAATGTAAAACAAAAATTACAGTAAAGTTGCTCTAAATAATTGATCAAACTATTATCTCTTTTATCCAAGAGCATGCAATCAAATGGTTTTAACTCAAAAACACACCACAAGAGAATATCACTCTGTATGTAACATTAATAACACTGGTAGAGGTAATGTTTTAAAAACTTTTACTTATTCCAATTTCCATTTAGTTAGTGAAATTCTCTTTTATTTTTTCAAGAATTAGCAAACTACCTTAATCCAACACCTTAGCTGAGTAGGTAGCATGTTTGTCTACTGAGCTAAGGGTCCTCGATTTGATTCCAAGTATGGCCGATAAATTTATCATTGGTTAAATGTGGTTTTAACCTTTCACAGTGATTAATTAACAGTCAGGGACTGGATGTTGTGCTTGTCCTAGTCTTAAGTTAGATTATAAGGCATATGAAGCTACGACAAGCCTGGAAAGCCGGTAGTGGAAAATTTATGGCTTGAATAAAAAAGTGAACCAGGCCACAGTCTGGAAATAGTAACGTATGTAAAATAAAAGCTAATTACCTGACTTGTATATTTTTTTTTAAGTTTGTACAAAATTCCCACCTGACTTTCAGAAGCAATACACATCAACATATGTTTAAAATCATACCGTTTCATTTGGAACGCTGCCTGGAACTAGTACTTACTTTCTGTTCATGCTCAATCCTCTGTGAACATTCTTTCTCACTATCACTAAGCTGAGCATTTAAGATGGAAATTCTATCTTTTAAAGTTTTTACTTGACTTCTCAAAGATACCAGTTCAGTCCCATGTTCCTTTGAGCTGAAATGATAATATATACATAATATTATGAATGGCAGTAATTTAAAATTATCGTGAGTCCTCCACCATCCTAAATCAGGTGTTTTTGTATGTAGACCCTAATACTTAGATTCAATAATTCAGTTTTACAGTAAGACAGACAAGAGTTCAATTTATAACAGGTCCAAATAATAATTTTAAAAAAAAACCACAGCTCCTCCCAACAACCTTGCCTAATGTTAAAGCACCATATATAGTGAACTCTCAAATTTACAGAGCATAGAACCACTAATACTAATAATAATAATAAACTACAATAATAATTTTTGTCATGGTTGTTATGGTTATGGTTGTTGTTGGTATGGTTGCTTTTGTAATAATAACAATTATTATTATTTCATTAGTGTAAATTAATGTGGAAATTTAAAAACTTTTAAAAAGAGCAAATTTTCTAATATGTGGATTTAAGATTTAGTTATAATATTTGTAAATAAAATAATAGTTTGGATTAAAAAATAAGATTCATAAAACGTAGTTTTGAACCATCTCTTAAAGGATGATAGTGATAATAATGATGGTGATAGTGATAATAATGATGGTGATAGTAATAATAATGAAGTTGACACCGTTTTTCCAAACAAACTTAATCTCAGCCGGTATACTTAATAGTACACACTCAACTTTACAAGCGTAAATTATATTAACTGGCTAAGAAGGGCCCTTAAATAGTGATCTTTCTTAGGACCCAGGCCATAGAATCAAACAAGACTAGACTTGGAGCTGACTTCTCTAACCACCTAGTTAGAGGGACAGTAAAAAAAAAGATATTGCGTTTACCTTGAATTTATTGGTTTGGAAAGTGTCTGCTTTCGATACAACTCAAACTCTTGTTTTAATTTCTGATATTCTTCTTGACATGTTGCATGTTCATTATTTTGCTCCATACAAAATAAGTCATTAATTTTAAATAAGCCTGAGAAAATAGTCCAAACATTTAAATTATTTTATTTTAAATGTATTGCACTTTTTTTAAGTCTCCAACTTAAAGAATTAGTTCAATGGAAATAAACTACTGTATAAAAACTAAAAAAAATTTTTTTTAACCATTTAATAGAGCTTGATTTAGATAATATTTAATTTTAGCCTGTCCAGATCTCTTGATCAGAAATTGTGGAAACCAATAATCAATATAAATAATACAGGATGTGTATTTGTTTGTATGTTTGTGGGTTTATGTGTAGGTATTTTTATTGCAAAACCAAGAAACCTAGAAAGCTAAAATCACTCTAATGAATAAAAATGAAAATTTGTATGTCTGTTTTTTAAATCATTTTAGAAAACATTTTAAATTTAAATAAGTAAGGAGCAGTAATAATTATGGTTAAGACTTTGAAAGACCTAAGGTTATAATAGAAAGGTGAAAGGATACTATACTAAAGAAATTAATAGTTAAAAATTATTAACAAGTTAAAATTAAATATATTTTAATATTGAGAAACAATTCAAGCTGCGCTTTTGATAAGCATTAAAATATATGAGATAAAAATATTAAAAATATTCATGACACAGCATAATTATCAAGTCAAATGGTGATCATCATTCAGAAAAATATATACATGAAAAACATATTAAAATAATTAACATCAGAAATGAATTGAGGACAACATACAATTAAAATTCAAACAATGAAGATGGCTAATTTAAATGGAGTAAACATGTGAAAGTAGGCCTATATAGAGTTACAGGTAATACAAATAATGTGAGTTAAGGCTGAAAACGCAACAAGCTATTAAAAAATGTCCAGTGTTTAAGTGAAGAAACGAAGTCTTAAACTTTATTTCAGTCCCATTATTCCTTGGGCAAGTTTCAGCGTTTAGAAGCCGATTAAACTTTGGCCGACATGTTTAGGTACATACGTACCATATTCATGGCACGGTAAAATGAAATTAAAGACTATTAAAACCAATTAGGGGAATAGAAATAATATTGAAGGAGAAGTTAAATGAAACCGTGAGGAAATAAAGACATCTAGAAAGTAAACAAACAAACTTACCAAGGTCGTAGTGCGAGAACACAGTTAATGTTATGAACTAAATGTTGAGACTGAATGAGTGTGTGGTTAAAACCGACTGAAGAGAGTAAAAAACAAAAGACTGTCGATATGTTGCCATGGCAATGAAGGTATACGTGATCATGGTGTAAACATGGTGGTGGGGAAAGGCAAAAAATAATTAAAGTGAAATAAGATAAAAAAAACATGGATGGCTAGATATATGGAAATGAAAATAGGGAAGGAATGGTAAGCAAATCTTCTCGACACCGGCTCGATCGGGTCATTGACTACGCTGGAAGGAAGAGCAGGGAAACCAGAGGTTATAGGATTTTAATATTTTTGGGGAGATGAGTTAATGAGTTTACTAGAATTTGGTTGGATTGTTGTAATTTTTAGTTGATGATAGATTTATTTTGAATTATAGCAGCTTGCATAAAAAAATGTCAGCAGTGTTTAATTTGATGCCTTTGTGAGCGATGTGGAGGGGTACCATGCATTGTTCTATAGGTTTAGATTGATGGTTGGAATATTTGAGATGACCAGCATATTTTGATTTGGTCCTATTGTGTATGAAATTTGAGATATGATCTTTATAACGGACTTTAAAGTTTCGTCTAGTCTGGCCAATGTAGATGCTATTACATTCACATGTAAGTTTGTAAACACCATTTTTGTTAAATTTATCATTTTTGTTTAAATAGCTATTGCTAAGATTTTTCTTTAGAGTGTTGTTGGTGGAGAAAGCGATGTTACTCAAACAAGTGCAAGCCACTGTATACTTTTATAACACACATATGAAATTAAAACACAGGGACCCGCCTCGGTGGCGTAGTTAACTTACACGCTAGTTTTGTCTTGAGCTGGACTGCCGAGAACGGGAAGATCGAGGTTTGAATCTTGCTCAGGTGGAATGGGTTTTTTTTCTAAATAGTTTTCCACTCTCCCTTCAAGCAAATGCAGGTTCACTTCTTATATATATTAAACCTTTCCAATTTCTAAATCATTAGAGTAATTAGTACTTAAGCATATAACCCAAATGGGTAGTAAGACACAGTGCTTAGTATTATTAAAACCCAAGGTTTGTAGTGGTATTACTCACAAAGCCATGGACAAATGCTAGTTTAAGATAAATATTATTCATACTTTTCAGTTTTATGGTTTTATTTTAATTTGTCACCACATACCTTGAATGTCAACAGGTTTCTCAGACCGCTCAATGGCCAAAAGCAACTGTTTTTTAAGTTGCATAATTTGGTCCAACAAACATTGCACATCCTGACTCAAGTCTGTTTCACTTTTCCCCTTAAGGTCTTTCTCAAGGTCAGGACGAGAGTGTTTGTTCGAAACAACAGTGCTTTCATTTATCTCCAAAAGAGCAAGCTGATCCTTTAGTTTTTGTATAGAAGTTTGGTCATGCTGTCGAAGCCTGTCATAAGTGCCAACTGTCTCTGACAGTTCAGCCAAGCGAGCTTCCAAGTTTGCCACACGTTCCTCATGCACTGCTGCCAACTTACGAGCACCCTCTTTTGCATCAGTTGCCCGTTTCTGTTCCTAAACAAGCAAGAACATATGATCATAAATCATTTGCTGGTTTTCAAAACTTTATGATCATTTTCAAACTTATCCCACAAAAATAGAATTTTAATTTTTTATTTGTTTAAAGTTTTCAATTTGCACTTTCTGAACTGAGTGATTATATCCGCAAACCAGAATTTCTATAAGCGAGAGCATGAGGGTCTAGATTTTGCCAGGAAAGGTATCTTCACGTACCTTCCAGGGGTTCTTTTACATGCCGCAATTGTCATGGGACTGTCAGCTTTACTTCTCCTCCAAAGTAAGTTATGCTAAAGATTTTTATCGCTCAAGAAAAATCCAGTGACCCTGGCTGAGTTTGAACCCATGAAAAACAGGTTATGAGGCGAGCTTTTTACCCCCGAGGTCAACAAAAATGGAAATAATGTAATGTGTCGACACACATCCAATACAATGTTTAGTATTTTCATTTTTTTTATGATAAAATTTAGATAATATTTGATAATAACATTTTGGTAAAATTGTTTTACTATAGTTTAGATTCTAAACTAAAAATATTAAATTTTTAAAATTAATTTGTTCAGGGTTAATACGCTGGTTACTAGTGGTTTATTCCAGCATAATTTCAAGAACCAGATGTCCTTTAACTGGGTTCCACAGAGCTATTGCCGGGTGTCTGTGGCAAGAACTAGTATTTACTTATACTGTTGAAACATTTAATGTCTTATTATACTGAGTCCACACTTATATAATATCCTAGTATCGTATCGACACAAATCTTGCAGCAATTTGCCATGGCTTTGTTTAGAAAAATCTTTATTAAAATTTGGAACAATCATTTATATTCTAGAAGATAGAAAGTATTTGTTTTAATGGTTTTTAAAAAGAACTGGAAATAGTACATTGATAAGATCATGTACCCGGTAGATATACAAGACTGCCAAAAATTTGGAAAAACTGCCCCAAACCCTTAATTTTCCACTTAAATGAATATGGATTCACATTAGTACAAAATCATAAACGAGAAAATTAGGAAATCATACCAGTTTGGAAAATTTTTCAAATCCTAAATTCTGGAATATCCTCTATGGACTCAGGTCACATTCCTTGCAACATACTAAACTTTTGTAGTACCTGCAGAATAGCAGCCTGATGTTGAACCTTCAAATTAGACATCTCTTCCTGTAGCTCCAATAATAATGGTGGAGGTTCCTTAGCTTTGTTCTCTGTCCTCTTTAGTTTCCTGTGGGTGGCCTCCAACTCGTTGTGGAGGTCCCTCAATCTCTTCTCATAATGATCTTTCAGACTGCCCAGAGACTCGGCCTCAGCCACTCTCACACTCAAATCCTCGACCTGAGACTCCAAGTGCTCTTTAGCTCGACGCTCGTCGCCCAACAATTTCTGCAACTCCCTGCCAATATTAAAAATTGTAAGAAGATAAATAGAGAATAAATAATATATTTTTAGACTTGTTTTATGAATATTTTAAGCTAAAAACCCTAAAATTGATCAGAATAAATTAAGATAGGCCTTATGTTGTGCAGTTTGCACCTTTAATTGTTTTGTAAGGAAAATAATAAAGAATGTAGTTAATTTAAATATAATGAAATATTTGATAAAATATCAGTGTTTATATTTACTTAGCATCTAACATTTGCAAATTATATGCCATATCTAAAATACAGTCAAACACTAATTATCATATATTAACATCTAGCTTTCAATAATACAAAATAGTGAAAGTATTATTTTTTAATTTGGAATCAACTAGTGCAGACAATTACTAAAGAGTTGTAACTTGTTATAAGGTATAGTAAGATTCGAGTAGGAAGAAATGTAATGCTGAGATCCAATCAACTTAATGTTGATTTAACATTCATGTAAGGTTCACTTAATGTAAAAATACTAGTATATGATCAGAATTCCCGTAATATAACTCAAACAAAACACAATAGAGTTGGAATGTATGAAAACAAAATGTTCACTAAAATAAAACCCAAGCATTTAGGGCTGATTAGGCTGTAAGTACTTGCAAAAGAAGTTTTACTGGATGTACAGAATAATATAATAAGAGGCTACGACATTTAAGAGTCCGCGAGACGTGAAAAAATTATACTAAAGTTGTCGGCATACCATAAACCAAGAAATGAAGTATTAAATAGCCCTACTGAAGTAGCTTTTAACATTATTAGCTGGGCTAGAACAATTTGTCTTTCCACTTAACATGAAAGTTGTCCCCTGTATGACTCATAAGTTAAGTGAATGTTAAGTTAACTAAATCGTGATGGCTTACATTTAAATAACACAAGGAGAACCTTTATGTTATGTTACATGAACATTAAGTGAATGTTAAGTTTATCGTGATTCTGGCCTAATCAGCAGTTACAAAATTATTATTATTATTAGCACCGCGTCTTACTACCCGTTTGGGTTATACGCACTTATGCTAATGTGTAATGGTAGGGTGATTGTGAGATGAAATGGAAGACCTACAGTTTAACATGGGATCCCAACTATGGTGGAAGCCTGGAATTCCTCACATTCACAAGATGTCTTGTCAGAGGTGAAGGAAGGGTTTGGCAATCAAATAAATCTTTCACGGGACAAGGGATTGAACCCCGGACCCCCAACACATAGGTCTAACACCTTACCCCTAGACCACAAGGTCTCCTTGGCAGTTACTAAAGTCCCCAAAACTAATTTTATATATTCATGCTTAAAATCATGTGATCTTCGGCTGTCATTTTTTATAGATATTATCAATACATATATAAAATACAAATAATATAAATTCTTCTTACCAGAATTCTACTAGGTACCTTATTAATATTTTATAATAAACCAACTTTATTTGTTTTTTTAAAAATGTTTATCTGCACAATTATGAATTATTTTACAACATCTCATCGGTTTGGTAGGTGATTTTCAACCTTTTTCAACACTGAACAAGGCACTAAAATTGTCAAGGCAGACCATCAATTTTAAAGTAGAGGTTTTTATCATTTAAAAATGAATATTAAGATTTTGTTTAAAGTTCAATAGCTTAAATTCTAATAATAGTGATATTTTTAAAAATAATGTTGATCATGGATTTAATTAAAAGGGATTTATTTTTACTTATAAATTATTTTTATTGGGTCTTTTTTTATCTTTTCTCAAACTCCCACGGCACACCTCTTGAATCGTCACGACACACCAATGTCATCGATTGGAACATTGGTTGAAAAATGCTGAGTTAGGTACCGAAACCTTGTTAATAACCCTGATAGTGAAAACTACTTCAACTTCTATTTTATGCAATTAAATGAGATTGGTTACACAATATTTTGAGAATAAGAGTTGTTTATAAAACTGATGAATAATTTTAGATTAAAATATTAAATTTTATAAACATGGCTTACTTGATCATAACACCATGGTTATTTTGGTCTTTATCTCTTTCGTGCCTCTCAATTATTAGTCTTGATTTTAAATCATCTATTTCAGACTGACGTAGATAAGATGATTGTGAGAGTTTTTCTTGAAGCTCTTTGATAAATTTTTCTTGCTGCAAAGTATGAACTTTTTCAACATTACCAATGATTTTGTTAAAACAATAATATTAAATTTGTTTTAAAATTAGCATTTTCAACCAAGGCTGTTAGTCAGGAGTCTTAAGCAATTTTGGGTGAGTCGGAGTAAGTAGAAATGTATAGCTTCAAAATATAAACTTATTACATTATAACAATAAATAGTAAATATATCACTAACTTTTATTTTTTAGAAACAATGTTGGTAATTTTGTTTAACAAATTTGTTCAAATATAAATTACCCATGTCAAAGAAGCTTATCATGAAGTCATCTGTATTTGAGCATTTTACTGCAGTAAATTTGTTATTACCAATTAATATACTTTAACTATTATTGAAGGAGTTGGAGTTGAAGGCTTGGCGTCCCGACTCCACAGCCCTGTTTTCAACACGCCATGCATCACTATTGGCCTAAGCCTAATAATGATTTATGAAATGTCTTGTTGAAGATTTGAAGTGCTAGCAATAAAATGAATGATTGGTTTTTTTAAAAGTGCATAGCTCTAGAGTCCATTCGGCATAAGAATAGTGGTAACTTATAGCTAGTAAGAGTTAACCTGTATCCATTCTTCAATCATATGATCTGAAATACTATAATTATGTTGAGCTGCTGTCACTTTTTTCAGTCAAAACTTTCATAACATACAATTTGTTTTTAATTTTTTTTTTCTTTTAAGCATTTTTACAAATTATTGAAATAAAAACTTACTGAAAAAAAATGTATGAAAATAAACGTTTGGATGAGGTTTTTTTAAAATTAGCATTTGTAGTTTACTTGAATATAAATTCCATACAAGAGTTCGTACAAAGATGACTTTACCCATTTCTAAAGCAAAGTTGGCCCACCAAATAAATGGCATACAATGACTGGTGTTATAATAATAGGCTACTTTATTATTATTTATTAGTTTTATCACCGTGGTTTACTACCTGTTTAAATTATATGGACTTAAGTTAACTTTATATGTTTTATCGCAATGCTGAAATAATTCAATTTAGAGCTTAAAAGATTTGATATGTCTATGTATATTTAGGCTATCTCCTCTGAAGTAGGGACTTCCATCTTCCATTGGTCATGGAAAATTTTGCGATCAATCTTTGTGGTATTATGGTATATCTATGAATAAAGTAGTTTAATAGTTGGAATATAAAATTAGAACTGGAATTGAAAATGTATGATTTTAAGATAAGTCTAAGCTCCCAATAAAATTTTTATATGCTACCGAATACTTGGGTTATCCATTAACTAACATTAATTTAAAGATTAGGATGATACATTTTAAAGAAATGTACACTCTGTTCACCCTAGGAAAAATAGCAGTTTTACCTATATTGATTGTCCTATGACTATGTTTTATAGCCTACAGTTTACACCAGGGGTCACCAAATGGCGAACTACAATCCACATTTGGACCGCAAACACATTTTTAATGGACCTAGATAAGAAAGCGATAACAGAAGAAATGATAGGCTACTATATCAGTGGGCAGGTGGTAGACTGTTTTAAAGGATAAATATATTCTAGTTCCGAATACTCTTCAATGAGAGCAGTTCTAAACATTTGTGTGGTGGAAAAAACACAGAACTAATAACCTAAGCCATAAAAGTGTCTACAACGTTTGGCTCGACATGTGTGTGTATGAGGCAGGATTCCTGAAGATAAACTTCATAATGAATAAGTTCAGATCTCAACTCACAGATGCCCGCCTTCACGACTTAGTGAGAATCAGTTGGACCAACCTCACTCCAGAGTTCAAGCAGGTTGTTCAAAGTAGAAAATGTAATTTCTTACATTGAACATAGATATGAATTAAATTTCATAACATTGTAATATGCTTTGATTTGTAATTTACAATTTTTCATATTACTTGTAAATTGACAAAGCAGAATTAAAAAGTTTAAAAAAAATAGTTTTGTACTTTAATTACCAGGAATACATTGTTTTGCTTTTTGTAAATAAATAAAATAACTAAAAGTAAATAAAATCAAGATTTTTAATTGGGGACACCTTGTCTACACCATAGTGGAATTGAAAATTAAAATATATTAGCTTGCTACCTTTCAGTGATAACAGAGTGTACGTAAATCATTCACCAAGAGAAAGAATGGTGGTGGGGAAGGGAGGATGAAAAACACCCAGAGTGCACCTGGTTGGCTGTACCAACTCTCCTAGTAATTAGCAATAGTCCTCCTCAATAAATGAGTGGGATATCAAACAATTACACAGGGTGTCAAAAACATGTTTTCTTTGTATTATAACTAGGGGGCGGATTTAGCCCTAAATGCCTTTTTTATTCCTATGCTTTGAAAAGTAGGATTTTGAGGTATAAGTTTATTTTCGATGATTGCGAAGATAATGTGATAACTTTTATAGTGCCTATAAATGCCTATTTTACAAATGGGAGCCTTAAAGTGCCTTTTCCTATCTCTCTTCTTTCCACCCTCTTTTTTTCTTTCTAAATACTTGCAGATGCCCCACACCCCCCTCCTCCTTCACTCCTTAGGTTACTCCACGTGGATACTCATGATAGGTAGGAAAAACTCATGTGTCCAGTGGTCTGACAGGTTCAGACTGGTCAGTCCGGCAACAAAGATTTTCTTCTGGCGCACAACAGTGTCAGTTCATTCAGTGGTTGTGTATATTATGTTGTTGTTAGATGTGCATATCTGTTCATTAATATTTCTTTGTATTGGACTCAGTGTAAATTATTGAACTAGTAGGAAATACCTAAAGAGAAATCGTGTAAAAGTGTATTATTCAAACAATGGATTGGTAGTGATAGTAATTTCACAGCAGATGGCCAAATGATTTTTTGTCAGCCATGTTCCAAGGAGGTAAGTTAATTTTTCAAAAGGGGAAATGGAATTATTAATTTTGAAAGTCAAGGTTTTTATTAAATATATTGTCTACTGTTTAAAAGTAAATCACGATTATTTGCTATTGTTCAAACTAGGTTTTATTTCTTATTGAAAGATTTCAATGACAAAGTGGAAATATTTACCAAAGCGTAACATTACGGAAAAAAAAAAGCAATCTTAGTTAGCTTGTTAGGTAATGCTTTGTTAATTTGTAGACTCCACATGTATTACTGGGTGAAAATTTCCATTTTTATACTTAGGTAAAATGCGAGAAGAAGTATCACCTAAAACAACACAAAAATACTGCAATACATATAAAGAATTCCGGAAAAAAAACAGGATCTCAACCATTTTTTCCTAAAGTTAATGATACCGATAAAATCCAAGAGCAATTTTCTGCTGACTTATGCTCTGCAATGGTAGCTGCAAATATTCCTTGGAAGAAGCTGAAGAATCCAGATTTCAATGCTTTTTTCAACAAATATACCAATATGAAGATACCAGATAGATCAACTCTAAGGAAACACTATTTGCATTCAACCTATTTATCCGTAAGTTTTTACAGTAGCAGTTTTTTCTTTCTGACATTAAAAAATATTAACTGAATTGTATTGATTTAAACTATTTACAGTAAACATTCTTTTTATTTCATTTAAGACAGTTGAGAAAATCCGAGAAGATATTGGAGAATCATACATCTGGGCTACTGTTGATGAAACCACTGAAAGCTGTTACAGATATGTTGCAAATGTTGTTGTTGGAAAACTACTCTCTACGGGTCCTGGGAAACCTCACTTGGTTGTTTCAAAGATGCTTGAGAAAACCAACAGCTCGACAATTGCCATAGTTGTTCATGATGCTTTGCGTAAGTATATAATGTAATTGCACAAGATATACTGTGTTAATTTAATGATTCGCAGTGTTAGTTCTATAACAATTATAATTATAAATAAGTTAATTTGTTTATATTAAGTGTCCTGTGGCCATCAGAAAACAAAGACAAAAGGTTTTTGGTGTTGCTGACAGACAGTGCGGCCTACATGTTGAAAGCGGCTGCAAGCTTAAAAATATTCTATACCAAGTTAATTCATGTGGGTCTGGTGCATGCTGTTCAAAGGGTTGCAGACTATCTTAGATCATGTTTTCCAAATGTTAACGCTATTATTTCTACAGTCAATAAAGTGTTTTTGAAGGCTCTATCATGAATCTTCTCATTTAAGGCCGCCCTGCCCAACACACCTTTGCCATCACTAGAGACAAACCTCTTCCCTTCCTGAGCGTAGTTGTTTCTTGTCTGCTTGAAAACTGGCTTCCATACGAGATTTCTCTGCTGACAAAGTGGCAAGTGAGTTCATAAGTGTCTTCAGTTGGGCACGCAGATGATCAACAGTTTCAACTTCCTTTTCTTTCTCCATTTCTGTTTCAGAGCTACTCCTCTAAATTAAAAAAAAAGTTTTTAAAACAAAATATTATTTCTAAGAAAAAAATAATATAACTAAAATGCTATGAAAGTGTCTCAATAGAAAAATGATTAATGCTACTTATGTTTCATGAGAAATTGAAAGAGAATCGTTCAAGTGTTCGCTATCTGCACCATTAATTATCCAGACTTATAATTACTTTTCAACTTACCTCAACCACCTTAACATCTGTGTTGACAGTTTTTTTCTTCTGGGCATCTGATCCTATTTTCTCTAATACTGAGTTAGTTGATTTTGCGCCACTAAAGGCTTTTAGGCTTGCCTCAAGGGCTTCTTTTTCACTTGTCAATCCCTTGTATGCAGCAACAACATCTGTGTAAGAAAGCAAAGCAATTTAGGAAAATACCAGTAAGGCCTATAGATAAAACTAAGTTCTACGAACAAGTTTTCAAGACTTAGATCAATTAAATTACCTCTTAGACGTGTTTCACAACGTGATAATTGTTCTTTCTGTTTATTCACCGTAATTATTAATTCCTTTTTGCTAAGACTTTCCATTATAGACACTTAAATCTCATTTGACAGCTACAAACCACGTCTACGGTCTAAGCACACAACATAAAGTTAAAAACTGTGCACTGTAACCAACTCCTAAAAGAAAAGAAAAATGTACTAACTAGCAAGAATGGAGAAGTCTTATAGGGCGCTACTACATAATATGTTGAATCCAACAAGTGTTAATTAATCTGTGATCACGACTATAAGTTCCACTGAAATTTCTCTTTGCTTATATTATAAGGTAAAAAGTGTTAGAACAACTTTTAAACAAAGAGTTTTACCACTGGAAGAGAAGAATATTCGATTTTGTAATTATTATTCCTGTTTTGACCCTAAAAAAGGACAAACACAATCCTCATTAACTTTGAATGGATGATGTTTACTGCCAAACTTTAATATCAAATCACCGCACTAATAACAATGCCTTCTTAAAATTAAAATAAAGAGGGAGAGAGAGAGACAAAAGAGATTTCCAATTTACAATCTTTTAAAGTGATTTTATTTAATAAAAGATTTTTGTTTTTAATAATTTGTGTGTATTGTAGTTTATGTATTCTTTCAAAATTAACATCAGCGGTAAGAAATTAGTGATGACTGAATAATGGGGAAAACCGAATAGGTTATGCCCATTTATGTTAGGAATAGTTTTAAATTAAAGGATTGTTCAGCTCTAATAAGAACAATTATTGATGTGCTCAGTTCTGACCAGAAAGGTTGAGATTTTACTCAGCCCTTGAATGGGTGCACTGGGTGTTGTTCTCTCTTCAATCAAATACTATTGAGTTTTAATAAGTATTCACATTAATTCTTTGCTATTACAATTTTTATTTACGGATAGAGAGAGAGTGTATTGAGGTGGACTGGACAAAACCATCTCAAGATAGAGATTAGATGTAATGAGGTGGACTGGATAGAACTAGCTCAAGATTGAGATAAGGTGTAATGAGGTGTACTGGATAGAACTAGTTCAAGATAGGGATAGGGTGTGATAAGGTGGACAGGATGGAACTAACTAAAGATAAGGATAGGTGGCGTGGTTTTTTAAGTCCAGCAATGAGTTTTTGATTTCCTCATGCCAGCGAGTCGGTAGTTCTATACAGTCCACCTCATTACACCATATCCCTAGATCCTATCTCAAGCTAGTACTATCCAGTCAATCTCATTACACCCTATCCCTTTCAGTTACATCCTAATGTTATCTACCTCATTAAACCATATCCCTATCTTGATCTAGTCCTATACAGTCAACCTCATTACACCCTATCCCTTTCAGTTACATTCTAATATTATTTCAATGTTATCCACCACATTACACAGATTATTAAAAGTGACCCAAAACTTACAAATTGGAAAAATAGCTTTGATACATTGTATCTAAGCTAAGGTTACTTAAATTATTGGAATCGCTGCCCTTATTTACCATGAAAAGGATTGAAATGGCATCTAGCAATGTTTAATAATCATAAATTGTCTTCTCCTCCAGTAGTTATGAAGCTATGTCCCCTAACGCCCCCACCCCCCCTTTCCTCTCAGAAATTTAGTTATGAATACAACCTTGATTGTTTGCCTTCACCCCCTCCCCTAAATAAAATTTTTGGGTGTGCTACTGGTCCTGAACACTGTTCTAGATTATTATATTCTCGCCTCTTAGAAAATATTAACACAAGTTTTTTGCTGTCAACAACGATAAAACTTTAATATGTTATTATTATTGTTCTCTTATATTATTATTATTATTATTATTATTATTATTATTAGCACCGCGTCTTACTACCCGTCCGGGTTATACACACTTACGCTAATGTGTAATGGTAGGGTGATTGTGAGATGAAATGAAGGACCTACAGTTTAACGTGGAATCCGAACCACGGTGGAGGCCTGGCATTCCTCACATTCACAATGTTCTCTTATACATATTGATAGTAATTAATTTAAAAAAAACGACATTTGAAAGAAGATATAGTGACTTTTCAATGTGTCATATATATGTTCTTCCTATAAAACTTGGACTTATAAACATATTTCAATAAATATTAACACCTACAAACTTACTCATTTATGTGTATCTTATCTGTGGTGGTTCGCAAAAAAGGTATATTTATTTTTTAGTACCGGGTCCAATTACCCAGTTGGGTTATGCGCTTATGTACCTAATTACGTTTATGGGTTAGAGATGAAGAAGATTGAATTTAGAGGAAGTGTAAATAAAGAGTGGGAACCCATTTAGGAAAAACTACCCACACTATACCCGACCCGGGATCGAACCACGATCTCCCCGTTATCAGCAGTTTAGTCTATTGTGAGAGTAGCGCCTTTTAGACCATGCGACCATCGAATCGGGTATTATTATTACTCAAATGTGATAAGGATGAGGAAGGAAGCATTTAAAAGTTAATATTCCATTAGTTGCATGGAAGGAAAATGGAAAACCATCCCCAGTAGAACCGACCGTGATTCGAGCCACGATCTCACCGTCATCAGCAGACCAGTCTAACTCGAGAGTGACGCCTTTTATACCGTTCGGCCGCTGAAGCGGGTTAAATGTATGCATTAATTCCTTTTTTCTATAATTATGTCTTTTTCATCCAATCATATGCCATACGACACCATTTGTGGCCCATTCATTACGCATCTACCTGCTACAATTAGCACTTGAAACACGAGTGATTTAAAATGGCGCCACACAAAATATTCTGTTCTCGACTTCTACCCTGATTTTGGTTGGAAGAACAGTAAAGAAAATTCAAATTTATTTCTTTGCGACCAATATTGATAAAGTTTTACTTTTTTTATTTGTGTGATTTTATAGGTATAATAATTTCTATCAAACGTGACGTCTGCAGATCACATGATTTGATGTAAGAATATATTAAAATTGTTTTAGTAACTAGCTTCTACTGTTCTTCCTATCAAAATCATACTTTAGCTGCGGACAACAGAAATGGCATTAAAAGTTTGTGGTTCACTGGTTATTTCCGTTTGTTGTTCCGCTAACAAAAACCTGCGCATGCGTATACGACATAGTTTTTGTGTGAAGGCTTGTCAATTTTACCGCCCACAAAGTTTATATGACAAGGTCGCAGGTGATTGGTGAACACCGATTGGATATAGGTAGTGTTTATGTATCAATCCGCTCCGCGGTTTTATGAGAACTTCAAATATTACACAGGCATTTATTTATTCATTATACATCGCGAAAGTTATTAGTCGTATTGGATTTTATATTAATTGTTTAGTTTGATGAATGAATAAAATATAGCAATGGGAAACTGGATTAAAGTAAAGTAATGTTATCTCAAGCTGTTATCAGAAGCAGTGACGCAACAGACCATTATTATTAGTGTCATTCGCACAGATCTCGAATGGAATAAAATGATAAACATATGGATCGTTTCAGGAACAAGGGAGTCCAAGTGTTTTTCTATAAGTGATAGCAGTTTAAAAAAAAATGCAGGTTAGTGTCAGTTATAACTTTGCGTTTGTGAATTATGATAATATAATTTCTCTCTATAGCTATTATTTGTGTGGGATTAAAATAATGTTAATAATACTCTATCAATTTTCACACAAGGTTAATTAACAGTTAGTAGGTGACCTGGCGGTCTAGGGGTAAAGTGTCAGACTTCTGTGCTGGCGGCCGGGGTTCAATCCTCGGTCCCGGCATGGATTTATATGATTACCAAACCCTTCCTTCACCTCTGACAAGACATCTTGTGAATGTGGGGAATGCCAGGCCTCTACAGTGGTTCGGATTCCACGTTAAACTGTAGGTCCTCCATTTCATCTCACAATCACCCTAACATAACACATTAGCGTAAGTGCGTATAACCCGAACGGATAGTAAGACGCGGTGCTAATAATAATAATAATAATAATAATAATAATAATAATTAACAGTTAATATCTGTTAATTAACTTTGTTTAACTAATTCAAGGACAATTCTTCTTCCTTACCCCTAGATCATATTATATATCATAGAGGAATTGCCCTTGAATTAGTTTGAGAAAAGGATTATATTTTTAAAAATGCGGTGGTTAACGTGCACTTTCCAAACAGACGGTTAATATCAGCACACGGGCATTTCTTTGAGCGAGAGTGAAAGGTCTTACCAATTTTGCGGGAAAGGTATTTTCACAGACCTTACAGGGTTTTTCTTACAAGCCACAATCGACATGGGACGGACAGTTTTACTTCCTCCCCAAAGGAGGTTGTGCTACGGATTTTTATCGCTCAAGAAAAGACCGTCGAATCCGGCTGGGTTTTGAACCCACGAACATCGGGTCCTGAGGAGCAAGCACTTCACCCCAAGACTATCGAGGTCGACGAGAGAATGATAAATCACACATGGAGAACCCCGATCCTCCTCTCCCTCCACGAGATTCGAACCACAACTTTGCCATAACAGGAAATGCATACTATTGTGAGCCTGATGCCTTAGAACATGTGGCCATCAATACTGTTTTTGCATCGCGTTTTACTGCCCGTTTGGGTTATACATTTGTATAAAATTAAGATACTATATTTATCATATATTGATATAATATTGTTATTATTCTGAAGCTGGAGTCGAAGTCGGTACATTTTTACCGACTCCTACTTCAAAGCCCTGGTTTCTAGATTGATACTATTTATCAAAAGTGATAGCTGCAGTTCCCATTAGGCCTACCTCTAGATCTTTCATAGCTGCCAGGTAGGTATTATGAAAATTGGATTGAATCTTAGAGATTTTATGTTTACAAATTGTTTTGACACATTTGTCTTGAATAGTTTGGTGATAGTTATTTTAAGAATGTGTTTAATATACTAACAACATGTTTAGTTATTATGTTGAAATTGAACCCGCTCTGGGGCAAGAAGTTACATACCGTACCTATGATATAGCATTACAACATCAAACCGTCGCGTCAGAAATGGCATCTTGCGGATTAAAGGGCGGAACCACATTTATTAAATGTAGTGTGGGCAGGGGCTCCGGAATATATTTGGAAGTGGGGAAAGGGGGAGGGGGTCTACTAAGAGGGTTGTCCCGGGGTCCTTTGTTAGTAAAATGTTAAACTTTGCATGACTCTTGAAGCTATTTGATGGAGGTTTTATCTTATTTTTATTTTACTTTTGTTTGTAAAAACATTATATATATACTAAACATCTATATTAAAAGCATGGTAGGAAGGGAGGATTAGACAATACCAACTTTTTTTTTCGGAATTAGATGCCCCTAGAAATGTGGTCGTCACTTGGAAATCCTTTGAGAATTAAATGCCTCTAAAAGCTTTTTGAAGTGATCTTCCACACAATTTTTTTTAGAAATTCGGATGCTTCTAGAAGTTGTTTTTAGTTGACTTTGCCTGAATCCTTTTTTTCAAAATTAGATGCTTTTAAATCCTAATTTTAGCAAGCCTAGACCAGCAAATTACAAAATTTTGATGCCTTTAGAACCTATTTATAGTGGTATTTTTAATGCATGGGTTTTTAATATACGAGGTAAATACTAAAGGAGGGAAGTTTAATATAGTCTCAGCCCCCCAAAAATAGAAACAGGGGGCTTGAGTACACTCACTTTCCCCGAATCTGCAGCCCATGCGAATGGGTATGAACCAGGATCCCTTAAGCCAGTGCTCGTAGATCCTTGTGGTTTTTAGTGTTATGTTTTAAATTGAATTCGATCCCAGCTTTATTTTACCACTATTCTAACACAAGTAGGCGTATCAATGACCTTGGGGCGTAATTATTCAGTCGATATTCGGATGTAAGCCAATCTCCCATTCAAGGTCTCCGGAACCGGGAGGTGCTTTCCCCTTACGCCCCCGTTTCTAATTCTAGGGAGTTAAACTATTGATTTTCAATGTTTTAAATTTAAATTAAAAAATATGTATGAACATACTCGGAATTTTGTCAGACATAGCCCATGCCCACTTTGGACAGTTGATGTGTGCCAAATAATCTCATATAATTACCAATATAAACAAACACCTGCCACCATTTGTATGGAAATTGTAATAAGTGAAAGCCCATCTTCAATTAATGCTATAAAAGGGTTATCGAAGAGGGTCATAAGTCCAATACCCTCTTCCCTTTACATTCCTTAAGCGTTGTTTTTTTTCGAAAAGTTTTTGGAAAAAGTGTAGGTTTGAATTCCATTTTTGTCATTTTATTATTATAGGAGCCTACACAATAGCAAATACAAAAATCAACAAAAATGATACACAGAAATAACTAACCGCCTTCCAATAGCTTCAAGAGTAATATATTATTTTTTTAAATCTCACCCTCTTCTTTGACAGCATGGTCTAACTGTAAAGTGTCAATCTCACAATATACCGGAAGCTTCTGAGGACGGGAATATTGGTGTCCGAATCCCGGATGGGTGTACTTAGGGTGATTTTTCATCAAACAGATATCCACTCTCCCTACACACAAATGCAGGTATGCTTTCTTTAAATTTAACCCTCCTCATCCCTAACAAATTAGCGTAATTATTAAGTAGACTCATAACCTGAATGGCTAGTGAGACGTGGTGCTATAAAATAACAGTTTCTGGGTGAAGGTGCCTTAGCACCACCTTTCAATTGGTCCCTCGGCAGGACTCCCGCCCCTCTTTTTCAAAATACTTCCCCCTGCCTCTGTCTCCATTCATCCTGAACTGCTTGTTATTCGCATTTTGGGAGTTTGGTTGGGTTGGACTTGACTAGGCTATAAATACGGCCACATAGAGCCAGTCTCATATTCAGACTTAGTACGCCTCAAGTGTGTTCGAATGGAATATGTCAGTTTCATATCAGACTTATTACACCTCAAGTGTGTTCGAATGGAATATGTCAGTTTCATATTCAGACTTAGTACACCTCAAGTGTGTTCGAATGGAATGGGCCAGTCTCATATTCAGACTTAGTACGCCTCAAGTGTGTTCGAATGGAATGGGCCAGTTTCATATTCAGACTTAGTACACCTCAAGTGTGTTCGAATGGAATGGGCCAGTTTCATATTCAGACTTAGTACACCTCAAGTGTGTTCGAATGGAATGGGCCAGTTTCATATTCAGACTTAGTACACCTCAAGTGTGTTCGAATGGAATGGGCCAGTTTCATATTCAGACTTAGTACACCTCAAGTGTGTTCGAATGGAATGGGCCAGTTTCATATTCAGACTTAGTACACCTCAAGTGTGTTCGAATGGAATGGGCCAGTTTCATATTCAGACTTAGTACACCTCAAGTGTGTTCGAATGGAATGGGCCAGTTTCATATTCAGACTTAGTACACCTCAAGTGTGTTCGAATGGAATGGGCCAGTTTCATATTCAGACTTAGTACACCTCAAGTGTGTTCGAATGGAATGGGCCAGTTTCATATTCAGACTTAGTACACCTCAAGTGTGTTCGAATGGAATGGGCCAGTTTCATATTCAGACTTAGTACACCTCAAGTGTGTTCGAATGGAATGGGCCAGTTTCATATTCAGACTTAGTACACCTCAAGTGTGTTCGAATGGAATGGGCCAGTTTCATATTCAGACTTAGTACACCTCAAGTGTGTTCGAATGGAATGGGCCAGTTTCATATTCAGACTTAGTACACCTCAAGTGTGTTCGAATGGAATGGGCCAGTTTCATATTCAGACTTAGTACACCTCAAGTGTGTTCGAATGGAATGGGCCAGTCTCATATTCAGACTTAGTACACCTCAAGTGTGTTCGAATGGAATGGGCCAGTCTCATATTCAGACTTAGTACACCTCAAGTGAGTTTGAATGGAATGGGCCAGTTTCATATTCAGACTTAGTACACCTCAAGTCCGGGGCTATAATAAATACAGAATAACATCTATCTAAACTCAAATTTAATGAACCAGTTTCATATTAGAAACTGGCCCATTTCATTCGAGCTTAGGTAGGCGTCGTCCTGTAGGTTATTAATTATAGCACATCATTTGAGTCTGAATATGAAACTGGTCCTTAGACTAACTAGAAGAAGGCATTAAAACCAAACATCCTGCCACCAGTTGGGATTGAACTCTTAACCTCACTGGACCAAGTCAGACTGGGCTATACTGTAAGTACGACCGACCTCATTAGTCGAAAGTATCGATGATAACGACCGGTATGGGTTGGCCCTCGTATCTTTTGTTAATTGCCAGTGTTAACGACCATGGTCGTTACTAAAGTTCCTGTTTGGTAAACGATTTTATCACCCACTTTACTTCTTTTCAACCAAGAACAGAATTATAAATTTTGCACCAATTTCACTCACTATTTTTTATTTGGCAACGTGTCTTACTACCCGTTCGGTCTATACGCTTATATATTAAACTCGCTTTGCTCCCATTGGGTTTTCTTTGCAAGTGGATGTAAACTGATGTAATTCCAGAGCCGTTTTTTGATATGTATCACCGTTTATGCACAAGAGACCTACAAAGAAAGGTCCGCACCGACTTTAAAGTTGCTTTGACAATTTGAATTTTTTTCGGGGTTTAAAAATCAAATTTTTCAACTTTTTGGAATCATCCCGTCGATTACAGGCTAGAATCTATAAGTTTGCCAAATTTAAATTTTCTAGCTCATCTGGAAGTGGGTAAACATTAATGTCAGTGAGTGAGTGAGTTAGCTATGTGGCTTTGTAGTATAGTGAAGTTATAGGTTAATGATTTTATGGATAAAAAGGTCATATTTCAAGAAAGTGGACCCGCATTTGTTTGGAAGGGAAGGGAAAATTGATTTTGGAAAAAAAAAAACACCCTCAGTACACC
This sequence comes from Timema douglasi, assembly GCA_901482245.1. Taxonomy (NCBI): domain Eukaryota; kingdom Metazoa; phylum Arthropoda; class Insecta; order Phasmatodea; family Timematidae; genus Timema; species Timema douglasi. The sequence goes on along the minus strand of CABEEJ010000015.1, from coordinate 349,075 downwards.
CGAATGAGATTCGAAACTCTATCGCCCCATCATCGGCATTTTAGTCTACTACGAGTGCAACGCCTTAGACCACGCGACCACAAAAGTAAGTATCTCACTATTAAAGCACAACTTTTTTTTTTGTGCTCCACGTCTTACCACCAGGCCGGAGTATCCAAATTGTTATACTTCTTCTCAATTCAACAATCCGAAGGTTTGTTTGATATCATTTTTATTTATCCGGAGCTGGCCATGAACTCAGCCCTTCAGCTGGTTGGTGATACCTGCACCATCTGGTAGGAATATCATGTACTAGAGAAGTTCAGGAAATGTGGTTATTCCCCGTTTCTTTCTACATTGAAATTCTATAAGCAAGCGGGAAAGGGCCTACTTATTTTGTCGGAAAGATATGTTCACATATTATCTCCTAGGGTTATTTTACATTCCTCAATCGATATGGGACCGTCGGCTTTAGTTTCCCGAAGGAAGTTGTGCTACGGATTTTTATTGCTCAAGAAAAATCCATCAACCTCGGTTGGGTTTGAACTCATAAACATCGGCTCCTGAGGCGACCACTCTACCCCAAGACCACCGGGGTTGATTATATTTATATTAATGGGGTAGAAATGATTTAGAGTTATAAGTAAATGTACACGCATTCACGTTAAAGAAAAGTGGAAACCCATTTAAGGGGAAAAAACCTATGTCATTCACGAGTTAAGTTTACCTGGATGACAACTCGAAATGTTACTAGAAGTAATCCCTAATATATCACTACGCCAACAGCTGACATCTATCACTTTGGATGACTGTAATGATAACAGATGGTAATATTTTAATGTGATAGTTAACCACAGTAATTTAGGCCAATATTATTTATATATTTTTTTGAGGTCGGACACAAAGTTTATTTATAGTTTTATTCCACTTTAAAAAATATTCACACCACTTTCACAAAAACTTCTAACGAACATAGCTTCAAAATGGCGACTGACGAATCTAAGCCAAATGATTGAACATAACGGAAAACAAGTATTTTACAATGATGCAGACACGCAGTTGATGAAGATATTTTATTCAGGAAAATATTTCAAAATACGATAAAACAATCATAAAATCATTTATTGTATGTAAAAAAAATGACAATAATTTTCTCTTTTCCAAGTAAATACGATGCCTGTATTAAAAGGTATTGATGTGTACACTATATTAAACATAATCAATAACGTTCCAAAACGAAAAATAAGTACTTTTAATTATGTTTAAAATATTGTTTCGAGTTGGATAAAAAGAAATTATTAAAAAAATTAAATAGTATGAGAAAATTTAAGTTTACGTTATTTTAAACGTAATATATAACAGGTAATTAAAGATCTTTACATTTATAACAAAACTGTGATCTTTTACAAGTGTTGGCAACCCAAAACCTAAACATATGATTTTCGAACTGTCATCCAGGTAAAAACCTATCGTGAACGGAATTATAGCTCAACCAGCTTGTATCCGAACTCAGACCCTCCCGTCAACATATATCAGACAACACTTAATACCATTTTATACCCCCACCCTCCCCCACGCTTGGGCTTACGCGTTCAACTACTCTAATGGGGAAGATAGAATTTAGAACAAGATTTACTGTACCTGCATTCGCGTGGCCGGAATAGTGGGAAACCATTTAAGAAAAAAAATACCCTAATTACACCCGGCTAGGATTTTAAACCTGAACTCCACGTCACCAGAAGACCAGAGTAAAGCCTGACGTCTAGTCCTCGTGTCCACCGCTGCAGATAATACCTAATTCAATCAAGGAAACTCGGCAATTCTTTGTACAATGTTTCTAGTAGAACAATACAAATTGTCTTGGAACTGTTTTTTCTCTCTCTTGTGATTTTATTTTTGTTTCTGTTTTCTTTTTAAATGCCTCTACAGGCTATTAGAGGCTTATCCTAGGTTCTAATCTATACACAGGACCAACTAAACAGCACCCAGCACTCAAATTGTTATTTTTCTGCGAAGTTAATAATAAGGAGCAAACCCACCTCGGTGGCGTAGTTAGCTAACTCACCAGTCGTGTTGAGCTAGACCACCGAGGACGGGGAGGTCGAGGTTCGAATCTCGCTCGGGTGAACTGGGTGTTGTTTTTTCCTAAATGCTTTTCCACTTTCCCTCCACGCAAATGTGGGTTCACTTCCTCTACATTCAACCTTCCCAATTTCTAATCCAGTAGTGTAATTAATACTTAAGTTAAACACATTTTGCTCTAATTTAAGAATGGTCGGACCAGCAATTTTCTTAATATTTAATATATATGAATTCATTTATTATAGAAAGTTTGCCTACTAAAATGAATGAATATAATAATATGTAATATTTTACCCAGAATAAAACACAACAACAAAAAGTTTAGGCATAATTTATTTAGCTTTAACAAATACTGTTAAACAATATATCCCTCTCAAAGTTCAAATTACAACACTTAAATAAACACTTTAGTTGAAGTTTAGAATTAAATATGGAATAATTTATTTAGTGACAGGTTTTGATGATACGAATATAAGCTCTCTGTTGTAAAACTACAATGAAAACTGAGATAAGTGACCAAGGTCCAAATCATATTTTAGTTGTTCTATTATCAAACTCATTTAATGTCAACAATAAACTTTGCACTGCGACTTTTGTTTGTAGTCAAAATTGTATCTGGCACGGACACAGATCACAGACACAAACACGTGCACCCGTCCTAACCCAAACTAAGCCTACAATTACAGCAGCTGTGATCTGCTCGTGCCGATGTTAGAGTTGGTGTGATCTTTGGCGTGGGCGTACCCTGATGGAGGGTTAAAGGGCCTCCCCGCCCTCTTATCAAAGACAGCAAATAATATATATCAGGATCAAACATACTACGAAGGAAAACTTCAGGATGTATTTTAAGACGGCATTGTATTAAAATGGTTTACTGCTGTTTACATTAAAAGTTTCCTTAAAATACTCCCAATCGTGTTGCCCTGATAAAATCGTGGACACAAAATATGGTAGGATTTTGGCGTATTAAGTCAAAGGTCCCGGGGTTAGATTCCCATGTCTAAGTGTCGTAATTATTTAAATTCAAAGAACATATACACATTTGTTTGTGGTGAACATTGATAACATTTAATTTTATTATTAGTTTCATTTTAGAGTATTGATATCTATGAAACGTGACAACTGAAGCTCTAATAGCTTTGCATGTAGATATATTTAGATTGTTTTGGTAGCTTTTTTTAACTGTCACTCCTATCTAAATCGAATAACTATTTATCTGTAGTATAAAAGTAGTTGATCTATTGTCTGATTTTCATAGAAAGCCCGCTATTTGAAAACTGAAAACTAATGCTACCACAAAGGCGCGAAAAAAATATTTGTGTTTACATTCTTAGTCCATTTCATTAATAATGTAAAGATAAAACGGTGATTCTTAAGAAAGTATTATTTGAAGCCTTTTGATAACTTTTTAGATGAATGAACTTAATTATTAATAACTCAAATAAAACATATTTCTAGAGTGCCAAAGTTGAGTGACTTTAAATCAATGTTGGTGTTCCAATGTGGACTTCCTATGAAATATCGGGTTTGGTTCTGCTACTCGTTGTTTATAATATAATAAAGGGATACTCCAACTGCACTCACTATCTGTTATAACTTTTGATTTTGATATCACTTTTATGTCTTTATCATTTTTAAACTTTCTTTAAAGCCATAATAATTTAAACGCTATAAGATAAATAGAACGGTTCGATTTTTTCCCCCCATACATTGAGAATTATTAATTTTAATATAAGTGCGACTGTTATTTAAATGTAATCAATCTATGTGTGTGTTTGTGTAAGAGCCTCCTTCATTTTTACTTATTCATATGAAATCGCAATTAAACTCGGAACGCACGTGAGCTAAAGGTCTCGAGTTCAAAAACTTGTTTGTTGTGTCTTCTAGAATTGAGTTATTTTGTAAGTTGTGCTGATATAATCAGTTGGGTCAGAAAGTGCACGTCAAACATACATACAGTAATAATAAAATAACACATGCCAGTGTACTTAAAGGTTTGGTTTGTGTTACTTTTATGTACATTTTTGTTTCCGTTTTCGCCGAACTAACGATTGGAACGACATCATTTTTTAATTACGATTTTTTTTCTTTTGTTTGTTTTCAGCTGGTACGTAAATTATTTTCTTTTCTTATTCCACTAGCCACATTGCATCACGGAAGCGGCAACGATGTTTGTAACAAAACGGTAAGCGACACTAAAACTTGTTCTTACTTTAGACATAACTGTATTTAATGAATAGCACGAAATATCCATTTTAATGTGAGCTACTTATTCCAAGCAACGTCTGGCTAACATTATGTTCCCAGCTCAACTTTATCTCACCGGAAGTATTATGTGAGTGGTGGCGGCAGGCACGTACAGTAGTCCCATGGCTTCTTTGGTGCTGACTGACAGCTCACAGTTGACAGCTGACAGCTTTAAAAAGTTACCAGACCAAATTACGTATCCCTACGCCGAACCAGATGATCTGCAAAAACATGTGTCTAGAAACTGTCACTTTTGACAGTCAAAATGTAGGTATATACCTAAATGTTTACTGTCAGAAGTTAGCTGTGAGCTGTCAGTCAGCACCAAAGAAGCCACGGGGCTACTGTAGCTAGCGTGAGGATGGTACTGGAAGTCGGAACGCCCCCAATAACTCCCCGAAATGTAATATAAAACTTTTTTTTAACCGCGTCTAAGTACCCTTTCGTGGTACACGCATAGCCTACATTAATTACGTTAGTGGAATATAAATTATGAAGGTAGAATTTTGGAAGGAAATATACTCGAATTTACGTGGAGTGAAAATGGAAAACCATTTAGGTGTCAGTACATCTAACCGGGATTCGAACTTCGATCTCCTAGTCATCAGCAACCCTATCTAAGAATGACGTGTTAGACCATTCGACCACTGATGAGGTTTATTATAGTATGATTTTGGCCGGAAGTACAGTAGAGGTTAGTTACTAATATTACTAAAACAATTTTCATATATTCATACATCAAGCTATATTACCTGCATCTGTCACTTTTGATAGATATTATCAATAACAATAGAATAACACAAATGATATCGTAAAACGTTATCAATGTTGAAAACAAAGAAATATGTTTGAATTTTCTCTAATGTTCTTCCAACTAAAGGTCTAGTTAGAATAATTAAACTACACCTTTTAAAAACATAAAAAATTTAATATGCTACTATCAAGTCTTAAATTATCATAAAATTATCTCTGGATTATTGTAACCAATGCTATGCCTTGATTTTCTTACAAATTGACATTTATTTGGAGAACCTTTTATATAATATCAACCTTTTTTTTAGGTAATTTCACTATATTGTAAGTGCTATTTTATAGGTAATGATATTGGATATCAAAAGTAACAGCTGCAGATCACATGACTTTACGTATGAATACATGAAAGTGTATCTAGCAACATTTTTTATCTGTCAGATATGTTCATTCGTAAGCAAATTGAGGTGTAGATGCAGCGTAAACGCGCGTCTTAACAAATCAACCTAGCAGACCAGTCTATCACAGATACCCTCTTAAGACTATCAAAACAGTTTTTTTTTCTTAATGGAAGCTCACTCTCCCACCATGCGAATGCGGGTACATTTATTCTTTATTCCACCTCCCTCATTGCCACACCATTTGTTCAGCACATTTGTCTTTCCTGGATGGGAAGTAATACGCAATACGGAAAAACAATTAAAAACACTTTAAAAACCCTTGTTTTGAACGTACTAATTATTAAAAAAATATATGTTTTTACAGGTGCAATACACGAGTAACTATGGCGTCACAAATTAATGTTCATGGCATCGTGTAGTATCTATCACAATGTCACAATTCTGTAACATTAAACCGACGGATCAATCACTTTATTGGGTTGATGGTAAAACTTTTGTTATTTTCTCGTTTGTGTGCACCTAACAGTCCTATGAAGCCGGTTAACTAGGTCTCATTAGAACGTGCTAAAAATACATTCACACTTCCCATGTATTGCCTTGATATCATTGTTGTTTACGCTGTTGTTGTCACGGCGACATGCGATTTGTAATGCCTCTACGTGATTCGTAATTTATAATACACATCATCTTGCATGGCACTCCGGAAGGCCTACCAAACTATTACCTAAGTGAAGGTTGATTTAGACATGCGTTTTGTTTTGTTTCCGCTTTTAATATAAAGGTTTATTAGAGTACGACTGTTTTATCTCAGAAAGAAAACAAGAACTGCCACTCCTAAAAAGGGAAAACTGTGAATTTCTGTATATAATGTAATGATACTGTTTTGGACCCCTCTCACGTGTTAAAAAAAAAGTCATGGATGAAGGGTATTTTTCTTTAAAGAACTGTATGTAAAATTTCCTTTTAATACTTCATCCATGGAGAATCACGCGTCTACGTTTTAACTTTTTTTTAAAAGTAAAGACCAACTCTGTTGTTTTAGAAAAATGCATGTGACGGGCTGGATCCCTCTACTCAATAGGAAGCCAGCCTTCACAGCATCAGGTTGCCAGGAGTTTTTCTATTAGTTGGTTTTGACACTGATGACAAGGGGTCCAAGAGGTAAGGGATAGGTAATATATAAGCAGCTTGTGCGTAGGAATTCATGTAATGATACACAGAAAAACAGTTCGATCCATCACACGTAATTTAACAGAAACGGTGTCATTTTATAGCACACCTTCAGTATTGAAGATGTAATCATTCAAATAAATCGTGTGCAACATAAAAAGTATTGCTCATTTCATAATTATTATAAGTATAGTATATAATCAAGTAACATCACCATGTGCTAAATGCGCAGTAGGTCATGCACGTGACGTCATCATCATAAAACTCAGATATCAATATCAAAGGTGGGTGACCTGGCGGTCTAGGGGTAAGGTGTAAGACTTCTGTGCTGGCGACCGGGGTTCAATCCTCGGTCCCGGCAAAGATTTATCTGATTACCAAACCCTTCCTTCACCTCTGACAAGACATCTTGTGAATGNGGGGTTCAATCCTCGGTCCCGGCACAGATTTATCTGATTACCAAACCCTTCCTTCACCTCTGACAAGACATCTTGTGAATGTGAGGAATGCCAGGCCTCCACCGTGGTTCGGATTCCACGTTAAACTGTAGGTCCTCCATTTCATCTCACAATCACCCTACCATTACACATTAGCGTAAGTGCGTATAACCCGAACGGGTAGTAAGACGCGGTGCTAATAATAATAATAACTATAACAAAGGTGCCCAACCACAGGGCAATATCTCAATAAAAGACCACACCACTTTAATTGGTTTCATGGGTTAATATCAAATAGCACAATATTAAAATTCCGTATCACCATAATTCGCTGCAAATCGCGGGGCATAAAATACCATATCATCATAATAGCCAACTTTAGGCATTCTAAAATTAGAAAAATTCCCAGATGATCAAGTGACAAGGGCAACGTTGATAATAGCAGGAAGATAATTGTTAAGTTGGAGGCGGTAGTTGGAGCTTGAATCGAGGATTTAGGAAATTGTATTTTTAAAGTTATTTGTAAAGGGTGGGTTTCAAGTTACGGGTGTTGTTTGTTTTGACATTCACCATAATTTCGTGTAGGAAAACTCGTTTTCAAATCGTAGTTATTACAGGTTTTTCAAGTGATCAACATAAAACATTACCTAACATTATTATTATTAGCATCGCGTCTTACTACCCGTTCGGTTTATACGCACTTACGCTAATGTGTAATGGTAGGGTGATAGTGAGATGAAATGGAGGACCTACAGTTTAACGTGGAATCCGAACCACGGTGGAGGCCTGGCATTCCTCACATTCACAAGATGTCTTGTCAGAGGTGAAGGAAGGGTTTGGTAATCAGATAAATCTATGCCGGGACCGAGGATTGAACCCCGGCCGCCAGCACAGAAGTCTGACATCTTACCCCTAGACCACCAGGTCACCGACACCTAATCTTCTTTAGGCTACTTGTGTCTAGTAGGTAGTGACAACGATGCTATTATCAAACTTTATTAATTAAACTTTCTACACAATCTACTACAGAAGGTATCTCTCCTTTCGATGTTTGATGAGTTATTAAGGTGAGAACTTTAGGAGAGTAGGGTAAACTGGTAATTTTTTTTTCCCCTGTACAAGTCTGCGGTCGAGAACATTCATAATCCAAAGTACGGTGGTACAAAGTCATTCTAGAATTTCCCAACTCAAAATCTAAACTCTCCAAAAAAGTCACAGCTTTAAAGTTTTTCCCCAACATTGGAGGGGGTGACACCCCATTCTTCCCCTCTCCCCTCCCAGCGTGATGCCCCCGGGGACACCAATAACCTCATATTTTCTAGGGCCAGGCAATCTAATATCCAGTTTTACCACAAGTTCCAGTTTAAAATGAGAGGATGCATTATTTTATATTTACATGAGGCAGTCAATATATACAATAGGAATATACTCTAGACTTACTCCTGTCTCAAAATAAAATGCATAAGGTTTTGTGTTTTCACAAACAAGAGTGGCTACAAAACCTTTTGGGAAATAATTATATACTGCAAACGCGCGCGTGACATTTATCAACGCCAATATAAAAATTGTGAAAGCCCAGAAGCCGTCAGGGCCAAAACTATGAAGTTAATTAAAATGACAATTCATCCTTGCATGTTTATCTCTCTGTATCTCTACTGTTGTTTATGAATGCATTGTGCAGGCGCAGTGTCTGGGCCACCGATCACAATAAAGCGGTTTTATCAACAATAATACAAGCCACTACGCGTCCATGATACGGCGGAGTCTTAAAACAATTTATACACCATTCTAGTGACTTATTTTAATTAATTAATTTTTTATTTACACATAACTAACCCTATTTACTATGTTGTTCTTCGATTGAATCCTTGTCCTTATTTAAATAGTTAAAAAAGCAATTGAAATTTTTATGGAAATAGAAGATACCGGTATGCATAAAAATTGGGGGAAAGTAGGTGCTTTATGCCGGAACCACGATCAACTTAACGTAACTTAACGTAAAGGATCTCGTGTGTTTAATTGGAAGCGATCACGATGCAGTTAACTTAATGTTGACTTACAGTTAACTTAACGTAAGAGATGTCCTCGGAGGCCGTTTACTCTAAGTGAACGTTACTTGAAGGGTAGGTATCATGTGATCTAGCCAGCCAATCATTATGCAAGTAACGTCAACAGGGCTATTTAGTAATTCTTTTGTTTGTTTTAAGACCAAGGCCTACTTTATAGCTTTAGTTCTGGTAATCGGACATTTAATTAAAATAAGTGCTAGTATCGTATAATTATAGAACGTTATAGAACATACGTAATTCAAATATTGTAAAGAAGTTAATACCACAAAGCTTTTATTATATAAAATGGTATAATTTATTGCTTTCAAAAAATATTATTTTTATCAAAATATAAATCAACTAACATAATTATGATCGGTTGAAAACTGTAGACATTCACAGATCATATACAAATAGTGCAAATCACAGATCAAAACACAAACTCTTGGACGGAGATGTTTTGTTCGAATTTTTATGTTAAGTTACGTGAATCGTGTTCACACATAAGTTAAGTTAACTTTAAGTGAACGTTACGTTAAGTTAACCGTGATATCGGCATTCTATTTTAGACTCTTCACTATTGGTATTACAACATGTAAGAGTTTATGATAGGTAACTTACACTGTAATAGAGTTTTTTAAGTTTCAAAAAATTAAAAACAATGGTATTCATTTTCTAGAGCGAAACTAATGTAGTATGATAGTTATGAAACATAATATTGGAGTAGATTGTTAATAATTACCAAAACCAAACGATCAAGAGTTGTAATAAAAATGGATTCGTTCTCATATTTTTATCTATCTTATAAAATAATTAAAATCCCATTGTTAGCCTAATATAACAGACATGTTATTCCAAGACCATCTATACCTAGATGTTGCTCCTGTACCAGACGAGAATGAGACCAACATTAATTTGAATCCATTCCACATGCAGTCTTTTACAATAGAGCAGTGCATAGCTTTATTTCTTGATCTCACTAAATGCATAATCCTTGCGGGATGCAATTATATGGTGGTCATTTTGGATATATAGCCGATTGATAGTCTTGCCGAAATAAAACTGTTAACATACATTAAAATAGTGTGAAGATCTAATTATATTTGAACCTAGTTCTAGCTACACTTATATTACATCTGTTGGCATTATTGAATATGTACAACAGACAACATTGGACAGTTGACGATCGATAAGAGCGGTCGGGTTGTCAGTGTCATATACTAGATTCTGATTTTTTTTGCGTTTGCGGTGTATATTAAGTGTCAACTTATTTTAGAGTACTAAATATTGAAATATCAACATGAGGCTCGTACTGACTATGACATTATACAACTGCATTAGCCTATGGATATTGATTTCATTATTTTGTGCGGGAATTGCTTATTTTGGCCATGAGCTCAAAGCAAGTGATCGTTGCTTTTGTAAGGTAAGCATTATTTCTAAATAATGTGACATTGACCTTGTAGCGTTGTTTTATACTTGAAAATTTGAATTACTCAATCACTTAATTAGGTTATTTTAGCAATTACATTTTCATAATTAAATGTGAGAGAGACCATCTTAGAAAAATACCCGAGTGTAGTATAATTCTTATCAAAAGATACATTCAGTAAAGCTGTATAATTAATGTAGGCCTACACTAATAGTACTAATTAGTACATTCCTTATAAACAACAGGTTATGATTGATACAGTACTAGGGATATGAAGTAGAGCTTAGTTGAAAGATCTTGCAAAAAAAAAAAGTTTTAAAATCCCATTATTTGATGAATTCAAAAAGACTTGCCTAAAATGTTAGCCATCCACCCAGTAAAAAAGAAACACAACTAAAGCTTATTTTATAGATCAATCAGACTTTTACCTAACCTTAAATTTACTGAGCCAAAAGAAAAAGATGATGAAATATGAAGTGACTTGAAGAAATACAAGAGATAGTACTATAACAATGTTAAAAATATATCTTTCTTTTTTACCTAACACTACCAAATGCATTATTATTCACTACTACAAGAATTTGGACCAATATTAAGATTATTCCTTATTGTATATTGGTTTCTTACGCTTAACAAAAAATATACTTGCACATGATAATGTTGCATCATATTATGTACCATATCAACGCTCTGAAACATATTAATTTCAGAAATCATGTTGGACCAAAGCCAATTCTTGCACATATATAGTTATTTACTTATCAACTAGTCGAAAAACATCTTAACCATCATCAAATGAAAGAGGTTGACCTGGTGGTCTAGGGGTAAGGTGTCAGACTTCTGTACTGGCGGCCGGGGTTCAATCCTTGGTCCCGGCACAGATTTATCTGATTTCCAAACCATTCCTTCACCTCTGACAAGACATCTTGTGAATGTGAGGAATGCCAGGCCTCCACCGTGGTTCGGATTCCTTGTTAAACTCTAGGTCCTCCATTTCATCTTCACAATCATCCTACCATTACACATTAGCGTAAGTGTGTATAACCCGAACGGGTAGTAAGACGCGGTGCTAATAATAATAATAATAAACAACATCTAATGAGCGATCACAAAGCAAACTCTTGACCCATTTGTACGCCAATAATCCTGTAAAATAGTACATAATAAAGTTAAAGGATTACAGACAATAAGAATGGAATAGTACAAATATCGGATTGAGCTGAAGAACGTATTTAGTGTGCATTAATCAATGTTTATAAATAAATCCATCCCAAGCTAACAAAATCTAACCTTCCCTGCATCAACAAAAAACATACATTTCATTAGGTCAAGCAGCAGAAACATGGACACTGAATGTAAGAAAGACTAGGAAAGTGGAGGCCATGGGAACAAAGTTTGTGAGGCGCATGTTAGCTGCCACAGGGAGAAACAATATTAGGAATAAAGTTATCTAGGGAAGAGTTGGGATACAGGGAGTACATGAGATAGAAGAGGAAGAAAGACTGAGCTGGTATGGGCATGTAATGAGCCTGGAAAAAGATTGGATGCTGAAGAAAATGTTGGAAACTAAGAATGTGGGAGAAAGACAGCAAGAGAGGGAAAAAAATGGTTGGAGCAGATAACAAAAAGTGTTCAAGAGGAGAAGAATGGAAGAAATTAAAGGAGGAAGAGGGGTAGAAGAATAGAGGAAGATGTAGGCATTATACTAAACTGACTTGGCCACAGGCTGAAAAATGTTGATGACGACTATGATGATGCAAAGTACGGATGAGTATGAGATTAATTTTGATGAATACATATGGAATAGTACCAAGATGGTGTAAAGGAAAATAATATATTTTAGTGAACACTCTTTAATTAAGTTACTGAAAAAATAAAATTTCTACTTTTAATCTTGTTATTTCATATCCTGATTGAATTTCTTAACTTTAATTATTTTTTTTCTGACCACGTGAGACAAGTCTTCTTGATGTTTGCTCTTCTTAATTTTATTGGAGTGGATTTCAATTTTGTCCATACTTAGTATTTTTTTTTTTTTACCAAACATACTGTTAATAAGTCACAATATTTTAATCTGTTGATCAATAAATACAATTTATGAAACAGTTGATTCCCACAATTAGAGTAATCAAAAGTATTTCACAAGCATTTGTCTGTATTTACAAATATTCTCATTGTTTAGTTAAATTCGCATATATATATATATTTTTTTTTGCATTATAAACAGAATGAAAAACAATTGTGACCTGAAATATTTAACTTTTGTTGTTTCTAAATGTTCTTAAAGTTATTGTCAATAAATTCATTCTTAAAGTCATGTGATATACAGCTGACAAATTATATGGCCACTCTCTATATTTTATTAACAATAGTAATAACACTGATAAAATAGTAAAGTGTATTTGGAATTTTGATCACAAAAAATATGTTTGTATTTTCTGAAAGGCTCTTTCTATGAAAATTGGACTGTGTTAATGCCATTATATCTCTACCTTAGAAGATACTTTGAACTGATCAAGAAACCCTTAGCTTACCTTTCCTAGTTCTGTATAAAAGAAATACTTTTTTATTTGTTTGTGAATTGCCCCAACTTTGTGTTATGTTGAAATTGTTGGTGAAGTTTTTTTTTAAGCGTTACTAAAGGTTTGTAGGTTAAGGTTCATAGTCAGACTTAGTACGCCTCAAGTGTGGCACTATGTTAAATATAGCACAACGCTTACCTAGACCAGAATGGAATGGCCCAGTTTTGCAGTCTAGGTAGGGGTCATCCTGTATTTAATATAGCACTGTATTTGAGGCATACAATCGGCCAAAAAAACTTTAGGCTGGTTTGTGATGTGTTTCTTCTTGAGAAAACAATTAAAAATATTTTACAACTCATCTGACTTCATCTTTAAAATTAATATAGTGGCCTAAGGTGCACCCACATTTTTCCATTAATTTTTTTCTTTCTAATTTGAACTGCCAACGTCTTCTGGTTTGTGTAGTGTAGAATACTGACTGAATTTTCTTACAAGCTCTGGTGAGTTTCATTTTGGCTCAAGGTATCAGCTCTAGTGAACCAAAACATGCATGCTTGTCTGAAGGGACCCTGTATATTGAATCAACAAACAAATTATAAATAATTCTAAAAATAATCTTCTTACACTATCACAAAATTATCAGTTTGTATTTTAACTTTAAAAATAAATGTAGCCTATGTATGATATTGATGCCATATGCAGGGGTAGTAATTGAGGATCATCAGTGTGGATTTTGACGATTCAATAGATAAACAACGGATTAGATTTTTACTATTTGGTAAATATTAGAACATACAATGGTTCATCACTTATACTTAGAGTTTAAAATTGTCTATGATTCATATAAAAGAAACAAATTGGATTAAATATTTGTTAAGTTTTAGAAAAGTACCCAAAAAACTTGTCAAACTAATTTAGATATATTTGACTGACACGTGTGGCAGGGTATATATTGAATGTCACTTATCATAAATACTTTAAAAATACATCTCACTTGCTTTCAAGGAAAGTAAAACTAAGAATATGCAAACAAATAGTTTTACCAGTTGTTCTCTATGTGTGTGAAATATAGTCTTTACCTTGCAAGACAAAAATAAACTTAGTGTGTTCAATAACAAGGTGCTTAGGAAGATAGGTCCAAAAAGGCATAAAGATACTGGAGGTGGGGTGGGGGTGGAGGAAGTTACATAATTATGAGCTACATACCCTGTACTCAGCACAATTGGGAGAATATAGAATCATGTTCAGTGTATTGACTGGCGAACCTAATGGGGAGACCAATGGGAATACCTAGATGCAGATGATAAAATAACATTAGAATGAAATGAGGTGGACTGGATAGAACTAGATCAAGATAGTGATGAGGGGCATACTTTTGTAAGTACGCCAATAAACTTTCGAGTTTTTAATGCCATAGACTAAGTTTAAGTATGTATGATACATAGTATTTATTATTTATTTTCAGCTGAAGGGTCGAATTGATGACTGCAGCTGTAATGTTGACACAGTTGACCACTTCAACAACATGAAAATATATCCACGACTACAAAGTATTCTACGCAAAAACTATTTTCGCTTCTATAAGGTAAACTATAGTTTGTTAATTTGTTAAGAAAATTGGTAACCATTGCTGTTAAGAAAATATTACCATAAAGGCTACTCAAGATGAAATTGATAAAATTCTATTGAATTTAATTTTATACGGGCTCTCAAGGTTGGGTTTCAAATAAAGTTTGGTTGAATCCACTATATCTGAACCAGAATTTCCAATTTATCTTTAAATCCTGAATCTCAAATCCGAATCTTGGAATACTTGTCAACATAAGAATAAATATAAATATAGTAGAATAGCAGAAATACAAATAATGATTAAATGATAACATTCTTTCTTATAATCCATTAATTATAACATTACATTCAGTTGTGTTAAATTACTGGTCTGAGGGAATGATTAAGTTCATACTATAATTATAATCTTGAATCTGAGATTTTCTCAAATTCTGCATATTGAATATACTTTAGGATTTCAGGATTCAAGGACGCATCCCTGCTTTCTAAATTCATCAACAATATTGCTAATAGGGTCTCCAAGTGTTACAAACTTACCATCCATTTTGGAAGAGTAATTTAAAATATTATTAACTAACTAAACAATCTTTTTATTGGCTATTTTATATTTTGGCATATCTAACTGGAGAAAAATTTTAGTTTTTAAACTCTTATATTGTATATATAATTTAGTGATGAACATAAATAAAGTTTAGCATGAGGAAATATTGTAAAATTTGTTTGTATGATTTGATAAACTCTTCACTTTATCTAAACTTCAAAGATAATATTATTTAAGAAGACATGTTTACGTAAGTTGCTATCAGTCGAAATGTGCTTAAAAATAGGAAGTGTTATAACTAATCTCTTTGTTTTTAAACTTTATATAGAACTATCATTCTATAATTTGTTTCTTTAAACCATTAAATGATTTTGTGTTTTAAAACAATACATAATACTGCATTTTGTGCTAGGCTATGTTTTTAGTTTTGCTTACATAGAAAAGGCAATAATAAAAATAATAATAATAAAAGATCAAACAAAATGTGATTGAATCATTTAACTAACAAAGTTTAAACTTAGTTAAAACCCAGTGAAGAAATCAACCTAAATACTAAAGTAATTATTGTACATCCCTACTATATAGTATATAATATTTTTCAAATCCACGATTTTGAAACCAACATGACCACATTAAAAAACCTACCAATGTGAAATGATTGCATCTCAAAAGTAGATCTATGTGGTATTGGGGTAAAGTGCTCACCTCAGAATCTGATGCGCTGTTCATGGGTTCAAACCCAGCCAGGGTCGACAGATTTTTCTTGATTAATAAAAATCTATAGCACAGCTTCCTTCAGAGGGGAAATACAGCCTTCGGTTCCATGTCATGTGGCATGTAAAATAAACCCGAAAGGTATGCGAAAATACCTTTCCTGGTAAAATTGGTAGGTTCTTTCGCTCTCATTCATAGAAATTCTCATGTGCTGATACAATAAGTTTGGTTAGAAAAGTGCATGTTAAATACCTCAAATAAAAAAAATAGATTTAAAAAAATAAAATAATGAAATACACTTTTCATTGTTTATTGATATATTATGGACTTCATTAGAACTTAAAACATGTTAAAAAATGAAAATTTATAATTTCAAATGAAATTTGAACACACTATGAAAAAAAAACCCATTAAAATGATTTTGATCAAATTAATTATGAATATACTCACTGGCCCTAGGTCTCGTTATTTAGATATGCCTAGTTTTTTTTTTGTAAAAACCCTAGCACTAAGTATTTTTGAACTTTTAAAAAAAGGGTCACACTCAATAGATAAAAGTAGACTGAATAAAACATATATGTATATCTATAGTACTAACAAAACACTTTAAAAATTAGATGCTAGACTCTTAAACAAACTAAAACTGGCTTAAAATAAATTTGAAGACTATATGAAAATAATTTATAGACTGGGAAAAACAACTCGTTATAAATTAAATATAATTTGAAAAATGACACCCGTACTTGGGGATGAAATTCAGAATCCATGACAATGTTGCACACTCATTGGAGCTATCCTAGAATGTTCTGTACCCAGGTTCAATCATGATTCATTAAACAGAAAACCGAGTTTAAATACATTCTACCTAAATTTTGTTTTTTAAAGTTTTATAGTAAATTGGTATTTTGAGATATCTGTCTATGGCTAAACAATTTATTTTTATGGTATATAACTGTTACCTACAATTAGTGGCAATAACTACATGTCTCATGGAGGAAAGAGTATCTAGTCTCACACGCGACTACACTTGGTGAAAACCTTTGAGGTCACTGCATGCCTGGTAGAGGAAAAATTATCTTCTCTTTTACCTCAACTAGACTTCATCACCCGAGTATGCAAGAGTTCTATGTTAAAATTTGCACTTTTGTGTAAAAGAACATTGAAGTTTGACCTTGTGTATAAAACTAATGTTACTAGATGACAACTCAGTTTGCATCTTCTTAAGTAATTATATAGTAGTCTCAATTTAACCGCAGGTGAATCATATGCATTCTAAATAAACGTAAACACCAAATATCTCAAATTCAACAATTTTGGAGATAGAACACTTGCATTCTCGGGTGACGACTTGGTGACAACCATTGAAAGAGTTGCCTTTCTTATAGAGGAAAGACGTATCTTCTCTCTCTTGATTAGCTGTTGCCAAACTTCCTTGTTCATGCTAGTTAAAACCGGAGGAAGGATACTAGGCTACTTAGGCTCTGGTGCCTCACAAATTTCAATATTGCACTATTTATGATAGTTAATAAAGTCGTAACATCTGGGCACAAGCTAAAGAGAACATTCACCTAACAATAAACCTGCAGTTAGTTCCCTCACAGTTTGGAATTGAGTATACTACCAGACTGGTCAAGATAATTTGAATCTTCAAGTTTTACAGTTGATTTAATTTATTTTTATAGGTGAATTTGAATCGTGAGTGCCCATTTTGGTCAGATGACAGCAGATGTGCCATTCGCTATTGTCACGTTGAGCCTTGTTTGGATGTAAGTAATATGTTATTGGATTTAATTTTTATTGGTCTACCTTATCTAATGCTGGGAGACAGTTTTCACAGTTTCTATAAAACTAGAATTCATTGTGTTCAACTTTATTTTATAACTTTATTTATTATTTTCACTTTATTTTATTTTATATCTGGTGACCTGGTGGTCTAGGGGTAAGGTGTCGGACTTCTGTGCTGGGGTCCGAGGTTCAATCCTCGGTCCCGGCACAGATTTATCTGACTACCAAACCCTTCCTTCACCTCTGACAAGACATCTTGTGAATGTGTGGAATGCCAGGCCTCCACCGTGGTTCGGATTCCACGTTAAACTGTAGGTCCTCCATTTCATCTCACTATCACCCTACCATTATATATTAGCGTAAGTGCGTATAACCCGAACGGGTAGTAAGACATGGTGCTAATAATAATATTTTATAAAAGTACCAGGTCTTACTACCTGTTTGGGTTATATGTCAACTCTTTGTTAGTTATTCTTGAAACAATTTCATATGATTAGCAGGATTTAATGTTTTTATAATAAAACAATCATACACCTAGTTAAATTGGTAAATTTTATTTAATTTATGTCTTAAAGTAAAAACAACATTTAAAAAAAATAACACAAGTACTATATTGTTTTCAAATAATTTGCCTTTCTTAAAAGTATTATGTGATCACCACAAACAAATGCATTTCAGTAATATTTTACTTTTTTTTGTTACACACTAATCAACAACAAATAATATTCCCTGAAATAACTTTGTGTCATGAATAGAAAACCTAAACATTGTTTATACTGTGGATAGAGTTGCAAATAACTTATTTTAACTATTTCGTTTTTATAAAAGCATTGTGAAATTAATCAACAATAACAAATAAAATAAATAGTGGCAACGAATTAAATTTATTTTACTTAGAAATGCGCATTTGCTTTGAAATAAATGCTAGAACTAAGCAAAATAAATAAAATTTAAACATGTTTGTGTACATTTAACAATATTATTTTTAATACTTCCTTCACACATTCAAATAGTTGACTAAAATGATGTTGACCTCTGTGGTCATGGGGTAAAATGCTCGCTCACCTCAGAATCCATTGTTTGTGGGTTCATTGCCATTCGAGATTGATGGATTTTTCTTCGAGTGATCAAAATCCATAGCACAGCTTCCTTCAGAGGGGAAGTAAATCTCTCAGTCCCATGTTGATTGTGGCATATAAAAGAACCCTGAAAGGCATGTGAAAATAACTTTCCCAGCAAAATTGATAGACCCATTCGAGCTCGCTCATAAAATTCTCATGTGCTAATATACTCAGTTGGTTCAGAAAGTCCACATTAAATTTCTTAGATAAATAAAAAGCTAACATTGTATGGTTATTAATTTGATGAATTATGGAGTAAAACCTTGTTAAAACATTAATGGAAGGGAGAAAGTCTGGATTATTGAGAATATGAAAGGTATGTATTTGTTGGATTGTATGGTATATTGAACTTGGCTGGATCTGTTGAACACTTAGCACTTGAAGGTGGGTGGGATTTGAAGAAACTGTCAATATTGTTTTGCGAATTTTTAACACTAATTTATTTAATATAAGTTCATGTAGATGTTTTAAGTGTTCATAATAGGTGTAAGTTGGTTCAATTTTACTCTCTTTGAGAAAAATTAACTATAATTATTTCAGTTTTGCTGCCTATAATACAATAAGTAAAAAAACAAACAAACTTATAACACACTCCTGATCAAGGGAAATCTAGATTAATGAGGTCTGGCTTATACAAGTTTTATTGTCTATACAATCAACTTATTCTGTTATAAATTTGCTGGTATAGCTATGATTGCTATACAATATTAAAGTATCCATAGATTGGCTGAAGGAGATTTTTTTTAGCGCTGCGTCTTATTATCTATTCAGGTTGTACAAATATGTACTAATTACACTAATGAGTTAAGGATGAGGAAAGTTGAATTTGTTTTATCTACACAGGGTGGGTGTTGGTTTTCTGGTAGTTTGTTGTGAAGGGGCGCTACATGATGGTTGGGAAGCTAAGGCAGCCAGCCAAGGTTGCTACCTTAGTTAGAGAGGGAAACTGAGGCAGCCGGCTAACTGCGCTACCTTAGCATAATAAAGGGGATAGAAAGAGAATAAGAATAGTTCCACTCTATATTCCCAAGACTGCGGGTTTAATGTTTTCAAAATTAATACAAGGAGTATTCCTCCTTATAATTGTAATAGTACATCAGTAAAAAAAATCCATTCATCCAAGGATTGCCTTTCACTATCCTTCAAAGTTGATAAAGAAAACATAAAAAAAAGAACAGGCAAGTATAAATTCTTACACTCTAAACTAAACACTTACCATGAGAGGAAAATACAAGATATAATACATGACAGTGTGTGCTAAACACCTTGGCTGTTCCTATCTCCTGTAGGATTTGTGGGATATATATCTGGGCGCAATGTTCTTCTTCTGTGATCACATTCAGCAACCTATAGTCCACACAGAACCTGGGTTTCTTGTCTGGTTTTTAGACGATCAGATGTGCTATGTTCTAATACCCTGTTTTTAATCATTTCTTCAACTTGTTGCTGGATGATCTTTCTCCGGTGGGGAGTACTTATAGTGAGGTCCCCTCACTGGGTGTTGAGTGTTGACTTTGATTTTGTGGAGAGTGCAGTTTGTCACAATATTTGGGTTGTGGGTGTCGAAAGCTCTGTGGTGTTTTTCGAGGATTTGTATGAGGCTGGGGAGTAGTTATTTCCCAAACCCATGTTGGACTTCCTCTACGTTAAAAGGTTGGCTTGGAGGCTGGCCCTGTTCCACCAATTAGGTCTGTTCTCTATTCACTTTCCCAAATAATAAGCATTACCTTTGATAATCCAGAACTGCCTCGTTCTTTACTAACCAGTCGTGACCAAGGAGTAGGTCTTCTGAGAGTTCTTCAGCTAGGAGGCACCTTACTTCGTCATAGAATCTTCCCACCTTGATGCTGATGTTGCAACTCCCTGTGACATAGAACTCGGTATTTGTCTTGGCCAGTCATATCTTCATGGGGCTGAGATGTATCTGTTGCTTAGTTTGAGGATCTAGGATGGAGTATTAATGAAACTTGTTGAGGCACTGGAGTCTATGACCACGGTATCGATTTTGGTCCATAGAAACCCCATAAGGGTGCACTCCTAAAATGTCCACCTTTTCAAGAGGTGAGTTTGGCCCTGTTCTCATCCCTTCCTCTCGTTTCCCTGGAAGCTCGGGGGTGTCTGTGCTTTTATGACCCTTTCGTTTTCTTCTCTTGGCTAGCACTGGGCAGTCTCAATGATAGTGCCGCTCTGGACAAAAATGGCATTGTGGATCGGGGGCACCTATCTCCTTGAAATGCTTGATATTTAGATTTTGAAACCATTGGAAGAGGAGTCAGACCAAGGTCTCGCTGGATGGTCTGAGCCTTCTCTATGAGTTGATCCAAGGAGTTGGGGGTATCGAATCAAGGAATGGTTTCAGGTTAGTGTGTGGGAGTTCTGTGATGAGTAAGATTTGTTCCTCAAGTGTGTTAAGAAGGAGTCTTGTATTGCTCTACCCCTTCAAGATAAATTGGTCTGCTGGTTTGTCTTTGTTTTGAGCCTCTGTACAGTTTTGCTTGTAGTTTTACTCTCAGGTGTTGGGAATCGAATTGCTCCTTGATTCTGGTGCACATATCCTCCCATGTGTTTGAATAGCTTTCATATAATTTCACCAGTTTTCTACGTCTTGGAGAACTTTTTCCTTCACTATGAGTTTAGGTTGAGTGTAAGACAATGCAAACTTTTCTTAATTCATATGTATAGCAAACTGATACGTGATGGCTATCTAGAGGATAATTCCCGTTAGCTGAATCAAATTCATTTAAGTGAAAAACGACAACCTGCACCTGGACATCGAAATCAAACCCGGGACTATTGGCTTTGTGAGACAATGCTCTTATCACTGAAGGCTATCTTTCACTAGTTGTTGGTGTATTGAGTCTATATGTTGGCAATTGGTGAAAGTATCGGCCACTTGGAGCTATCTCCATCACAGTCCACGGTGACTCAGAACTGACAGTTCACTTAATTGAATTTGATTTATCTTTCAGGGCTGATCCTGTATATAACCATCACGTAACAGTTTGTGATACTCATGAATTAATATTACTATGTGCATGGTATCACACTGTCAGTTACGAGTCTTTGTGGACTCTGGTTTCAGTTAGATAGCTCCGAGTGGCTGATACTTTCACCATTTATTATACATAGACTTAATACACCAACAACTACTGTAAGATGACCCTGGATACTGGACAGACCAGGATGACTAAGCGGTAGAGCATTCTCTTGAAAGCCAAATTTCCCGTGTTCAATTTCCGTATCCAAGTCGTAATTTTTTAACTTGATTGAATATTCTTAAGTTGTCAAATATTAAAATAAACATAAGAAATGCATAATAAATTTAATTACTTACTCTAATATCAGAATGTATTTTAATATTATTGTATAGATTATATTTCTAACGGTTATTTTACTCTTAACTCTTTTAGGAAGATATTCCCGCCGGTATGAAGGGCCATCCATTGAAAAACAATTTATTTGAAGAAGATATGTCAGTAAGGGTAAGTACTAAAGTTTATGATTTAGCTAAACTAAGACAGCGTTGAAGTATATTTTATTTACTTTTAGTAGCTTAAGGTGTGTTGGGTGATAATTATAGAGTTAGACAGAACAGTTTAATGTTGGGAACCGTTCAAAGTGATTCATTTCACTGGCGGAACAGTTCAATTTGAACTATTAGTTTGTAATAATCATTACTTTATCCACCCTTATATTATATTTAATATTGTTTTGGCTATGCAAGGTGTCTACCATCAGGAAAAATCTGGGAAAACTGAAATTAGCCGGTAATTTGAAGCGGCTGGGAAAAAATGGGAATAAGTCTGGAATTTAATAAAAGATATATAAAAAAATTTGAGAAAATGTTTTTCCCAAAATATGAAATATAACAATCATTATATTAGTAAATTACAATGTGATTCAAAGTATCTTTTTTTGTTTGTAGCTGTGTAATATATTTTATAATTTTCTAAATCCTAGTGGACTATTTTAATACAAATTATAAAACATGTTTATTTAAGACAAACTTTTGAGTCAGGAATTTTAGGAAATGATCAAGGTAAAACAGGGAAAAAGTCTGGAATTTCATTGGTCAAGTTGTAGACACCATTATATGGGCTTCCAAGGTATTGCAACACTCTTCTGCCTTTCCTTTGGCTAGATAGGTTGGAGTCTTCTTTGGGGTACATTTCAGCAAAAGGTATCTCACCCCCCACTCTTCACGAAGACTTCAGCAGACAATTAACATTAACAATCCGGTCATCCCACAGTGGCAATTCTGTCATTGTGATATCGAATCGCCTGACCCATTTATTCATATTTATAGCTGAAGGATTTATTAATATGTTTTGAATAAAAGGATTACTAACATTATTAGAGCAGATTTTACTCACATGATAAATATATATGAGTATCAAAACTTTTATCAAAATTGTGAGATAATAACTTACTGCCAAAACTTGTGGCACACCTCCGTATTGTTGCATTTCTGAATCGTGATGTGACAAGTTCATGAACTACACCACTTTAGTTTGTTTTCTAAACTGATGAAATTCTTAAAATCTTCCATTTATCTTGCAGTTTAATGTTTATTATACAATTAAGTAAATCTAGAAATGCGAGTGTCACACACTATCTAGGTTCCAAACAAGAAAGTTGGGAATGTTTAGCCGGAATAGAAACATTTTTGTATAAAATGAAACATTATTTATCTCTTTGGTGATTTTATTACAATCTTATCAAATACTAAGTAATTTTTTTGAACCGTTCCTTTTCTTTACATATTTATATATTTATTTTCAGATTTTTACAATGATTTCATTTTTACTTTTAGTATTCAGAGGGAACGCAGGACTGTAACCATGACTTAGATGACGAACTGGGGTATTTGAACACCACCATAAGGTTTGTACCAATGTTTAATCTGCACAACACAAGCACACATGAACATATTTTAATTCTATGATCTTGTAGTTTCTTTCTATCTTAACCCATACATTGTTGACCTTGCTGGTTTTGGGGTAAAGTGCTCTTATTTGCACCAGATGTCCGTGGGTTCAAACCAAGTCAGGATTAGCAAATTTTTCTTGAGCCATAAAAATCCATATCACAACTTCCTTTGGAAGGGAAATAAATCGTTCGGTCCCATGTTGATTTTGGCATGTAAAAGAACCCTGAAAGGTATGTGAAAATACCTTTATCGGTAAAATCAGTGTGACCTTTCTCTCTTGCTAACATAAATTCTTGTGTGTTGGTATTATAATTAGGTTCAGAAAGTGCATGTTAAATACCTGAAATGAAAAGAAAATTAAATTAATTAAATCTTCTCCTCATCCATTCTCATCACATGACCTTACCACTTTAGTTGTGCTTTCTCTATCCTGTCTTGTATCGGCTCATCCTTAACTTTTCCTCTCACCCTTTGATTTCTCATCTTATCCATTATTGTCACTCATCCAGGATAATACTTCTCATACATTTCATTTCACAAGCTTGAGTTCTGCTTTCATCCTGCCCCTTCATTACCTACATTTCCACTGTGTATGCCAATATTGACACACAGTACATCCTGTATATCCCTCCTTCACACTAACCTCGGCATGTCCCTGCTCCAAATTATACTACTAGCACTCCTGGAAAAAGCTACCACTTGTCTCCCTCGTTCACTGATTTCTCTTCTGTTTCTTCCACTATCTTCTATTACACTCAAGTATTTAAAGCTTTCCACTATCTTTAACTCCCCTCATAATGTCACACCTTTCTCCTCACTGACGCACACCATCAGATCATCCACAAACACTTCTGCTTTTATACTCCCCTACCCGATCCTTTCTACCACATCCTTCATTATTTTATCATCATTAAAATGAACATTAGTGGTGATAGCACACTTTCTTGCTTCAGGCTATTTCTCCACTCAAAGCCACATTGTTCTCTCCTCTTCCACTTTCACGCAGCTATCCCTCCCTTTGTGCATATTCCCCACTCTCCTTACTGTCTCATCCCGCACTCCTTTCTTCTTCACTCCTTCCCAGACTCCACATCTACATACACTTTCATAGTCAACATCCAGGAAGGACATCAGCCGGTCCTTCTCATACACATGGTGTCTCTTGTAGTTGTCTTACAGCAAATATGAAATCTACTGTGGACCTTCCTGGTCTGAAGCCATAATTTTCCTCCCTCAATCATCCGTCCACTGTTCACCTAATTCTTAGACAGGGTGTCTTCTGGGTCACAAAAGTCACTAAAGTTATAAAAGCGTTATTAATTGCAAAAAAGGTCACAAAAGTCCCTTAAAATTCACGAATTTTCAATATTTTGGCAATAAAGTCATGAAAATAAATATTTTTAAAAAAATTCTCCTAACCATGTGAACATGTCAAAAGACACGCCACCCATTACCCATGATGCCACTAGCTAGTTGCAAGTTGCCTGATTGTTTGTACCGTGATGCTAAGACCAAGGTTAACGTTCGCCATCCAACTAAAGTTCAATGTTGTGTGAGAGTGCATTATGGCTATACAGGCATTATATAATGTTCGGCAGATTACCATAGGAATTTTGTGGTCCAAAAAGGTCACCAAAAAGTCACTAATTTTTGTTTCTCCAACTCACTTGACACACTGTTAGAGATAAAGCATTTAAATAACCTTGTGTTAAAATGTATGCATAGTAAAAAATTACACCTTAAGTCAAACATTTATGTTATTTCTAGTTCTCATCAAGAGCATTCGGGCACAACCTTAAAGATATATTTAAAACTTGATTCATATATGTTTTTATTTTGAGTAAGGATTTGTTTTGTTAAAAAAGTATATAAATGCTGTCTAGATATTCAAACATGTTACTGTTTTTGTATCTTAGAGTAAATAACACTTATTTAACTAACATACTCATATTGTTTCAATTTAATCGTCTTTATCTAAACAAGTTGGTGTAGTTATTTTAATATCATACCATAACACTTTTTGTTTATTGCATTTGTGTTTGCTTCATAGTGCAGATGTGTATGAAGAGTTTGCGCGGTGGGAAGCATATGACGATGCCCAGGACAACTTTTGCGACACAAACGAAGAAGACGATGACATTGAGTATGTGGATCTTTTGTTAAATCCCGAACGGTACACAGGCTACAAAGGAAAGTCTGCTCACAGGATCTGGCACAGTATCTACATGGAAAACTGCTTCAGACCTAAGAATAGCTACGGTGCTTATATACAGACGTCTAAATTGAGTGGTAAGTTTGTTTGACACTATCTGTGATTTTTATGTTCTGACAAATACTGCATTTTATGTATTTATGTTGTTTTTTTAATTGACTGCTTAGTTAAAATCAGAGATAGAATTTTCAAACACTTGACTCTATTGTATCCTTAAGGGTATTAGAAAGCTGAGGATTTTAGAAAATAAAACTTAATGTTTAGGGGGTGGAAACAAGACAGTCTCCAGGCAGAGTAGAAAAAAAAAAGACAAAATTATTTAGTAAATACTTTGTTCAAACGATTCTAAAAATTGCAATATGTAGTTTAATTCACTAAGAAATTGTAAAAAAAATTATATTTTCTATACCCCAGTCTTGAAATTAATAAATATATATATATATATATATATTTTAACCTCTACTTTATTCCGTCTCTCGACTTTTGTTTCCCATCGAAAAACTTTTCACTGTCTAACTAAAGTAATTAGGATATGTAGGTGAAATTGTTGTAGGTGTTGAATACACCTTAGTAAAGCAGGACACACAATTTTACTCAACCAAGTCTGTTGTAATTTTTTTTCTGGGGTTGTAAAAACAAAGTTTCAAAGTGGGGTAAAAACGAAGACACTAATGGCATTTTTTTGGATTTTTTTTTATTTAACTACAGAGCTTATGAGCAAAACCACCGTATTAATGTGGACAATGGACCTATAAATATGGGTTGACTAACACTTATCTGAATCAGTACACTTTCTACTGACATATATTTTTTCTGTTAAAGACAAACAGATATATTTTGTCACAAAAAGTGACATTTTGGGTAAATTACCAATGCCAGATGTTAAGGGCACAGAAAATAGACTTAAGATGTGTTCGCAAAACAGGTTGAGTATTTGAGAACTATTCCTAGACTCAAGGAAAAAAAAATGTAGGCCCATGTATTGTTTATATTTAATATGTGTAAGATTTATTAAGTTAGAATAGGCCTATATAATTTGTTCATGATAGAAACTTTTATCTTTAGTGGCTATTTTCAAAATCAACAACAGTCAAATTTCGGGAAAATTTTGGAATAAAAATGTAATTTTTTCAAATTGGCATGAAAAAAAATCCATTGTGGATAAAAGTATGATTCGAAAACTCCTTTATTCCTTATTATCTAAGCTGTCTATTTGTTACCCCCTCACCCCCCTTACAAAACTACTTAAAATGTCATTAAAAACTATGCATTTTTTGAAAATTTACACAATTTCCCATGGCATCAACTATTTTTGGTTAAGATAACATTAGTTTAAGCTGGGTCGAATTCACTATTTTATGAATCAGAATCACAAATCAAAATCTTGGAAATAATTATGAACCTAAGAGGAAATATAAATATAATACAAAATAAAAATAGGAACTAAATGTTAACATTATTTCCTATAATCCATTCATTATAACGTTCATACATTCAGTTAAGTGTTAAATTACTGGTCTGGAGTCAGGGTGTTATGTTCATCCTATGATTATAATCAGTTCATAACCACCAATAAGCTGTATTAGAGCTCTAAAACAAATTTCACTTGAAAATTGATTTTTTTCTCTTAAGGATTTGAGCCTCAAATTTGAAACTTTTTCGAATCTCAGAATCTCGAATATCCCTAATGATTCAACGATATCAAGGCTCCCATCCTAAGTTAATTTCAAAATTTGAATCAAATCAAATGTCCCCAAAATATTGCTATTAATTTACATTGAACAATTTTAAATTCACAATGTAATTCCACTGGCAATTCAATTAAAAACTACACTATCTATAAATAAATTTTTACTTTGGTTAAAACAAGATTAATAGTCCGAAAGTTTTGGCTTCATTTGTTGATTACATTTACAAATGGTAATCAATAGACATTTACTGTAACTTCAAAAATCTTATGTTCTATAATGCATCATGATTCTAGTAATAAAATTGTATTTTTGGCAGAGGTAACTTATTTCTTATTTGAAATGTGTCTAATTTACATTTCATTTGATTTATATTAAATCTTGGATTCATTTTTAATTCAGGATGTGTAAGTCAATAATTTTTGCTAGAAACTATATAATCTATTTAAAACTTGACAAAAGTGTAGGCTGGTTCCAATAAGGTGAAAATTAACATACGCTGAACAAAATTCCACATCAAAACTTAGAAATATATTCCAGTTGTGTGTCACATTATTTTGAAAATATTATTCTAAAGAATAATTATATTTTTTAATACCTTATTCAGGCTTACGATAGGGATGGTTGACCTACTTTTGTAAGTTCGGCAATGAACTAAAGTTCCTAATGTTATAAATTAGCTAAGTAAATACCTTATTGCCACAGTTAAAATCGGAAACAGGTAATTAACACTAGTGATTTCTGCCATCAATGCACATTTCTTTTACACTTTCAGGCCCGCCTACAAGTATGGAAATAATCTTCAATACAAGTCTATTCGAAATAAAACTAAAATATTGAACACTGAAAATATGTTAACTCATGAGGTAAATTACTAAAATATGATATTCAAAAGTCGTCATGTCACACACAAAAGTGCCCCTAAAATTTTACAATCAGAAAAAAAGTACAATTAAAGAACTTAGATACATTATTTACCACTCCTATAGTAAATTTCTCTGTGTGTCGTGACTAGCAGTTACAACTTTTTAAAATAAATAAATATATATATATATGTATATGTATTTCCATGCTTTATAACCCAATAATTATAAGGTTACCCACATTGATGGGTGCGTAGATAAAGGTGTCAATCCTGTCATTGCTTATCCTCTGAATGAGAAGTTTAGGTTCAAATCTTTGCCAAGTGTACTGAGGTGGTTTTTCATAGGTGTTTCCCAGTTGTCCTTTATGCAAATGTGTTTACATTTCTTCAAAATTCATACATCCATCATCCCCACCCCACTAGACTAAATTATTGCCTAACCGAGGTGCAATGCACAATAAATAAATAAATAAATAATGTGCTTGGTTTCCGGCTATTACCTACCTTAGAATGGACACTTGTTATTTGTTACAGGTATGTGTTTGGAGAAAAGGACCTTTTACAGAACAATCTCTGGTCTCCATACCAGTATTAATTTACATCTCTGTTCAAAATATCTTCTTTCAGGTAAGAAAAATCACAACTTCAACTTTATTCCTGTTAATTATGTCAGTTAAGCCTACCAATAGAATGTATAAGATGTAATTTAATGTTTTTCGATTTCCTTGTCCATGTATCATTTTTCAATTAAAAGAATATGTTATTTAGGTGCTGTTATAACTGTAACTAATACACATAGAATGCGTAAAGTTTGAACAGGTAGTGAGATATGTTAATATATATACGCACACAAATGTTGTCAGTCAACCTAACATAACCTAACCTAAACCTGGAATTACCTAATAAAATTGTAGGCTATACTAATTTATTAATTTATTCTATGAGCTAAGCCAAAATTTATAGATTAACGAATTTATACTAGGTTTAGGTTAGGTTAGGTTATATAACAATATTTGTGCATAATCTATTTATAATGAAACATGTCCATCGTATGAGTTAAGAAGGATGAAAACTAGTATTGCCTGAAGGTATCGTGCTATATCTGTTTTGCCTACAAGTGGCAGGATGTACCAATTTGGTTTAGTCCGATCTAGTCTGTCCTGGAATCGGGTTTGGACTGTAACATATATACATATTACATTGGAAACAATTGACATAAATAGAGTATAATCAATATATTCACATAATATTTTGGTGGTGTTAAGTGTGTGTGAGTCAACATTCAAAGTCATGACTTTAAATAAACACATATGAGGGAAATGAGTTCTATATTCTAAAGATTGATAAACTATCAAACATACTCCAATGTTTTATTATTTAAATTTTTAGATATTTTATTTAGATATTGTATAAATCATACTTATTCTATGACAGGAGTGGCCAGACTTTTTGATCTAGGGATCTAATCCAGAAAAGGGAAATCCTTTGTGATCTACGAATCTATAGGGTATTTATTAGGCTACCGTTTGTTTCAGTGTTAAAAAAATTAATAACCCAGTTTTTGTTTTAATACTAAAACTATATTGTATATAACTTATAGTTCTTTGACACACTGAAACAGAGTTTTCCCATCAAACGACATGATACCATATGTAATTTACCTGAAAAAAGTATTTTCTCACTAAACACTTGACTTTGAAATTGAATGCGTTCAAATTAATCTGTTATTAACAAAGACATGATCGTAAATGATCATCAGTCAGACAGCTTCATTATTTAGATTTTTATTATTGTTATTTGAGAAAAATCTGCAAAACTTTTCTTTCATTTTCTTTCTCTCATTTTTTTTTTAATCGATTGAAAAAGGCAGTCAACCAAACTAGTGGCCGCGGTCAGCTGGTAGATTGCAATCGACTGTTTGGCTACCTCTGCTTTATGGCATTAGCAACTTGAAATTTCATTGCCACTCATACAAAAGTACGCCACCTATCCCTAGCTTGACCTAGTTGTATCTAGTCCAGCTCATTACACTCTATCTCTCTCAGGTCCATTCTAATGTTACCCACCCATCTGTATCTGGGTCTTCCCATTGGATCTGCCAGTCACTACTCTGTTCATGATTATAGATTCTCCCATTAGTGCTTCCAACCATAATATACGAGTCTTGAATATAAAAAAATTCTTGTGTTGAGTACAGGTTATGTAACTCGTCATTATGTAACCACGCCTGATCCATTATTGGACCAAATATCTTTCTAAGACATCACTGCCTACAGATAATCTTTACATTACTTTTGAAGAATTTTGTCAAATCTTGAATAAACTCATTTAAATTGTTCCAGAACAGAATTCATTGATCTCACATCCCGATGGGAAATGGGGTGCTAACTTAGAAGAATTCCATCGCAGGTTTGACCCTGAGCTGACTGCTGGTGAGGGTCCACAATGGCTGAAGAACCTTTATTTTCTCTACTTGTTGGAGCTGCGAGCTCTAGCAAAGGCTGCTCCTTACTTGATGAGGGAAGAATACTTCACTGGTAATGACCAAGAGGATGTGGAAGTTCGACAAGCCATCAAGGACTTTCTCAATGTTGTCAGGTAAATGCATGTGTGCAGGTGTGTGAAGTCCAATTTTTCAATTCACAGCGAACTTGAATCGAATATATGAAATATTCTCCAAGCCGAATCAAAGTTCGAATATTTTCTTTTAGTTGTTTTATGCTTGAAAAAATATTAATGTGGTTATTTATATAACTTTATGCACTAAGATTACTTGGAAAATGTTTTATTGCACTATTGTTTGTTGTTAATCTGACAAATAATAACTTATAATTAAATTACTTCGGTTTTTTTCCATATAAATATTAATTTGTAATGTATAAACCAGCTCAGAATGATTATAATCGAATATAAATTGAGTATTTTAGCTGTCAATATTTTTATTGGCGAAGCTTCAAAGCCAGAATTTGTTTTGAAGCGAAGTCAAATCTGATGGTTTTTTTGAAACCAAATTGAAGCTTCAAAGCTTTGAAAACCTTTAGATGATAATATGCCTTAAATGACAAAGGTTTGGCGTATTTTCATATGTATTTAATATGTGGTGTAAATATAATATTATGTTGGCAAACCTTTTGAACATATGACAATAAAGTGTACTCATTGACTACCTTCCTCCCCTCACGCCATTTCATGTCACTACCATCTCTGCCTTGAACCCCCTCATATAATGGAGCAAAGCGTTTGTCAGCAAATAACATCTAGAGTTGGGTCAATCCACTATTTTATGAATCTGAATCTTGATTTCAAATCTTCAATTTTATCTTAAAATCCTGAATCCCAATCTTGAAAAAATAATTAAAACGTAAGAGGAACAATACATATAATAAATAGAATGGTTGAAATAGAAATAGTAACTAAATTTAACCTGCTTTCTTATTCTTTATAACATTTATACTTTCAGTTAAATGTTAAATTACTGGTCTGGTCTGGTTGTTAAGTTTATTCCATAATTATAATGGATTCTGAACCCCCATCAATCAGTATTAGAGCTCTAAAACTAATTTCACTAGAAGAATTTGAGTCTTGAATCTGAAATTTTCTCGGATCCGCAAATCTCGAATATCCTTAAGCATTTGAGGATTCAAAGGCCCATATCCTTTCAAATACTATATAATTCTCATTCAAGTTTGAAAAGGCCCAAAGTAATTCAAGAAATTACATTACTTGGGATATTGTATCTGATGGAACTGCATAACTACTACTGAAAAACTGGGCGCTGTCATTCTATTATTTTTGTGTTGTCAATCTTTCCCTACTTATAAGACAACTATCACAACACTGGTTTGTTGAGGTTGCCAGTAGTTCCTTCTTACCCCTACAAACAAGCTTCTGACACAACTGAAAGCGAGGAGATAGCAACAATTAACCAAGAGGAGGGTGAAGATAAATCTTTTTTCTACAAGACCAACAGTTCCCTCAGCGATGATATTGGGTGTAGACGATGAAACATTACATAAGCCTCTTTTTAAAAAAATATTCAGTTTCCTAGATTTTTATTTGTTAAATAGTGGGCTTGTCTCATATCTAGTTTTAATGTATCATTTTTAAAAATCAATGAAAAACACATTACTTTTTAATTATCATTATTATTAGCACCGTGTCTTACTACCCGTTCGGGCTATACGCACTTACGCTAATGTTGTAATGGTAGGGTGATTGTGAGATGAGATGGAGGACCTACAGTTTAACGTGGAATCCGAACCATGGTGGAGGCCTGGCATTCCCCCACATTCACTTTAATTATCAACCCATGAAAATTTATACAAATGCATAAATAATATTATTTAATTATTTCTAAAGCTGTTTGATAAAGTTGATGTTTAAAAATGATTATATTAGTGTTCATAAAGTTTATTTTTAAAACTAGTACTTTTTACTTGTTGGCTTTCTGCAGATCATTCCCTGATCACTTCAATGAAAGTTCAATGTTCACGGGAGGAAAACAGGCAAAGAAACTTAAGGAAGAGTTTCGACAGCACTTCCGCAACATCTCCCGCATCATGGACTGTGTGGGATGTGACAAGTGCAAACTGTGGGGGAAACTTCAGGTACAATTTTCTTATGAATACATCAAGGTTCCCATGGATCTGGGGTACCGGGAAAACACATGACTTTTATATTCCTTAAATTGAAAAATGTTACCTAGATAAGGAAATCGAATATGGGACCTTTGGCTTATCACGACAATTTTCTTAGCACTGAGCTTTTTAATAGTCTTCCTGTGCCCAGTTATTCTTCACTCATCATATTTGAAGGCCGAGTCTGTCACACCTGGATAGCTCATAGGAAGAGCATTGTCATAATAAGCCAGAGATCCCAGGTTTGATTTCAGTGTCTAGGTGTCATTTTTCAATCCAAGGAATATGATATTTAGGTGCTCCTATGACTGTACTTAACAACTACAATAGCTTTAAAATTTAAATCACATCAATTTTGTTAAATAATAATGGAATTTTTGGGATTTAGAACCTTTAGCTGAAATATTTAAACTAAGGGTGGACACGAACCCGCTTAGGAAATGTCGGAATTCATCTATCCCCTGTAAGTCAGGCGGGATTGGGTATTTGCTAAAAAGTTCCAGGCGGGGAAATAGAGCTGCTTCATGTTCTAGCAGATATTGCTGACTCATCACTTTTTTTTAGCACTGTATCTTACTACTCTTTCGGGTTATATGCCTATATAATACATTACTCTAATGTGTTAGTTAGGGATTAGGAAGGTTGAAAGTGCACTCAAATTTTTATGGAGGGGGAGTGTAAAACCATTAAGGGGAAAACCACCCTCAATTCAACCATTGAGGATCAAATCTCGATCTCCCTGTTTTTGTTAGAAAGTTTATTGCGAGAGTAGGGACTTAGACTATGGAGCCACTGACTTGTGTCTTATCATTGGTAATCTCTTTTGTACACAGTAGTCTTCTTTTTTCTGTAGAGATCTTAAGCGAAGTGGGGGTGTATTTTAACGCTTGTGGAGAGAAATACACATTGAGAGGTGCATGACTCATTGTGCTCTGTCTATCAACAGTTATTTGCTGGGTTCAGCAAATGAGAGAGCTTGAAAGATTTGTAGAAGGACAGAGATATTTTTACTCTACCATCTTTGGGCTACAAAATTGGGGGGATTGGGAAGCTTGCCAAGCGCAACCATTTATGAGTGATAAGCCTGAATGTTGTTAGCGAGCAAGACAGGGATTAGAGATTAGAGGGGTGTTTTGAATACTCACTCACTCCTGGTATTTGTGTATCAGTTTGTCCGTTTAAATACTGTATCTTACACTACTGTCGTTTGTTCAATATTAAGATGTACTAATCTAGGGTAAGTAATCTGAAACTTTAGCTTAGTCGGTAGCGTGTCTGTCTACTGAACTAAGGGTCTCAAGTTAGATTCCTGGCATGGTCGAAAAATTTATCATTAGTTATGTGTGGGCTTACCCTTTCACACTGATGAATTAACGGTCGGGAACTGGATGTTGTGCTGTATACATATAAATAATTTTTATCCTGAAACCATTACTTATAACTCAATCAAGCTTCAAAAGGTTGTTTAAATTTTGAAGTAAAAGTATGTTCAAATTTCATGAGCGTATAAAACAAATCTATAAAATAATTCTTAGCATTCAAATTTGTGAGTATTAGTTTTTTTCTCATCAAAATGTGTTTTTAATACATTAAAAGGGTTGTGCTGCAACATTATTATTTTTGGTTTTCAACACTTGCTCTGCAGATACAAGGCTTGGGTACAGCATTGAAGATTCTCTTCTCCGGGAAGTTTGATGCTGTTGACCCTAGCGGCGCCGACTTAAGCCAAATGTCCAAAAACAAGTTCCAGCTTCAAAGAAGTGAGATTGTCGCTCTCTTCAATGCGTTTGGAAGGTAAATAGCAAATACAGTCGAACTTGGTTTATTCAAAGCTGAAGGGACCACTAGAAAAATTCGAACTATCCAAAAATTTTAATTAGGTAAATTTTTATTTGGACTAGAAAAATAACTTTAAAGATCAATTTAGTGAAATAAAATTCAATAGTATATACTGTATTTAAAAACTTAAAAAAAAAAAAAAA
>CABEEJ010000015.1:229555-313780 GCA_901482245.1 Timema douglasi | reverse complement strand
ACTAATAAACTAAATATGAAACATTTCAAACTCCTAAGTACTTGTGATTTTTTTTTTCTTGTAGAGTAATTTAAATTACAAAAGCTTATTTTTGGGGAAAATTAGCACATTAAAACATCAATTTTATAAACTTTTTTTTGTGTAAATGTGAGTGTAATTTTAATGTCTTTAAAAACCAAGATTTTAATTTTTTGTTTTCCAAAAGTATTTACCGTCTATAAAAATGAGTCATTCTGATTTTAATAACATATGTTGTTTTCATATATATTTTTAAAAGCTCATATTTAAAAAATGTAGGATTTACATTTTATGTTTGTTTTGACTGGTGACATTTTAAATATATTCTACTTTTAAACTAATCAAATATACACTTAACAATTTTAAATTATGACTATACCCGAACTCGACTCAAACTTAGGTGCTCTTTGACATACACAACTTGAATTAAAAACCAAGCCCACAGACCCCTATTTCTTGCTACTACCAAAATGTCTTACATATTTGGGGAGGGGGATCCTGCTACACCACTACTGCCTAGCGACTCTGACCTGGCTGCAAAATTGATCAAATTTATATTTATAAATACATAATTAACATATCTTGATGTTAAAGGGTCCAGGTGTGGCTTTTTTTTTTGTCATACTGACCAGGTTGCAAGCATAACCACACTCTTAGGTTAGTTAAAGTTGGTTAAGTATAAATACAAAATCTTATAAAATACTACATTTGATTAATAAATCACACTGTACATCAGAATAGTGTGGAGCTCTTAAGCTTTTATGTAAACTAACTACTGTTTGTTTTTATCAGGCTGTCAACGAGTATATTTGAGCTCGAGCAATTCCGAGAGATGATGAGATAACCACTGGACTACCAGCAGGACTCTGATCACTGCTGACTCTGATTAGCTGGAAACAAAACATCACATTGCAACCAAATACCTTAGTACTGTACATTATAATATAGGTAAAGGATGAATGTTCCTTTTTCGTTAATTATTCTCACATTTGTATCAATTTATTAAGCGCGATTTAAATAATAATACAATTGTTTGTATCAGAACAATTGGGTGAAAGTTATTTATAAAGATGTTCTCTCTTCAATTTTTATCCATATCATTTAATGCAAGGAAAATAGGAATAGAAACAAACACAATATATCTTTCATGGTGAACAGAGGATTATAATTCACATTTTACAATATGTGCTGGTGGGCAAGCATATGGATGCTTCACTCTAGTCTTGTTCACAGTGATGAAAAAAGTGGAGGTTCTCGGTTCATTTTTTTACTGGTGTTTTTATTCTACTGGAATTTTTATGGAGGAGGCTTGAAATAGTCAATACAAATTTCCTATTTGTACTGGTCGTTGAATGGTCTAATGCGTTACTCTCATGTTAGTCTGGATTGTTTCAGTGATGGGTGAGGTTAAGGTTAAAATCCCAGTAGTAGAGGTGTGTGTGAGTGAAGCTTCGGAACTTTGACTTGGCTTCAAAACAAACATCAGCTTCGACTTCGTTTCGAAAAAAATATCAAATTCGGAGCTTCGCCAATAAAAATATTGACAGCTAAAACACTCATTTTATGTTCAATAACTGCCATTCTAAGTTGTTTTATACATTACGAATTAAATTCATATGTTATAAATCTGATGTAATTGAATAGCATGTTGTGATAGTATCTTAATTTATCAGATTGAAACAAAGTATTACAAACAACTGCACATTAAAACATTTTCCAAGTAATTTTAGTGCATAAACTAATTTAAATAACCACAATATAATATTTTTTCGGCCGTAAAACAACTAACAAAAAATATTCTAACTTAATTATTCGACTTCGAGAATATTTCATAAATTCGATCCGAGTTCACTTTGAATTGAAAAAAGTGGACTTGGGACACCCCTACCCAATAGGGTTTACTAAAGAAAGGTTTTTTTTTCTAAATGTTTTCCTTTTCTTCAACATAAATGGGGTACATTTCCTCTGAAATGTTACCTTTTTATTCTGATCCCATTGGCTTAGTTGATTAATGTTTACAAACTGAATATGTACTGATGTAATGGAACAAATTAGGAAAGGGCCTTCGAATCCCTAAGGATATTCGAGATTTTCGAGAAAATTTCCGAATCTAAACTCAAAATTCATTAAAAAAATATTTATATTTTTCTCAATTTTTAAAGTGGTATTTGTTTTAGAGCTCTGATACTGCTTATTAGTGGCTCAGAACCAATACTAATTAAAGTATGAACTTAACAACCACACCCCAGAGCAGTAACTTAACACTTCATTGAATGTATGAATGTTATAATGAATGGATTAAAATAAAAAATGTTAACATTTAGTTACTATTTTAATTTTATATTATTCTACTATATTTATATTCCCTCTTAAGTTAATAATTGTTTTCGGTGACCTGGTGGTCTAGGGGTAACGTGTCGGACTTCTATGCTGGCGGCCGGGGTTCAATCCTCGGTCCCGGCACAGATTTATCTGATTACCAAACCCTTCCTTCACCTCTGACAAGACAACTTGTGAATGTGAGGAATGCCAGGCCTCCACCGTGGTTTGGATTCCACGTTAAACTGTAGGTCCTCCATTTCATCTCACAATCACCCTACCATTACACATTAGCGTAAGAGCGTATAACCCGAACGGGTAGTAAGACGCGGTGCTAATAATAATAATAATTGTTTTCCAAGATTCATATTCGAGATTCGAAGGTAAATTGGAGATTCGGATTCATAAAATAGTGGACTCGAACCAACACACTAAAAACATATAAAAAATTACAACCTCCTAAAAGAGGGAAAAAAATTGTAGAAAGAGTTTAGAATGAAAATAAACAGGTGGAAACCAAAGGACCAAATTTCTGTCTATTCACTCTGTTATTCTATATAGATTTCTGTTTTACTTTCTCTTGGCCCCTTGGAGAGAAAAAGGGCGAGAGAAGTATTGTGGTCGTTAAAAACAAATTTAACTTGAGATTTTAATAAAATGTCTATGTTTCACAACACCTGGAAACAGAAACAGTTGTATTTGTGATGGCATCTGTCTGTTTCTCTGTGTGTATTTATCTTGGCCTCTGGCAATAACCATTTTACCAACAGAGTTAAAACTTGGTAAAAGGGTTTTTTATAAAGCTTTCTCGAGGAGCTTTTGGAATTATATTTATTAAAAAAAAATCGACTTTCTGGAAATCTGGATTAAATTTTGTATCCAGGCACATATTACAAACAAAATGGCTATTCTCATTTTTCGATAAAAATGACTTTGAGCAGAAATTTCCCAGTTTGATCACATCTCCGTAACTATTTGAGATATTAAATAGTTCATCTTTGTAAAGTTGTAGCACTATTAAAAATAAAAATCTTTTATTTGAAATATATTTTTATAAAACTAACTCTTTCAAAGCTATAAGCAAACACACACACACACACACACATATATATATATAGGTTTTTTAAATGTGAATTTGATTGTAATACTCTCTGTAGCAGTGTATATTTAGGCTCTTTAGTGGAATGTTTCTGTTAGATTGTATATTATTTAGTTTCATAAATATTAGTTTTTATTAAATATCTCCACTTTAATATAAAAGAGAAGGAAAGTGTGCGGTGCATCATACCATTTATTTGTCTTTTAATTTGCTTGATTTAAGAGGCAATCCAGAAGCATTGTTAGTGTGAACATATTCCTCTCTCTCTCTCTTTTTTTTAGTGGAAGATGTGTACATCCTGAATGGTTAGAAAGGTGCAGCCAGAGCTTAAAACATAATGTAATGTGAAAGCCATATTGTGTTTGTTTTTAAATAGATTCCTATCTTTCTCCTGTATGTTCTTCCGTGTTTGTGTTAAGTTAAAAGGAAGGGAAATGCACAGCCCACCTAAGCAAGCTAGTTGGCAGAAAACTTGTTGCGATAGAAATACACATTTAGAAATACTCTTCTTCAGGAGCTAAGCACCATGCTGAAAGGGTTCATACAGGGATAACATATCCATAGTGTACACTGTGGATAACAAAAAAAGGCTAGTGAAATTATGTGTTATACCAAGTTTTCAAAAAAATAGTTTTGTAAGTGATTTGGATATTTTCCTTCCTTTAAACTGTTAGAATATAAGAAGCTATTATTATCTCATTCCAGATAATTTCTAGGAATAATAATTTGAAGGATGGGCTGAATAACGTTTTAAGCTAATCTACAAAATCTAGCATTAGTTATAATATTATTATTAAACACTCTTCATTCTTTTTGATTGTGAAACTTTATTTTAGAGGTGTGCTAGTAGGAAACAACACATATCCGGATTTTAAAATATATTAATATAATTTTACAATTTTGTTTTAACTAGACAAAAGAAAATATTGAAAGAGACTCAATGATATTAACTTAAAATTGAATAAAATAAATTAAACTCTGCATGTTTTCTAAGAAAATTTTAAAGTTCCGACTATTCAAATTTTTTGAGATTCCTAAAAAATCTTAAAAGTCGAGTTTGAGCAGCTATTAAAACCGACTCAAATTTGAATTTTTGAAAATACAAAAATATATTTTTGTGGTCAACATTAAAAACATTCAATTATATTATTAGTGTTATTTTATAAGTATTGACACTATCTATCAAAAGTGACACCTGCGGATAACATGACTTAAATGTTTTAATAGATTAAAGACATTTAATTTTTTTTAAAACCCTCAGGTACTTTTTTCCTACCAAAATTTTAAAATAGCAATTAAAATTATTTTCTAAATTAGTATTTGTGTGTGTTATTTTAGTCAACATCTTTGTTGCTTAGTGGAGCAGAGCTTTAGAATTAAATTTTGAGACATAAGCAATGGTAAAAACTTGATATATTCATGCTCCAAATAATTATATTTCATCTTTATTATTTTTAATTTGAGCGAGCTTATATAAAAGTTCTTTGATATGGATTTGATTAAAATATTAGTTCAATAAGATTATATACTAAAACTTAACTTTTTAAGTACAAATTAATCAATTATTAAAACTTTTTTGTAGAGATGGGTCGAATCCACCATTTCTCGAATCCGAATCTCGAATCCGATTCTACATTTTATTTTCGAATCTCGAATCCGAATCCTAGCGAATCGTTATAAATTTTAATGGTTTACAAATAGACCTACATTACACAGTCTATTTAAAACACAAACATATTTTCGATTCCACAATGTTCATTCCTATTTTATAAGGCAGGATTACGTTAGAATATTTTTACAATTACTTCAATAACATATTTAAAAAAATAATTAACTCTTAGTTAAAATCAATTTAAAAACAAATAATGAATTAGCAAGTCATTATTTGATTCTTAAAACTCGATAGCACTTACTAAGTGATCAGATTACCTGAATAGATTTTAAACAAACAATCGATATACAATACATAGGCCAGTAGGCATAAATAAACAGTTTTATCGGTGTTTGAATGTTGCCAGTATTTATTTTTCATAGACCCAACAAAATGTCTAACTTAAGGATCCTATGCAATAAATTGGGGTTCTTTGCATAGTTGTAGATAATTAAAACCAGTTGGGTAGTAAGAATTAACAGAATCTTTATTTTAATTATCACTCTGGCGAGTAAACATAATATACATCATGGCGGCTGACTTTTTATTGTGTGTAATGTGTTCTTATTTCTGTTAAAAAAAAGCCGTAATTATTTGTAATTCTAGTTTTGATTTTCAGTTTTTAAAGAGTTTTAATGTGTTCATTAAAATATTTACAAAATTGATCATGAGGTAAAGGTTTTAGAAGTGAGCATGGGCCGAAACGGTCGGGTCAAAGTTTCCCATAGAAGTGGGAGGGCAGGGACTAGGGTACTAGGCACATAAGATTTTCTACGCCTAACAGTTATTATTATTATTATTATTATTTTTAAATGATGATTTTATTTGTGCTAATCTCTTTTGTCCAACAAAATAAAGATTATGGATTAAGTTGTGCTTTTCAAGTATGTCTAACTAAGAAATAATTTTTGAATTCAGAAGATTATGCTTTGTTTATAAGTTGAAAGATTCGACGCGTATAACCCAAACGGGTAGTAAGATGAAATAATGAAAGATTCGACCATCGAATTGACCAAATTTCACTTGTTGAAAAACTAAAAAATGGTCTTTTCTATTGGATTTGAAACCAAAATCATCGAAATCGAAA
Source organism: Timema douglasi (assembly GCA_901482245.1). Lineage (NCBI taxonomy): Eukaryota > Metazoa > Arthropoda > Insecta > Phasmatodea > Timematidae > Timema > Timema douglasi. The sequence goes on along the minus strand of CABEEJ010000015.1, from coordinate 307,606 downwards.
ATATGTGATTGAATCCTTGAATATCGAATACTTGTCAGGATTCATTGGATTCGAAGATTCGAGTGGCCCATCTCTAATTATAAGGCATATGAAGCTACGATAGGCCTAACAAGCCGGTAGTGGAAAATATATTACTCGAATAATAAACTGACCCAGGCCACAAGCTGGAACCAATAATGGATGTAAAAAAAATCCAGAGAAATAGAGAGATAGTAAACAATGAGTTATTCATCACCAGAAACACAATAAAGCAAAGATAAATAGCCTTATACAACAAGCTCAAAATTGTCAAGCTCTCATGTATCTATTAAAAGTAACTTGAGATCAAAAATTCTTGTTCATCTTCCTCTATCCTTCCACCATTCTTACTCCTTTATTTTCTTCCAAACTTCCCTTTCACTTGTATACTTTCTGTTATCAGCTCCTCCCATCTTTCTTGGCCTTCCTTGAGGTCTTTTTCCTACATCATTTACATAATTCTCTTTTGGAATTCTATTCTTATCTATCTTCATTACATGTCCATACCATCTCAGTCTTGCTTCCTCTACAATCTCATGTTCTTCCTGTACCCCCACTTTTTCCTGGATATCTTCATTCCTAATCTTGTTTTTCCTTGTGACAGCTAACATGCTCCTCATAAACTTCATTCCCATGGCCTTCACTTACCAAATATCTCTTACATTCACAGTCCATTTTTCTGCTGCTGCTGCTGCTGCTTCTAGGGCACTTTTCTTCTTCATAGTAGATCTGTTACACACCTATAGAACAACTCTCCTAGCTGTCCTCTTCTCTTTAGATCCTCTCTACTTCCACCTTTCGCCTCAGTCACACCTCAAATATATTTTACGTTCTGTACGTCTCTCAGTTCTACTCCATCCAACTTTATAGCTTTACTAGACTTTATTCTCTTCCTTGTCACTACTATAACTTTACACACAACCATGCTAAATTTAATTCTACACTCCTTCACTTCCTAATTCTATTCTTTTAGCTGTTCCTGTATTTCTTCTTCTTTCTCATATTCTCCTCCACTGCTTCCTTCACCCTGCTGTTCCACCAGGGCTTCTCCTTCCCTTACAAACGTTATCATTTATCTAATATCCTGGTTAATCAACTGTGAAGTGGGCTCTTAAATTGATTGATAATAAATTATATTATTATTTAATCCAATATTTTATGAATGTTATAATGAATGAATTACATGAAAGAATGTTAACATTTGTTTACTATTTGTGTTTTATATTATTCTATTATCTTTCTCTTATAGTAATAATTTTTCCCAATATTCAGATTTGAGATTTGAGATTCAAAGGTTCATAAAATAGTGGATTCGACTCAACTCTATATCTAAACAATTCCTTCGATGTCTTGCACACATGCATTGCGGTTGTTAACTTATTGTCGTCTTGGCATTATTCCAAACACATTGCTCTCTATCTTAGAAATGTTGATGTAAAGTTATAAGAAAATCATTATAAATAGTATATTCTTATACTGAAGTTTACTTGATATGTTCTTTTCCCTAGCTAGAGGGAGACAGTATTTACATAACTCTCCCCTCTCTCTCAATCAGAGGGTGATCTGTACAACATTGTTAGGCAGAATTTAACACCCTCTTTTGGCAAGTTTGGGTTCTTTCTCAGCTTTTTCCTCCCCTGCCTTCTCAACCATCTTTTTTATATTTATCTGGCTCACTCATAAATACAAAAATAAATTAATAAATAAAGATTAAAGTTTAAAGTGAATAAATCCATTAATAACTCTTTAAATATCTTTGTTTTGGGCATGATTATTGTCACGTTTGCTTTTACTCTTAGCTTTTCGAAATATACACTGCCTAACATTTATTATTTTCTAATGATCAGACTAGCTAATATGTATATAATGTCTAACCCTCTTTTCACATTAATTTTGTAACAGTTTTTAAACACAATTTCTAGGTAATCATATTGGTTACTGTGGTGTGTCTTATGAAAAATTAGTGTACATGTTGGCAACTCTTCTTGCCGAATGGTTTTACAATTTTATACATTATATAATTTCTTTAATGTCTTTATTAGATGACATTACTGTGTTTTAAGCACACAACGTGTAGGTTGGTGACATTTAATGCACCGTTGTTAGTTTAATTAGTATTAATGTGTAAGATACAAATTTGTGTGCAATACTTCTTAGTCATTTTTTGTTCAACAAAAGTATTTCTACCTAAATAAGGTAAAGGAATTGTATGTATAGTAATTAGGCGGCTAAAATGATACTTTAAAACAAGCTAAGCGATAAATTATTTTTAGAATCGAGAATATGGGGTTTAAAAAGCCTAAAAAGTAATAACAAGAAAAATCGATTGCCTGAGGAAAGAGAAAGTAAACTTTATATCCTAACATAAATATATTCTTCCATAAGTCCTATCTTTTAGCACTTAAAATAGAAATTACAGGTTGGGATTGTAATTTGTGCTAATACTCAAATAAGTTTTGGAATTTATTCATTAAGATGGGACAGTTAAATAACACTTATCACCGGCTTACCACTTTAAAAATGAGTGTTTAGTGTTTTCTTGTTTAAGTATCACCTGCCATTGTGGTAGTATGTCAGTCTATCTTAAACCTTGTAGTGCCACGAGCCGATTCAATTGCTTTTCCAGATAGCTACTTGTTCTGGTGCTATCTGATAAATAAGGTAAGAGTGTATTTTCACTAAAATGAGAACATTCCCCTTGATAATAGAAGAGTATATGCAGATAAAAATGATAGATAATTCTGAAAAATCTCTTCATAAATAACACTTTAGAGATATTTCTTACACAACCTTACACAAATTATTAAATAACCTTACCACTCTTCACACCTAAATCCACTATAGTTGTGGGGGAGAGGGAACTCAAAAGGGTAAATTATTATTGTTCTATTATCAAGACCTTTTTGTGTATAAGCGGTGCTTGGAGACTGTTTGGTTGATATGAATTGTGATGCAGATATTTTCTGTTAAGATAACACCCAGGAAGGTTACATTTACTATGGCATGTTGTTGTTGAAGTTTAAGTTGCCAAAGTTGTGGAGATTGCCTAGGAAATAACTTAAAGCTCACTTTCCACATGTTTAGTTAATTTTATTCAAAACTATCTTATAATTTTATAATATATTTGAAACATTTTTGTTAGTCATAGTTAATTTTTGTTGTTTGTATAAAAGCAAGGCTGTGGAGTCTGTACACTAAGCCTTTGACTCTGACTCTATTTTTCTACTTTCCAACTCTGACTCCTTCATAATTAATGTTTAAAGTATATTAGTTGATAATAACAAATTTACCACACTAAAATGCTTCAATACTAATTACTTCCTAATGGGTTTCCCAATATACCTCCACACAAGTGTGGATATGTTTCCTCTAAATTCTACCTGGGTGTAATTCAAAGGTTTATAGCCTAGATGGATAGTTAAAACTCTAAGAAAAAGTTTGCTCTTTTTAACTCTGAACACCACATCAAAATATTCTGGATCTATTCCAGTAAACATGAATCATCTGGTGTAATTTTGTGAAATTAGGCAGCTTTATTAAACTTTACTATTTATTGTGAGTATAAATCTCAAGTATTGGGTATAAAGTCTCCTTGGCTGTACTTTTGATTAACAAACAATGTATTTCAAGGAATCGGAAGTTGTTTAATCCAAGAGTCATTCTAGCTCATTCATTCAGAACACACATAAGGGGCAATCTCCTTAAGGGTGTTTTGGGAAAGGGGGTGAAGGTGGAAGGCCTTAATCCCTCTTACATAAGATTTTTTTTAACGAATGTTTATAGTGTGTTACAACTTATTTTATTGCAATTAAATTATTCTACAATTCCATATCACTCGCTTTATTGCCGAACCTTATGCTTAAAAATAATCTAATTAACCAAATAATGAAAAACAGCCTTACGTAATTTAACGATGACCCTAAATGGGTGTTTGAGTTGTATAAAGTGCTTCTAAACGGTCACACCATGTACATATTTGATGTTTTGTGTTAATAGAAGTGACATCACTAGTTCTGGAAATATTTGGGAAGTGTCGTTTATGTTGAATTCTGTCCAGAATAAAATGGTCAAAGTGTGTTGTAATGTGTTTCACAATGTAACAAAGATTTCACACAAAGCTCTAACTGTGAATTGAACAAAGCTCTCATTAGCTCTCTCTTAAATGTTAATGAAGAATAATATAATAAATGGAATGTTGGTATTTATAAACATAATATATGTAATATATCAGAAAGGTATCGGCTTTGATAAAACTCACAAGATTAAGATATATGGATTAAATTAGGAGGGATAGCCAGCTCACTTACCTTGGCAATACTGGAGTACTCTATTGTGCTGGCTTTCCCTCCTAATTTAAAGCATGATATAGCCTAGTGCTCTCTTCCAAATAACCATAGTATTAAGATATAGGAATTATTTATTTAACTGCACATAAATATTGTTTCTTCATCTAGATGCAGGTACAATAAAACTATTGTAAATTGTGAATGTTTAGTTTATTTTCTTTAATAAATTTTAATAACTGATTAACTGTATCCTGTGTAAGTATATATTTTGGAAGATAATGCAAATATATTTGTTAGATTTTTAAAAACGCAGATGACTCATTGAATGTATCATATTTACTCGCAAAAAAGATCTCTATGGTTAATGTCCTAATTTTTCTATTCTCAATTCTGATTCATCATCATTTACAATTTAAATACTTTTCCATGTATCCTAACAATTATTAAAAATATGATATTTATTTATGTTAAGTACCATAATGAGCTTGGAAAAAACTAACATTTGTAGAAAGTAGGAAAATTAAAAAAATATTTGAACAAAACAGCCATGCTTGATTCACACAAGATTCCTAGAATGAAAAGGTAATTTTGAATATATTTACAATTTACCAGTACTAAAGTGAAATGGAAAAGTAACTAATAATGACTTCGGTGGTTGAATGGGCAAAGGTGAAATTCTCACAATAGACTAGACTGTCAATGACGGGGAGATCGGGGTTCGAATTCAGGTCAGGTCTAATGAGGGTATTTTTACCAAAAGTGTTTTCGACCCTCCTACCACGCAAATCTGGGTACACTTCCTATAAATATAACCCCTCAAATCCTTAAAATAGCTACCATAATTATTACATGAAAGTATAACCTGAACTAGGAGTAAGACGCCATGCTAAAAAAAAGTTATCAAATTATGAATATTGCTGTTTCATTAAAATGCCAAAACTTTTATCATTTTATTTACAGAACTTGATAGCTAAGAATAGAGGTCTCTGAATTGTGATATTAAGATTAATTCTTGATTATTTTGCTACTAGTAAGCAAGGGTATTGTGGAAAAAAAGTTTTATATGCTTGATTTATTCATTACTCAATATTACCAAACTAATAATTATATAGGAAACAATTAGGAAGACTAGATTAAAGGAAATGTGCCAATATTTACTTGAAAAGGAGTTAAAAACGTGATTATTGTAATGTTGGTGTAAAAATAATAATGTTACCTTTTTATTACTATAACCCTTCTATATGGTAGTATTCTGGTATTAAAAAGCCTTTCAGGTTATTTATATCAAAATCGGGCTATAACTACACACATTTAGTAAAATTCCTTTTTCTGGCACATTGTGTTACAATGTCGAGCAGATTTTCTATAAATTATAACTGTGGATGGTTTTCCTTGTTCAGTAGACTAGATGGCTTATAACGGGAAGATCCGAGGTTTTAATCTCGGTCGGGTCTACTGAGGGTGATTTTTCCAAAATTGTTTTCCACTCTCCCCACACAAATGCGAGTACACTTCCTATAAATTTAACCTCCTTGATCCCTAAAACCATTAGGGTAATTAATACATGTGTATAAACTCGAAATAGTAAGAAAAAGAAAATTACTGTGAATCTCGTTTAACACATTTGTCTCTGTTGAGCATATTAATCTCATTTCTCTAAGTCAATAGGGATTTTTCTGTCCTCTCTCCACATCTTTATGGCGTGTCCTTAGACAAAGCTGAGTCATGGTTATGGACATGTGCAAGAATTTGTTTACATCATAGGAAGAAGAATACTTTAAAAAAAAGTGGCTCACAAAATTTTTGAACTTACTGGTGTAAAAGCTCTCTTAACGCTTATATGATCAATATGACTGCCCTTAATCCTACTTATATCACACTAACTAATAACCTATTGTTTTAAGCCAAAATCCCTAAGAGTGACATAATTTTAGAATGTGTGTGTGTGTCTCTTAATACACTTAAGGTGGTATGGAAAGGGACGCAAGAAAAAGCCAGTGGTTTCGCAGTTTTTATGGCAAAACATTTCTTTTTTGGCCAAAATAAAAATAATATTGCTCCAGTACAAACATTGAATTTAATTTTATGCACCTGGTGACCTCAAATTTCTTGTATATATCTCAATTGAGTGTCCTGGAATTTAATGACAACTTTTTCTCTTGATTTAAATAGTTTGTTGGATAATGCCACCATGCTCATGACAGATATTCAGGGACTTTTGATATCAACATGTTAAGAAAATTAAACTATGTTTGTACTGGAGCAATATTTGGTTTATTTGGCCAAACAAATGTTTTGCCATAAAAACTTCAAAAACACTGGCCTTCTCTTGAGTCCCCTTCGATCCCACCTTAATGGCAAGAAAAACATATTGGCTTTGGAAAACCTGGAACTAAAGGAGTTTTAATATATTGTTTGGCTGGACAACTTGAATACATTTCTTCTTAATTCTCACTTCCTTGGCAACAGCTCAATAGTCTTGATATCCAGATATACCGAACAGATAGTAATATACTGTGGACAAAATAACACATTCAAATTATAGCTCAAAGTACCCCAACATTAAAATTGATTCTTACAAGTATTGTATTACTAATCGTAATAGTAAAAGATCAAGAAATAGACAACAGCAGAAACTAAGTGACTATGATCTACTTCCAGCCATATTTTATCCTATTTTCAATGTTTAATTTAAAATAGATGTTTGGTGCCATTTTTCCTTTGTTGGCAGTAATGTACTTAATTCTAACCTTGAATGTCAGGGTATGAATGTCTGGTCTGGTGCATTGATACGATTTTTTTCCATGGTATAGATTTCCAAATTAGTATGAATACGTTTTTCCAAATTATATATTTTTATATATTCTAAGATTGTATTTTTAAACCTACACAGATTTAAAGTTATCTTATATAATCAGATCTCTAAAATTTTGGACTACATGTTTGCACTCGATGTTACTTAAGAATAATATTTCAAATTAATGATCTGTGAATGTGTTTTATTCACACCATATGATATAAATATTTGATTCTTATCTCACTTCTCTTGTAAAGGGGTGTTCATTGATTTTTTTGCCCACTTCCCATGAAGTACGGATATTTAATGTCTTGATAACCTTTTCTACACTTGTTACCTTGCTTACCTTTGTTAAATCATGAAATTGCTTCAAGTGTTTGTTCGCAAAGGATGGTATGGAAAATAGTATGTGCTGCTATTGATGAATGTCACTAGATACATTAAAATACATCTCATTTTAACTAATTAAAACAGTTGTGCATATTTTATGTAGGGATGTTATATAACACATAAGAGGACACTATCATGTAGACGTTCTTGAAGCTCCCTTTAGAAAAAATAGCGCAAGGAGGCAGGAGAAAGTTTCAGTTTAGAGTAGGTGGCCGATTTAAAACTCTCAAATTTCCTTCCCCCTCCAAAACCACCTCAATTGGTGTGTGCTTAACCTACATAAGCTTACAATGTCAAAGTATATATATATATTTCAAATTTCTCGAATTTTCAAGATTTAACCTTCGAGATGAGATCTATTTTTTTTTCTTCTGTTTAGTTGAGATATTTTTGAATCTTCCACATCCATTCGTTGGACATTAGAAGGTTTACAGTAAATAAATATATTAACATACATGAACTATTTTATTAATAATATATTAGGTATGTATGTATATCAAAATATTAAACAATATTAATATAACATGTCTACTCCCAAATTGTCCAATGTTTCAGCCTTGTTTACTTTCCATGGCAATGTAAGTTTGTTGAAGTCTTGTTTACTTTCCATGGCAACTCAGCTATTCACCCTTACCACAACACACAATAAACCTATATCTCCTTGTAAACATATTCATATAAAATTCAGCTTACATCACACTCCCCAAATTAAAAGATAACACACACACAAATCAGTTTGAATGGAAACAAGTTTTTAAGTTTTACAGATTATGATTTTTGAAAATTGCAATCAGCTATGATTAAACTAAATAATCTGAACCCCACAATATAAATTTTTTTTTATAAATCTCATTCGTTAGTATGTTTGTATCACTGTACTAGAAAATAATGATCGTTATCCTTGAGATCAAAACATATGTTCCATCTTAGCTCACTAACGTGCATCAACCTTAACAAGTGAATAGTACTCTCATAATGTTTGAGCATCTATCTAATAACTGGTTTCTCTCGCCCAGAAAAATTGTTCACGGTGGAGATGTAGGGCACACGAGAAAAGGTAAGTGATTTTGCAGTTTTTATAGCAAAACTTTTTTTTGGCCAAAATAAATTAAATATTTCTTGAGTACAAACAGAGAGTTTAATTTTCTTAACACTGTGGTATCAACAGTCGTTAAATATATGTCATGAGCATAGTGGCATTAGATGAGCAACTTTTAAATGAAAAGCAAACTGAAAAAGTTGTCATTAAATTCCAGGACACTTTTGGCAGATATTCAATCGAAGCTGAGGTCACCGTGCAAAGAAAATTAAACTCTTATATTTTTTACTGAACTGTGTACAATTTATTTTGACAAAATTTTGTTTGCTATAAAAACTACAAAAAAACACTGAACTTTTTTAATGTCCCTAAATATTCCCCACCATAAGGGGGATCCGCGTAATGTGTTTCTCTAAGTTATCCTTGAGTGGACAACCTCACACAACCACAACATTCTAAGATGCCATGCAGTTCAGTATCAGCATAATGTTGTGGAAGAACACCGAAATGGGACTTGGAAATAGGGAAAGTAAGTTAAAATTATTTTATCTACACTAATATTATAAAGAGGAAAGATTTGTTTTTTTGTTTGTAATGGATAAACTCAAAAACTACTGGACCGATTTTAAAAATTCTTTCACCAAGTCAAGTGAGCGAGTAACATAGGCTATATTTTGTTTTGAAAATTTAATTTATTTCTCATAAAAATGTTGGTAGTCACTCATATTTTATGGTAGCGTCTATGATGATTCTTCAATATGTGTGTTGAAAATAATAATTTTTTGGGGGGGGTTGGAGGGAGTCTAGTTTAGAATAAAGTTTAACAAACAATGATTATATTTCCTAACCCTAAGTTATTTTATTTAAATTACTCGGCAAGAGATTAAACCAACAACCTCCTAAAAGTCAGGCAGTAGAAGCTACAATACGAACAATCAACATCTTTAAACACTATAGTCGAGGGGGAAAATAATTTGAACCAACTACTTGACTCTAGGACTGGTAACACACGTCCAAGTCGAGTCCAATCTGACTCTAGAGTCAAGGCCTTTCACACTAGTGAGTTGAGTCATTGAGTCTACTAGTTTTATCAAAACACTCATGCAAGATGGTTGCAGTCCTAGCGGTTTCTATAAATACAATTGTATGGAGGCGCCGGTGTAGATGCCTAAATAGAAGTGGCTTAGTGTGGATTTACCCACTTAATGTGAAACAATGCCCCTTTGGTAGTTTTTCACATTTGTTTCCAAAATAGCGAAAACTGCATTTCTATCCTGGGATGTTCGGGATATAAATTGAAGTATTCTCTTGAACAAGAACAATGAGGTATTCAAGTGTCCATGCTGCTTGTCTTGGAAAGCACATGTAAATAATACACTTGACTCACCTAGACTCAGGGTGACTCGACTCGCCGGTGTGAAAGGTGTTGGTCCTCCATCGTGCTATCAAATACAATATGTACCTGTCTCAATTGGTGAGTCTGACTCGACTCGGGACTCGTTGGTGTCAAACCAGCCTAAGCAATCAACTAATATGCAACTGACAGTAAATTAATCCCTAAAAGGACTCTGATAGGACACATACTAAATCCAAATAATGCACATACAGCATAGGAGATCTCCTAATTTAAAATTATTAACTTATACAAAGATTATACACATGATTAACATAGTCCAGTGTTTTTCAACCTGTGTGTCGCGACCCCCAGGGGGGGTCGCAAAGACTTTATGAGGGGGTCGCGGTCAAAAGCCAGGTAAAATAAAAAGCAAGTGTAGGTCTTACACTACAATAAACATATAACAATTTCAGAGAAAAGTTTATTTTTAAATATATATTCTACAATCTACACTGCATTAAAGATAAAACAATAATTTCAGTGAGAAGGATGTGCCTGTTTATTTTTTAATAAGTTGTCGAATCGTGGTTCTATTTTTGAGATGCAAATAACCAAATCATTTTCTAATTGGAGTCTATTTCTCTTCCTAGTTTTTATGTTCACCATTGAAGAGAAAGTTAGTTCACATAGTCAGGAAGTGGTGAATTGCACTAATAATCTCAAAGCTTCTCTTGCCAGCTCTGGCTATTCTTCTTTTCTCTTCATCCAGAAGACATCAATCTTTAGCGAATTAAATTCCATTTTAAGCATGCCGTCAGCTGCAATATCTATAAGATTTTCTTTCATCTTCGTGATCAGATCAGCCAGTTATACGGACATATATATATATATATATTAAAAAAAAAAAGGATTTTGTATCCATCTATGCCCATTGTCAGCGTTAGAGTTCAGTTCTGAAAAGTAACTTAATAATATTTTTTCCAAATCATGCAAGCTCTGTATCATGAAAAGAATTTGAGAACTTACTACTAATGATTGGCCTGTTGCAATTTCTTCGACCATCTTCTGAACGCAAAGGAAAGAATCATCCATTCATTTTTGTAAAGACGTTGAACACAAACGAAGCTTTGTGATCATCCTTTGACTTTATCCTTGGCCGTTAGAATATTTTCTTCTTTCCCTTGGATGCTCTTGTTTTAAATATTTAGGTGGTTAAAAAGATCAGTGAGAAATGCTAATTTTAATAGCCAAACAGGGTCACAAAAGTAATTCGCATATTCAGATTTATGATCTTGTATTAACAATAACAATTCAGCTCTTAGTTCCAGAACTCATAGTGATACTATTTCCTTTTGATAGCCATCTGACCTCTGTATGATTAAGGAGATTTGTATGGAGAGAACCCATGTCTTCACAAATGATTCTAAACAGTCGTGTTTGAAAAGCTTTACCATTAATAGAGCTCAGAACTTTGAGAACCTCTTTCAGTACATCATTCAAATCAGAAGGTAAAACCTTGGTTGCCAGAGCTTGCCGATGAAGAAAAGCAGTGTGTCCATGAAACATTTGGAATTATTAATTTTAATTTTGCAACGAGCCCGCTTTGATTGCCAGTCTAGCTTTAGCACCATCGCTACAAATAGCGATACATTTTGTCCAATCAATCTCATAGTAACGAGTGTTTTCTAAAAACGAGCCGTATAAATACTGGCCGGTAGTGTTCGCAGGAAGTGCTTTGCAAAATAAAATGTCCTAATTGATACTCTAATCTGCTTCAAAGCGCACAAATACCACAAATTGTGCACAATCTGCAACATCAGTCAACTCATCAAACTGCAGAGAAAAATGTGGGCTCTTCTTTGAATTTTTCGACTGATTGTTCTCAAATGTCACCGGCCATATAATTTATTCTACGTTCAATAGTATTATCAGAAAGTGGTATGCTTTTTAGCTTGTTTGCCTCCTGCTTACCTAGCATAATCTCAACCATATTCAGGGCTGCTGGCATAATAAGATTTTCGGCAACTGTATGCGGCTTCCCAGCATTAGCGACTCAGTATGTGACTCGGTAGTTAGCTAATAACTCTTTCTCATTGACATTGGATACCTAAAATAAGATCCCAAAAAATATACCTTTAATATGAATTTTACTAATATAGAATTTTTAATTATTGTAGATGTATTTAATAAAAAATCAGGTTGATATTAAAATTAGATTAATTCTTTGGGTAATATTGAAAAATCTTAATCTTTAGATTTATATGGAATTTCAAATGCCTAATGATAATAAGTATTTCTCAAAACCTTATCAACAAACGTATGTGAATTTATTGGAATGGCAATTTTTTTATTTTCCTGAATAATTAAGAAAAAAAAAATAGAGATGGCTAGGTTTCTTATGAAAGGCCTCATATAATATTATTTTCAAACAACAAATAATACTAGTTTATTACCTGAATCATAGTAGTTTGCTTATGGTTAAAGGTTCTCAGCTTCCGTTCGAAGAAATGTAACGGTTTATCAGCATCCTTGTTATGTTTAGTTGAGAGGTGACGCATAAGCTTTGATGGCTTCATACTCTCACGTGATAATACTTCACCGCAAATTACACATTGAGGTCTATTATTCATGACAGTAAAATCATATTTCAAATAATTGTCGTCATAAAGTCTATTTTCTTTTTCGGTTTTGACTCGCTTCCGCTACTGCCACTTGTACTAGACGTGGAGAGTTGCGCAGATCTTTTAGAAACTTCTCCATTACGACCGTACACGTTGGTGTACTCTTGACAACTGACAAACGTCGACTGTTCCTATGCGGCTACTGACCAACCTGCGCGCGCACTCCCCCTCCCCAACCAACAGCGCCAAATACGTATTATTTGAAATCCCTGATATAATTGTATTACGTACAGGGGGTCGCCAGAATTTGTTTACTTGCAAAGAGGTCGCATATTCAAGAAGGTTGAAAAACACTGGATTATAGTATTAGCTGTTTTTTTTATTCCAGTTTTGATCTTCTGTGCCTTATCATTTGTCCTGTGTTGTAATTTCCAAGTCCTCTGATGTGTTGATTGTAGTGGTCCTTGCATTTTCTGTAGAATTATCTGCAGAATCTTCTTATTGTATCGTCTATTGACAAGATTTTGCAACTCCAATTATGGTATTTGTATTTGATTCTGTATGATTTATAGTTTATTTTTGTGAATGTCTTCTGTCGTACCCCATGTCTGGCAGTATGGTTAATCTTATGAGGTTTTTCTGTTCAATATGGTCTGTATTCCCCTTGGCACAGATCTTGCCTTGAATGATGGACAAAGTTGTAAATGTTTTCCTTTGGATTTGTTTCTTGCTAGGTCTGTTGAATCTTAAAATGTGTCTCATAGGTATTAGCACTATGATTTCTGAAGATATTAGTGTCAAAAAGTTATATTTCCGTCTTGATTGTTGGTCGTCTTCTGGTTAACATAATTACTGCAGCCTTAGCTTCAGAATATATACATATAATTGTAATGGCGGATCAAACACTGGATTTTATCTCTGAGGGAACTGCATGGCTACTTTTGGGAAACAGCGTTGTCACTCGCATGTTTATGTATAAATATAGAAGTTTCGCAACGTCGCGTTGGTTCGTAAATGTTGGCAATAGCGCCTTCTTAACCCAGAATACCATATTCTAACATAAATGAAAGCGAGGAGATTTGGCAACAGTTAACAGAGAGATAGAGTGAAGATTAAACTTTTTTTTCATACGACCTGCAGTTTCCTCAGTGATGATAATGGGTGAAGTGTCATATAAATACTACAACCAGAACTAATTTTACCAATTTGAACAAATGAACGAACCAGATCTCAAACCACGACACCAAGACCAGTAAGTAGATCCATTTAATACTATACTCGTACAAATATAAAAAAAACGCTGTAAATTACCTTGCATCCCACAAATGAGCTCGGTTATTTCTTAGTCTAAAGTCGTTTGTGACACCTTTTTAAGTTTTCTTTCCTCGAGCTATTTTCATACGTTTTTAAACAGTCCAATCCACATTTGAAGAAATTATTTATATTTCATGTAAATTGGTAAAATAAAAATATTAGTTACAAGACTTGGCTACCAAATTATTTCTCATGGATTGAAATAATATTTTTATTTTTCTAATAGACGGAACTCAAGACAAGAATTTATATAATTAATACATAGTTAAATATTTAATGCAAACTCTCACAACCAACTGATTACATCAGCACATGACTTACAAAATAACTTGATTCCATAACGGACACAACACCCGCGGTACAGACCGACAATCCAGCACAATAAAAGGGGGATCCCCAATTTTTATAATAAAAGTTATTAAAGTTATATCGGCTCCTTGCACTTTGCTAATTTAACTTAGGTGTCGACTAAATAGCTTTAGTAAAATAAATTTAACCATTATTTGCCTGTCTGGAGTATCAGTATGGAAACCATTAAATTGATTTTTTTTTAAATTAGAAATTGAACGCCGGCCTTCAAATCTAGTCAATCAGGGTTGCCACGCACCTCGTCAAACGGAAAATAAAAATTGGAATTATTTGTTTGGGGAAAAAAACTTAAATTGCAGGGAATTTGGCTAAATTCATTCAAAAAAATACTGAAATATTTGTTAATTTGGGAGATTTAACTGAAAGCTTATATTAGTAGGCCCTTGTACAGACGAAAAAATGAACTGAAGAATTAAGCACGCTCAAACATGTCTTATTACCCCCTTAAGGTGGGAATGTAGGGGACGATAGAAAAATGTTTTATAGCGAAACAGTTTTGATCAAAATAAAAAAACATATATCCAGTAAAAACTTATTGTTTAGTTTTACACGCATGCTGATATCAACAGTTCTTGAATATCTTTCAAGGGTGTTCTGGAATTTAATGACAGCTTTTTATCTTCATTTAAAAAGTTTCTCAACTAATATCGCTATGATCATGACATATTCAACAATTGTTATCAACTGGTGAATAAAAAAAACTCTATTTCTACTGAGAAACATTTCATTTATTTTGTCCAAAAAAAAATTTGATATAAAAACTGAAAAAACACTGACCTTTTCTCGCATTACCCACATCCTGACGAAGGAGAATTTGAGAGCAAATGCACCCGAATTGGCATATAGGGAGAGTGTAAAACCATTAAGGAAACACCTTTCGCCGGATATTGATCTTTAGTCGTCTGGAGTATTGCTTCATAAATATAAAACATAAAATTTGCACAAATGACACCATAAAATTAATTAATTTGTTCATCATATTTTCTGATTAAAATGACATCGTATTTTTTCGGTCAAAATTGATAAATTTTACTTTATTATAAGTGTTATTTTAAAGGTTATGATAAAATATATCAAAAGTGACAGTTTCATTTAACATGACCTGACGTATGAATACGTAAAAAGTTTGTTTAATAACTTTTCCAGCTGTCAGATAAGGTTCTTACCATGAACATTGAACAGTTTACTATTTATTCTGCGGAATTTCTACCATACCGGTGGCGCAACTGTGTTTTTTTTTTTTTTACCCTTCATCGTTCCATGATTTTAATTGGAGCAGTTGTTTTTTTACGAGAGCAAATTAAACGCTACGACTTACCTATGATTAATCCTACAAGAATAGCAAAATAAATCAAAGATGGCAGAAGAGTGTTGCAATAAATTAACCAACATAAACTGTAATTAGCTTGATGACGACAAACGATCTCAAAGGGAGGGCCCTCTCTCCCAAAAAAAGAAGTCTCGTGGAAAATGTCGGTACTTGTTTAAAAAGAATAAAGGAGGCTTCAATGAACCTCCTGGCACGATTTGACAAATGATCAACGAGATGCGCGCCACGCCGGAAACAAAAGAGACCCATGGGAGTGTCTCTAGAACGCTGTACGTAGTAACAAAAAGTAACTTGATTTTTTCAATGAACTCTGCATTAAAAGGGAAGACAAATAACTGGGCCAATGTTTCATATAGCTTTGCACCGCATGGGGTTTCACAGGGTAACTTCTTTAAACTTAAAGGAACAATTAATTTAAAGAATAAAAAGTTCTAAGACTGTTATGAGAACATAAAATTGGAAGATGCGTTTAGAAGAGAAAAAAAAAGTAACACGATTGATTGTTTCTTATCAGAGGCATGAATTTATTGTGCTGTCATTTATTCCGGCTGGAATTATTTTTAACCGCTCAAAAAGCGATGCAAATAGAGCAATGCAAGGAGGAGGGCAAAGTCCAAAGGATTGATGGAGATGCTTTTTCGCTGCTAGGTAAGGCAGGGGGTCAAGGAATACAAAAGAGTCTATGATTGAAACTTATTGTAGGTGGACGAGGAAGAGATCGCCATTTTTTGATTGGGTATACCACCCAGGATCCGGCGAGTCTAAGTGAAAAAATATCTCCGTTTACCTCTCTCGTTTATATCATCTCATTAAATATTAATATCTGTCTTCACTTATGGGAAATTATTGTTTCGTTAAACGTGTGAGGTATCCCATTACTTTACAAGGATGGATAACAGATTTTAATGATACCGATATTAATCAACCTGTAGATCATGAGATTAACACAGTACAGCCCAATGTGAAGAGAATACAAGGTAGCTCCACATGAAGAAATACATCTGATTGGCTGATCGTGTGACGTCACTCAGTGTACATGTCAGCAGATGACATACACATAGCTATATGTCAAACAAAACTAAGTTATTAAACAGGGTGTATAGTGACCTGGAAAATAGGGGAAAGTCAGAGAGGTGACCTGGTGGTCTAGGGGTAAGGTGTCGGACTTCTGTGTTGGGGGTCCGGGGTTCAATCCCCGGTCCTGGCACAGATTTATCTGATTACCAAACCCTTCCTTCACCTCTGACAAGACAACTTGTGAATGTGAGGAATGCCAGGCCTCCACCGTGGTTCGGATTCCACGTTAAACTGTAGGTCCTACATTTCATCTCACAATCACCCTACCATTTCACATTAGCGTAAGTGCGTATAACCCGAACGGGTAGTAAGACGCGGTGCTAATAATAATAATAATAATAAAGTCAGAGAGTTGGATGAAATATCTGGAAATTTCACATAATCACTAAAATAATACGCAACTTTCAGTTACAATAGCCAAAATAACCATTTTCTTCCAGTTAATACAGACCGCGAAATATCTTTTAGCACAACTATTGTCCCTGTTGAGTATACTAATCTCAATTATTAGGGTCACGTGCCGTCTTTTCAAACTTCTACTGCATGTCTTCAGACAAAGTTCAGTCGCAGTTATTAGCATGTGTGAGAATTGGATTACATTATAGGAAGAAGAAACTAAAATAGAGAGTAGTGTGTCTCGCAACAATGATTTTTAAGTGTACTGATGTAAGGCGATATTTTAATGTCTCGATATTATCTCACTGAAATCTAACTTAGATATTACTACCCAACCGCTCATTACTTTAGGCTGAAATACTTTAACCTCCTCATCGAGTGACTCAATTTCAGAATGTGTATGTGTCAAGATTATTATTACATCAAGTAGTGATCTTAATAAAATAATATTTGTAATATATAGTGACTGAAAAAGTTGGAAATTGGCTATGGAATACCCGGAAAAATCAGGAAACTTAAAAATATAATTTAGCTGTAAACCCTATTAAAAGCAAGTCACATTTTGGAGCTTTGATTAATAAACGAACCCTTAAAATCCACGCCAACATCCAATAAACTTCATCACTCAACTTATTTTACATCCGTTTCCAACCTGTGTCTTGGGCCAGTTTTTTTTATTTAAGCCACATATTTTTCACTGCCGACTTTGATAGTCTCATCATATCTTCACATGCCTTATCATATAACTTCAGACTATGACAGGTACAACATCCAGTCCCCGACCGTTAATTTTTAAATGTGAAATGTTAGACCTACACTTCACAAATAACAAATGTTTCGACCATGCCGGAAATCGAACCTGGGACCTTTAGTTCAATTGACAGACATGCTACTGATTGAGCTAGGGTGGCGAGTACTTTTGTTATTTATTAAAACATAACTGCTGTGTATTGGGTGACATAACCAATGACACAATCATATTCCTTCAAGTGGCGCTAACTATCTACTCTCTTTACATTGGTGTACCCAGTAGTCGAACTAGGCGTCACTCTTGCAAAAGACTGGATTGCCATGGATGAAGAGATCGGAGACAGAATTTCAATCTGGTTCACTGTAATTATTTAATAGTATGGTAAACAAGGGTTATTAAACTGTGGGTCGCGACCCCTCCATGGGTGGCGAAAAAAAGATTCCGAGTGTCGCAACAAACATTGACAAACGCGAGTCGATTAAAATATTTTCTACGGGACAGTTAAAATTATGATATACAGCGACCTTTTTCTATATTTGTTTAGTTTGTCGCAGAAATAAACGTCGTACGACATGATTACACCACCACCATTTTAATAATCATTCGTTGATTTGCTAAAAGGGGATTTATTTTGTCAAAATAAACAAGCGCGTCCCGCTCACAAATATTTTAGGTTTATTACTCAATTATTTGTAACAGTTACCTTTTTTAATTTTCTTATTTTTATCTCCATATGTAAAGTTTGAAAATTATAAACGATATAATTAATTAATATTATATTAATGAAATTATAATTTATGTGTCTATCATGAGTGTTGCGTAATATCTATCGCACGCAGAGGTCAGACATTTTTAAAAATTAGTAGCCTTTGTGCTTGTGAACATATGCCATTTCAAAACCAGAATTTTGAAATTTTTACTAGAATGTTTTTAATCAATTAAAAACTTTAAATCAATCTAAGAAATATTAACGCCGCGAGAAAGCTATACTACATTTCATACTACAGTTTTTATCTGTGAAGTAGTTTGGTGGCCATGGAGAGTAAACAAGAAGTTTCGTGTCTACAGCAAAATTTCTTCTCATCTCGCTATGATTGTATAAATAGCTTCTATGTATTAATACTTTTCTTTTTACCACTAAGCTTTACTACCCTTTTCCCTTTTATATCCTTTATACCCTACTCCGTTTATACCCTACTCCCTTTATACTGTTTTTACACTTTTTTTTTTACATATTTTACACTTTTTACCGTAAAATATTTATCGGCAGATAAGCCGCGTAGCTAATTTAAAATGGGCTAAAAAGACCAAAAAGGCCAAAAAATTCAAGAAATTTCAAAATTGACCAAAATGGCAAAAAAGGGTAAAAATAGTTTGAAGAGCAAGTATTAAATCATAAAAAGATATAAAGGTATAACGGTTATAAAGGGTGAAATGAATAGATTTTTTAAAAGGATTAAAAATCCGCAAAAGGAGTAAGAGAGGGTAGAAAGTTAGCGGGGTATCAAGCGTAAACGGGCTGTACAGGGTAGAGATCTGGTAAAAGGTTAAGAAGGGTAATAAGAAGTGAAAAGGCAAAAAGGTTTTTACTTTTGGGTTAAGAGGGTAAAAAATGTTTAGGGTAAAAAGAGTAAAAATGCTTAAATATAAATCTAATTAAGAAAAGGCAATAGGAATAAATGGAAAAAATTACAAAGAATACCCGAAAATGATTAAAATGACAAAAAGGGTATAAATGGTAAAAATAGCAAAAAAGAAAATCCTGTTTGGTTGGTACCAGCACATGTACTGTACATACTATTTGCGGTTCACTCCATCTACTGGTGATGGCTAGATTGGGATTTGAATCCAGGCTGGATGAACTGAGGATCTTTCTTTCTAAATGGTTCTCAACTCTCCCTCACCTCGGATGCTTGTACATTTATTCTAAATTAAACCTCTATCATCCTTATCTCACTAGCGTAATTAATTGTGTATGGATGGTGCAGAGCAAAAAAAAATTATAATCTTACTTATATACCTATTTCTAACGACTTAAATAGGCCTAAGGGACGTTTAAATTTATAAATTTAGATAAATATGAAATTACTTAAATGTATTTGTAACATTATTTCTATTAAAATGGAACATTAATTCCAAGACGAACCTAAATACCATTTTACTGATAGTCATTGTGTGTAATAAAACTTCTCACGAATGTATATTTAGGGGGCTGATGTTGGATACGTATTTCAAATACATTTTTTTTTAATATTTGAAGAAAATATTATAAAAAGTATTTCATTGTAACACATGAAATATTATGCATATGTACGTGGTAGATTGTTTAAAGTTTCTATGAACCTGTTTTGGTGGCTGCATGGTATAACGAGCTACTCTCGTGTTAGACTAGAGTGCAGATGACGGGGAGATCGAGGTTCGAATATTGGTTGGGTGTACCGGGGTTGTTTTTTTTCAAAATGGTTTTCCATTCTTTCTCTTCGCGCAAAAGGTGACCTGGCGGTCTAGGGGTAAGGTGTCAGACTTCTGTGCTGGCGGCCGGGGTTCAATCCTCGGTCCCGGCACAGATTTATCTGATTACCAAACCCTTCCTTCACCTCTGACAAGACATCTTGTGAATGTGGGAAATGCCAGGCCTCCACCGTGGTTCGGATTCCACGTTAAACTGTAGGTCCTTCATTTCATCTCACAATCACCCTACCATTACACATTAGCGTAAGTGCGTATAAACCGAACGGGTAGTAAGACGCGGTGCTAATAATAATCTTCGCGCAAATGTGGATACACTTACTAAGCGTATAACGTTCCTTATCTCTAAAACAATTCGCGTAATTAGTACATAAGCTTATAGCCCGAAAGGGCAGTAAGACGCGGTGCTAAATAAAAGTTTATATTCGCTGATAATAGTTAGTTGCAAATTACATATTCAGTTGGTATCACTAACTCCGGAAACATAAATATTAATGTGAACGTAAATGTTTTCTTCGTACATTTCTAGCAGTCCTCCCTCCTCCCCCTCGCTCCCCGACACATGAAACAAATAACTAATACGCTAGTACACGTACTGGTGGGCACGCAGACCAAGTCATCAGTATTGTCCTAGTTTACCCTTGATGGAAAGGTCGTGGTTCTAACCTCAGCCTATTGTAATAAGATGATTTTTCCAAAATAATTTCCCACTCTCTTTCCATGCAAATGCGGTTATACTCTTTAAATCATACATTCCTCCTCCTTGCCTTAGATATAATTTACATGCACGGTCATATAAAATGTTGTCTGGGATTTAGTAACGATATTTCGAGAGATAATTGAATAATGAAATGCAATAATTTAATTGAAATGATTGTTAAAACGTACAGATACATTGCAAGTTTTGTATCTCATCTTAATATGTTTCAAATGTGAGTTTCGGACGCCATTTTCGAGGATCGTGTAGGCTATAAACCTTATTTAATTTCTTCTTGTGTTCGATAACTTGAGAAAACAGAATTTTTACAGTAAACATTTCAAAGTTATGAAATATATTTATCATAAGTGTCAAATATTTACTGTCCAAGATCACCATAAAAGTGGCCAAATTCTATTATAAAATTATAGATTTCAAACCAACTTGGCCATATTTATTAAATGCTAGATATTTAGATTGTCCTCCATTTTTTTTTGTAGTGTTGTGTTTTTCATAAATGTCATAATATTAGTACTTTAGGAAATAACGGTCAACCTCAGTTTTTTGTGTTTGCCTCAATATTCGATGTTCATTAGTTCAAACCCAGCTGAGGTCAACGGATCCGGAGTGCAACTTCCTTTGGGGGGAGAGGGGGGAGGGAAGTAAAGCTGTCGCTTCCATGTCCATTGTGGGATGTAAAACAACTCTGGAAGGCATGTAAAAATACCTTTCCTGAGCAAGTTTGGTAGACCATTTCACGCTCGCTCATAGAAATACAGCGTGAAAGGCGATACGAAACCACCAAACTTCCTGTACTCCATTAGCACTTGGGATATCTACCAGATAGTGCAGTCAGAACTAATCAGACGACTAATTTCGCTAATGAGCTAGGAATTGGGAAGGTTGAGTTTAGAGTAAGAGAACATGCATTTGTGTTTAGGAAGAGTGTAAAATCATTCCGGGAAACTCCCCCTCCCCTCCCCCAGTTCACCCGATCGAGATTCGAACCTTGATATACTGATCCTCGGCAGTAGAGCTCAACACGAAATTAGTGCATTAGCTAACTAAGCCAACCAGGTAGGTCTCTGGTTTGTTGACTTAAGAAGAAAATGTAGAAACGAGCCGTACCAAGGTGAGAACGCGCCTAGGCCAAGGTTCTTACTGGTCTAAGTCACAACACATACATATATTTGAAGCCAACATTGATAGCATATATATTATATTATTAGTGTTAATTTATAGGTATTGTTAATATCTATCAAATATGACAGCTGAAGATCACAAGACTTGACGTATAGAGAGATGACCGTAGATCAAGTAGCTTTTTATGGTTGTCATCCATTTTTAGTGACCTCAACCAATATTTCATACGATAGCTATCGATTCAAATGCGTTTATTTAAAATAAATACAATTAAAATGGGTTTGATATAACTTGAGAAATTTCTCAAGATAAATTTTCATTTTCTGAAACTGCGGCAGTTGCTAAATGATTTTGAAATTTAGAATTTTAATGGAAACATCGGTTGTGCTTCTGAAACCGTTGTCGAATAGAATCGCTTCACATTTACCGAGGACCAACCCAGTTTTTTTTAAATGATACTAAATATTAAAAGTGTTTATAAAAGGATGATTAAAAATATGTGATGGAGTGAAAGGAAAAAATTATATTATATTTAAATTCAAGGAAAGAGAAAATAATTATGAAGTTTGAAACATGAGCGTAAATATATAATTCAGCTATGTTTTTTGTTGCATTATCCGACAGGGAAATATTTAAATTGTTTTTACCCTAGTTTTTCACGAAAATATCATCATCAAGTAATCTATAATTCCCGTATCAAAAACCCCGCTAAAATTTTAATTCCCACTATTTCTATTACACGCAAAGAATAATACTCATCATATTCCACTGATAAAATATGATTTTCGGTTTATTTTGTTTTCGTTTGTAAATGTAAAATGTGTCTCTCTCTAGCTATGAATGAAAGTTTCATAACCTAAATACTAAAATAGCTATATCTCAGAAATATCTTTAAAATTCAGGTACATTATTTGAGAAATATATATCTATGTATCTTTGTGCATTAATTTATCAGTTGCTCGTAATAGATTAGACTGCTGGTGACGCGGAGATTGGGGCTCAAATACCAGTCGGGTGTACTGAGAGGTGCTTTTCCTGGATTTTTTCCCGCTCTCCACACAAATGAGGGAACACTTCCTTTAAATTCAATCTTCCCCGCCCTTAACTCACTAAAGTAACTAGTACATATGGTATAACCTAAACAGGTAGTAAGAAGCGGCGCTAAAAAAAATACTGAGATTTTTCTCCATGTCTTACAACCCATTCAGTCTCTTCGCATAACTACGATAAAGAGATAAAGATGACAAAAAGTAGAATTTTGAGGTAAATCTACCATTTTTTGCGTGGAGGAAACAACTTATAAAAAAATACACCGTCGATACACCCGGCCGGGATTCGAACGCCCAACTCTCTGTGACCTGCCAACTAGACTAGAGCGGTATGACGTCTATTTCGCGATGCGGGTGGTTAATGGAATGGGTCTAAAGGATGGCAAAATACAAATTAACCACTGTACGATTATTGGTGCCAAAGTTTAATTAGTTTTTTTAATTACAGATTTAATATTTTGGTGTACTTCAAAAAAGTTTTTGAAATGTTCTCAAGTCTCATCAGATGGCTGTACCTGTATACGGACACTTTCCAACCTTCACCGTCAACAAAACACTTAGCACACATGACCTGAATAATACTAAACCAACGTATATTTTTATCACATTAACCAACTCAAGAAACGTGGTTATAAAGCAGCCCAGCGGAAAAAAAAAAAAAACAATTTTTGTCTAAAACATTTTCTCTCTCTCACTCTTCTTCGATATATACATTTTTTAACTTTCTCTCTATCAGTGAGTAATTTCTTTTTGCCGTAAAAAAGAATTTCGACCAATGTCTGTGTCGGGCGAGTATCTTGTGTGGCCAATCAGAGACGCGATGGGAGTGAGTGGAAGGCGGTCGGTTGTGTTTCAACATCTGAAGACAGAATGTGCCGGTGTCGGCCGTCTCGGTTAGTGTCGTCCCGATAGGCGAGGGTGGAGGTGTGTGTGCACGTGTACCCCCTTTCCCCCACCACCACCACCACACACATGTGTCCGGGTGTCAAAACAAGTACATTCGCACCACGTGTTGAGATGTGTGTATGGACCCTCCAACATGTGTGCTCATAAAGATTTGTAAAAAAAAAAGTGTTTCTAGAGTGTGGTGTAGTTTTTTAGTGTGTGTGTGTATGTATTTTTTTTCGTGTCGTGAACGGGTTTAGAATTACTCTGGTGTCAATTTGGAGGGGCAGAAGAGGGACAATATGTTCACCCGGTAAGTTTAATAAATTTTAAACTGTATGTAACAAATATGAAATAGGCCTACTCGAATTATAAATTTAACCAATATTATTTTTGTTCGAATGTCAAGTTAACAAAAGCACAAACTATTTTAAACACGAAATAAATATTTATAGCAAATTTTAGCTACCATCCTGATTTGGGATTAAAAAAATAATACAATTTAACTCTCCTAAATATTTGGATATCTTAAAAAACTACATTTTTCACTCGACACAAATCTACAAACCATTCAGTGACGATATCGGGAAAGTAGGCACAAAAGGGGGCGTGGTACATTCCTTTTGAAATAAAGCTACGATTATAATGTTTTGTGTGTGAGAACTTAAATCATCAGGGAAGCGCAGATTTGATGGAGGTTCGTGTCTTTTACCAGCGTCAGAGTCTCTGGGGATTCCTGCCGTCCACCGCACAGTATTTGCCGGCTCTCGTGTCGATCGCGGCGTGGGAGTTAATTACCGACACCGCCTAGAGTTAAACACGGTTACTGATCATTATCTTACATTGATTATATATCAATTATAATTAACATATTTTTAACTCTTATATGTGTAGCCTTATTGCCTCATAACAACTTTCAGTTGTACTTCATACAATAATAATAATAATTGTCTATAACTTTTATAATATAGCACCGTCAAATGCATACTTAAACAGCCCAATTTTAAATTAAGGTTTTTTTTAAATTATAAAATACAAAATTTTGTTGCAGCCAAAATTTAAAATATTTTACTTTATTATTAGTGTTATTTTATAGGTAATGATAATATATATCAAACGTGACAAATGCAGATAACATGACATGATGTATGAACAGGGCCAAATTTATATATGTAGGAACCCCGGAGCTGTAAAAATTAGAGGACCCAAAACTTTTCTTTTCCAAATTATATATTTTTGTCTACCTAACTAACTGTCAAAAGCCTTATGTTAAAAATATGATTTAAAAACGGAAACAAATACTGTAAATTAGATTTATAACTCCATATGTAGCCACTAGATTAATCAGATAACTATTTTACCTAAAATTACCTATAGATGTAGTGTTTTTTTTGGTACGAATTATATGTTGGTAGTGTATGTGAAATGTTGCAACTTCCTCCTTCCACGTAAATTAATATTAACTCAATTACTCTATTACCTTAGGTATGGAGTAAGTTAAATATTTAATAAAAGCAGATTCTAGGAAATTGGATATTTTTTGATAAAACATGTGTCTTTTAAAATCATGCTCGTATCTATATGAAATACATTACAGGTATACATACATATATATACATACATTTTAGAGCCTATTAACAAATTATATTTAATTATTCTAAGGATACTACTCCCAACACTTAGTCTTATTATTCCTATAACATTATTGTTGACATACCAAAGATTTGTAGACAGTAGACCTAATTAAAGTTATTAGGGAGCTAACAAGTTTCATGTGTAGGCCTACTCTCGAGAAATTTATTTTAATTTACGTTAGCTAAATTGGAAATAAAATAAACTATTTAATTTAATCAAGTGGTTTCATTTTACATAAATTCGAAAACCACACATTTAGGTAAAGTCAAATTTCATATAAATATAACACCTAGAATGATAATCGATCTAATTTCACGCATTCATACACCAAGTAATGCTATCAGCAAATATCAGTTTTTATGGGTATCACCAAAACCATTAACACTAATAAAATATGGTAAACTATAGTAAATTTCATCCGCAAAAAATATGTTTATAATGTTTAAAAGTCCCTCCTATATAAATTGGACTAAACAAATGTTCATAAATACAATATTTAAATATAATCGATTCACATTTCCCCCCTCATAGAACTGTATATTAAATAAACTATATTATAATTATTTATTAAGACAGTATACTATTTTATGCCTAATGAATCACCTATCGGCTCATATATACTTGGCGTAATAAACTAATATTTAAATGATATAACTTTGATAAATGCATTTGAACAATATTAATTATATACAATATGTTAATTCAAACGATGTTATCATGATTAAAGAGCAGGTTTGATTCAAATGGTTCTTCAAAATAGAAACAGGATAACATCACATGTTAAAAGTCTATATCTCACCTCATGGTTACTTCGTAACTTGGGTAAATAATACATCTCGAGATAGACGTCTCTAAGTAGTGTGGCTCATATAGTTTTCATAACGAAATAGTGAAATTGAGACAAATAAAATCATTTTACTATATTAAAAAAAACCATACAGCATAATCGAAGAATAATAATTATTCTAAAATGGTTGGAAAAACTCCAACTATTTCACTGACTCCAAATTATCTGTGGTCAACTGAAGAATACAGAAAACAGCAATCATTTTTCTGTTTCAAGCGTTATTGTGCATTTAATATACCGGTTAATTTGATGTGAAATGGGTGATTAACTTTAAAAAGAGTAACATTAATTCAGTGACAGCCAGTAATAGTTTTTTTGATTATTTCTAACATTCTAAACTTAATAATTTTTGATAAATAATTCTTCAGATTGTCTTAAGATTGGTATATATATATTTCCTTTTCTATTTGACTTATATTTGCTGAGGATAGAAATACAGCATAATATGGATAGTTCATATTTAATCTTTGGCACTACACATATTTGTATTAAAATAAGTGATCCAAATTATTTCATTATTATTACTACTACTAAACATTCTGAGATCATTCGGACCACTTGGTAGACCACTGTGGACCACCGGTTGCCCGAGGAACATACTTTGAGAAACACTGCCTAAGCATGTAGCCTAATAGGTTGATCGGACTTGTATCAGCCGTCTTTATGGTAACATCTATTATAAATGATTAGCTTAAACCTGTTGTTTAGTACTTAAATTATAACTAGCAAATAACGTATATCATTATTTTAACCAATGAAACATTCTAGTTCATGATAATTAAATAATGATTTATTATTCTCACTATTTTCTTCAAACACATTTAATGTGTTCTATCTGCATTGAAATGTTTCAGATAGAGTGAATCTTTTAATATGTAATGTCTTATTTTAATCGATACCTACCCGATAGTTTACGAATAAAGGACTAGATCTTTTAAACATTTTGTGGATTCGTTACCCTTCATGTTCATTATGTTCCGTACGTCAGGGTAGAACTCTTTTAAATGAAGAGAGTTCGTTATTAAATACAAACATGATTTTTTTTTTTGTCAAATTAACTAAACTTTATACCTACAATCGAAATAAGAGCTTTATTTTCTCGTTCGCTAATAAATGTGATTTTTTTTATAACAACTATTACGATGGCTGTTCGTGATATATTTTGATTATGTGGTCCGGAACGTTAGCCAGGGTCAGTGTTCGATTACTGGCATGCCCGCGAAATTTAATGGTGGAAAAAATGTAGCTTCTCCGTTCACAATGAAGAATTAACAGCTGGGTGATTTGGCGCTGTATTTGATTAAGTAAAATGATTTTGTAAATCATGTAGTTTACTGATACAACCAGATGATTAAGAACGTACACGTTAAATAATATAATTCTTAATCATAATTTAGTGTGTGGAAAAAAATAACTTTTTTTAGCACCGCATTCGGGTTATATGTTTACCTACTAATTAAGATAATGGATTAGGGATTAGGTAGGCTATATTTAGAACAAGTGTACCCATATTTGCGTGGAGGGAGAGTATAAAACAATTTTTTCTAAACCGTACTAAGTACACCTGACCGAGATTCGAAGCTTGATCTCCCCATCATTGGCATTCTAGTCTAATGCGAGACCACGCGGCTACTGAAGTGGATAAATAAATCCCGGTTAAATAGTTTTAAAATCTTCACATTTGTGATTAAAATTGTAATATAATGACATACTTATTTTGATGCAAGTGTGGGTACATTTCCTATAAGTTACACCTTCCTTATCCCTAAAACATTAGCTTAATGCATATGTGTAAAAATTGCAAAAACAGTTAAACGCCGTAAAAAAACCGATTAATATTCTAGTTAGATTACGTCTTCTTTACGCGATATAGTCAATTACTATAAGCACGCGTTTAGAGCACAACCCTTTTATCAGTGATCTTATATCACGCAGCAGTGGAAAAAAACATGATCGACCTATATTCACATAATATTGATATCTCAACTGAATTTTTGTTTAGACATATGACGAATAGACTCTTCAAAGTCTTTAAATTGTTTAGATCAAACATTTTCATAAAAATATCCGTAAAGTATAGAAAAAAAACAAACATATTTTTTAGACTTGGGATATATATAACAACTACAAAATTGAGGAGCAATGCTTTAGGGTGGATAGTTAGCTATCACTTAATCAAATTTAAATACCACACAACCCTTTTTATTTAGGTTAGCAATAAAAATGTAGGCATTTAACAATGGCTTGTGACTTTAGACTTCACTAATGTGGTTGTCTCACGCCACGGATAGTACCTAGCTTAGGTAGATAATACAGGTCGAACCAAACGTCGCATCATAGTAAGGCCTTTTGTATTTTACTTTTAAAAAATCAAAGAAGTTGAAACGGTTTTGTCATATTTTAAAATATACAACGAAATTTAAAAAATTCTATTTTAAAATGAAAAATTAACTGATCCTAATTCCGCTGTTGTCAAATGAAGATTGCAGAAACACGTATTGCTTTACGCGTTCTGATTCCAGCATAACCATTAGTATAATTTCCCTGTTAATCGGTGGTGATATGGACTCTCAAGCTTTCATATAGAGTATAAATTTTAGGAACACGTTAAAAGCAATCCTTATAAGATTTTACCTACTAAATTGTAAAAGTTACTTAAATTCCGCTAGTTATCAAAAGGTTAGGCCTACTGGTTTAATTCAAATTAACATTGGTGATATTATCATAAAATGAATTGAAAATATAATATATGTCACCTACTGTTCTTAAAATGATTTCGTTCCCACTAGGTGATTTTTTTGTCGAAAGCTTTGTGGCGTTAAACTTCGGACATTGGTTCTTAAGCGGGGGACATAAGGTACGTGAGAAAAGGCCAGTGTGTTTTGAAATTTTTATAGAATTTTCTTTTTGCCAAAATAAATAAAATAATTCTCCACTAGAAACATGGAGTTTAATTTTATTCACATGTTGATATAAACAGTTGTTGAATATCTGTAATGAGCATAGCAGCATTATATGACAAACATTTTAAATGAAGATAAAAAGTTGTCATTAAATTCCAGGACACCCTTGACAGATATTTGAGAACTGTTGATATCACCATAAGAAGAAAATTAAACTCTCTGTTTGTGTTGGAGAAATGTTTAATTTCTTTTGACAAAAAAAACGTTTTTATATAAAATCTACAAAACACTGATAGTTTCTCACCTTCCCTACCTCCACACCTTAAACCCCCCAGAAAGGATATTTTTTTAAATAATTCCTCTTGAATTGTTTTTAGTAGGCCTATATTATTTTATAGTATAAAAATTTATCACAAAATTTATATTAATCATTTAATTTAAAGGTGAGGTTAAGGAGGGCGCATGGAAATAATATACCTGCACTTATATAAAGAAAGGATAGTAAAATCACACACACACACACACACACACACACATATATATATATATACATATATATGTCGCAAACCAACCCTAGTTAACCTAGCCGGTATTCTAACCCTGAACTCATCAACGGCCACCAAGGGTGATGCGAGTCTAACGCTTCAAACGGCTTTACCATCTCTAGGGGACAGGGGGTGTGGAGGGGGCAAATTCTAATATTGTCTTGGAGAAAGCTGATGAAGTTAGAGGGATTCGGAGCTCATTCACTATAACCGCAATATTGAGCTCTAATAATCCCACTTGCGTTACATTATTGCGATAGCAATTTTTTTAAATTAAATTATGGAAACTGACCGTTTGAAGATTTACAGTAACATAAATATTTCATCTGATCATTTGATATGCTATATTTAAAGAAAAAAATTAAGGTTTTTAGAAATGAATAATGGAGTTAAAGTTTAGTGTGACAGTGGTGTAAAAAACTGAGATACTCCGGTTTTAATTACGTTCCAAACAAGACATTAAAACGGGTTTATTTACCATGAATAATAACTTGTTTAACTCAATTAGTAGCGTGTCAATGTGTCAAGTCAAATTTCTAAAAGTAGAATCCTTATCTAAGACAAATTTTTACAAAATTTGATATACCTGCCAGTGACATAGCAAAACTGATTCCAAATGAAATTTTTGTTAATTGTACACTGTCTAAAAAGTTTGATATAGGGATAAGCCAACTGCTCGTCCTTTTATATAGGATGAAAGATGCTTGGCTAGGTTCCGAAAAAACAATCATAAGTAGAAAAACTATAAACCACTTTAATTTTTTTTTTCGTATTCTAAATATATATATATGTATATATATATTTACGAAATAATTTATGTAATATGTAATTTAGAAAAAAAAACACGTTTTGTAGGTATTTTTAGAGATGCGAAGCTCTAGAAATCTCGATTCCTCAAATCCTATCTTATTCAAGAGATTCAAGACTCGTAATAGTCTCAAAAAAGCATCTCGAATACAACTATGGAGACCTTGATTAGATATAAAATTTTTAAGCAATTGGTAAGAGTAAATATACTTGTGTAGTTGAGAGAGAAACCAATTCACAAAAAAGACAAAATTGGTTCAATATAATTACTAATTTACTAAGATAAGTTTTCTCTTTTTTGTCAATGGTGTAATAGACATGACAAACAAAATATAATTTTGTTAGTGGCACTAAGCCTTAAAAAACTTTTTTTTAAGATTAAATTTTAAATATTTTAATATAAACAAAAATTGTACATGTTTAAAGATTTGAGATTTGAAATAAAACTTAAGATTCGGATTATAGAAGAAAGGTTTCTACCAGTCTTTACTTTCTACACTTTAAAAAAGGTATTTTTGACTTTTTCCCAACTATTCCATAGTATTCTTGCTTTCGATGGTTTGAGATGATCCTGGTTTACTCTCAACTCGAACTATCGAGACACAACCATATTTATATTGCCCATTGTGTCCAGTACATACACATTCAATTACACTTATTGAGTTAATTTCGAGGAAATGTATCCCGCCTTCATCGAGGAAAAGTGGAAAGTCTTTTTTTATGGGGGGATGGGGGTACGAAAACACCCTCAGAAAATCTAGCTCGGATTTCAATCCCAACCTCTCCATCGCCATCAAACCAGACTAAATGATCTTGACGTTTAGTTCGCATGTCCCACCGGCTTCGGTGTTGTTTCTGTATTTAAAAGATTTAAATCTTTCAGTCTATGTCGTAGGGTTCTGTAACACTAAAACCATTCTCGGTGATCTCTCGATTAGTGATCTCGTTTATTATGGCGAGTTTATCACCTGAAAAACAACTTGTAGTTAGTTCCGTGTCCGCTTCGTAATCCCCCCTTCCCCTCCCTCTGGGCGGGAGTTGGAGTGTTGGCGGCCTTGGCGAGCCGGAACACTGCACGGCCAGGAACAAAGATGGACAGAGAGAGAGAGAGCAAAAAAACAAAGACGAGAAAAATAAAAATAAATAAACGAGGACTGAAAATAAGTATAAAGCAACAACGGATACATTACACCAAAGCGGAATACTCACCTTGTGCGTTACCTGAAATCGTTGTCAAATAAATTGATCTAAATTGTATCATTTAAAAGGTACCTCGCACCTTCCCCCCCTCCCCAACCGTCGATAAATAAAAAATAAATAAAAGAGTTTCAGTTTTAACGATGACTAACAACTTTTTATTTGATAGTCAATTATTCAAAAGTTTATAAGATTGTGGTTTTGAAAGTGTTTCAATTTCTAACATTACTCTCGTCAGTGGCTGAACGGTCTAAGGCATTATCGTGATAGACCGGGTTGCTGATGAATTAGAGACCAGGATTCAAATCCTGGTCGGATCTACAGAGGGTGTTTTTTTTACTAAACTGTTTCTCACTCTCCTTCCACGCGAATGCGGGTGGATTACCTCTAACATATTTTCTTCTTCAGCCCTACCTTGTTAGAGTAATTATCATGTATGCTTATAACCTGAACAAGAAGTTAGACGTGGTGATAGAATTAAAAGTTAATATTGATGGACAGAGATGTGTAACTATTATACCGATGTTTACATTATGCGTTACCCACAAGATATATTCTCGATGTAAGAGCCGTGAGGTTATATTGCAAGAAACGTGTTCACATTAGATTAGATAGAGGGTGAAAAAACATTAAAAATAATAACAATAATCAGAAACCACCTCCAGAATACCCAACAATCAATCTAACACTGACATCCCCACAAAAACGGCGAACAAATCCAATGTGAATCTGACGTCTTAGTCCACTCAGCCACAACTTTGGATATCATACTGTCCTTTACTGTTTTGGATGTAATCAGAATAAAATTATGTTTAGTTTTAAGTGCACCCGTCCTAAACTCCTGGATTTAGTTTATAAATCGACTTCTATATTACAATATTAAACACACATTTCTGTTTTTACTTTAGGGTAGGTGGAGGAAACGCGAGTAAGTGTCGGTATTTTTTTAATTTTTATAACAAAACACATTTTTGGCCCAGATAAATAAAATATTGCTTTGGTAGATACCTTAAACAGTTAATGCATATTGCCCATAGGCATCATGGCATTTGAATATAAGATTTTTAAATGAAGAAAATGAAAGTCCTTACTCTATAACTGTACTGGAAAAATAAGTTATCTATTATGGTCAAGTGCGTATAACCCGAACGGGTAGTAAGACGCGGTGCTAATAATAATAATAATAATAATAATATTATGGTCAAGGTGACCTGGTGGTCTAGGGGTAAGATGTCAGACTTCTGTGCTGGCGGCCGGGGTTCAATCCTTGGTCCCGGCACAGATTTCTCTGACTACCAAACCCTTCCTTCACCTCTGACAAGACGTCTTGTGAATGTGGGGAATGCCAGGTCTCCACCGTGGTTCGGATTCCACGTTAAACTGTAGGTCCTTCATTTCATCTCACCATCACCCTACCATTACACATTAGCGTAAGTGCGTATAACCCGAACGGGTAGTAAGACGCGGTGCTAATAATAATAAAAATATTATGCTCAAAAATATGTTTTGCTATAAAAACTGTAAAAAACCCCACCTTTTCTCACGTCTCCCAAACTCCTAAGTTAAATGCTCATTTTCTTCCGTATCACCTTAAAGTTGGAAATGAAAGGGGTTAGAATCCATACATATATACATGATTAATGATCCGTTATGAAGGTTGATTTAAAGTTGAGGATAGGTTGGATACCAAATAACTTAATAACTTATTCCTGTTCTGTGCATGGGTTCTCCCGGGTCGTGTAGTAGTATTGGCGTGAGGACTGTGTGCTCGGAGAGTTTACAAGTTACTTGTTTTTAAGTCGCGTCCCTGTACTTAGAAATAACAATCACCATATAACTATATTGCATGTAAGATTTACACGAGGGAAATTTTTTATTTGATAGTTAAGACTAATGTAATCTAACAAAATAAACACATTATGTTAGTAAGTCCATACAAATACAATAAACAATTTTACACAACGGATACGTTTACAATTAATATTTGTATAAAGTAGTGTAGTAATAAAATTAGTTCATAAACTAGGTAAATAAAAAATAAAATAACTATACAAGATTATATTTTTGCTTAGACCACACACTTCAACAGATAAACTTCATTTATTAATTTAATCCATACAAACAATATTTTAGATGGATTTCTAATACTAGCTAAACGCAATTTGATTCTTGGTATTAACTTTAATTTGACGAGGTTTGTTCACTTTTTTTTTTTGCCTTTTACTCAAATTAAATAAAAATTATGCGCCAACATTTAAAAAAAAATTATAACTAACAAATTATTTTAGAAAACATTCAAATCTCCTCGATTGTGCTCAATTGGTCTCTTAAAAATACTGAACAATAACTGAACTAATAATAGGATTTATTAATTATTTAAATAAGCATAAATCAGCTACAGTGATTATAGTTCATTAAAGTAATGCAAACTTAGGGAGAAAATAAATCAACTAATACATAATTAATATTATCTTGAGTAATATGGTTTAATTTTATTAGTATGATAAATATTTTCTCTCAAAACGTGTATAACCTGTTGTCGGCCGGCATAAATCTATCTCACGTTTGTTAAACTACAAATAATATGTATACCATGGCATCAAATCACCGTCATTTTAAGCTCGGCTTTATTTCATGATTATAGGTCTTTTTGATACGGAAACTACATAATAATTAATTCTTTACTATTATACAAAAAAATAAGGCTATGAGAGTTAACTAATCTACCACCACCCTCCCCTGATCCATGTCTTACCACCCCTTCTGCTTCTCTGACCGTGCCATATCATGTTCAAACTAAAGGAGTAGGGCATTTGCTTGAAGAGAAAGAGGGATAAAACACAAAGGAAAAAAACACACACCTCAGTATATTCAACAGGGATTCAAGTCCCGACCTTCCCTCCCTTGGGGAGCCAAATAAGTTACGACTATGTTCGCGTTCTTACCTGTGCGCTTTTTTTAAAAGTAATCACTGAGTGCACAAACGTATGATGTACGATACAGAAAAACCCAATTAAATATGTTTCACCCCTCTAGGGATAACAGAAAAAAATAAAACGAATATGAACTCATTACAATTAGTAACTTAAAATAAATCAAAGCAGTGACGTATTCCAACGAGTAACCTGTCAGTTGTTGATTTCACCGGAGGCGAGGAATTATAACGAGATGTGTCAAATTACCTTGTTCCTATCAGCTAATTACTGTGTTTCTATGAGATAATTATCACCTGCTACCGAAGCTTTTTTCTCGTATAGTCAAACAAACAATTCCTCCTGAGGCTAAGATAGGGTTGGTGTGGGGAGGGCTTCCCAGTTAAAACAATGGGAGTCATACAATGACATTGTATTAAGACTTGTCTTTGTTTAGTGACAGCTGCTTTCAAGTGCTAGGACTCAACTTAATTAGCAGCCTGTACCAGTGGTCAGAGGGGCCAACTACAGGTTTACTGGGGCCTCAAATCATTTAATACACGTGTATGGTTTTGTATTACTCAAGGGTATAGGGTCGTTTTAGAGGTTTGGATTTTTTGTATCGCCGTCAGAAATTAGGATGGCACCTTTTAAAATTACAGCACTTTGCCAACAGGGGCAAACCTAACACGTCATATGCAAGGCAATTTTAAACGGAATCTGTTTTGATCCACACAAAATAATTACTGGGTATCTCCAAGCGGACACCGTCTGGGTCAATCTCAATTTGTAGGAGAAGGTGATGGATTAGTCCTACGACCATAATAATAACACTTTCTGCACTAGTTTTGAATGTATGGTACTAAGTGTTCTTTTCTAAGTTATATCAGTTTATAATTAATATGCTGTTGTAAATTGGCTTTAAGTTGGGAGTGTAGAGGACGCGATAAAGGTTAGTGTTTTGGCAGATTTTATCGAAAATTATTCTTTTCGTCAAAATAAATAAAATAATTATCCAGTAAAAACACAAAGTTTAATTTTCTTCACATGGTTATATCATCAGTTGTTGAATATCTGTCATGAGCATAACGGTATTAGATGAGAAATATTTTAAATGAAGAGAAAAACTTTTCATTACATTCCAGGACACCTTTGACAGATATTTAACAACTGTTTATATCACCATAAGAATAAAATTAAACTGTATATTTCCACTGAAGAAATATTTGATCTATTTTGAAAAAAAAAAGTTTTGATATAAAAACTGCACACACACTAACCTTTTCTTAGATCCCCTACACTCATACCTTAAATTCTCAAAATTAAAAACATACACATATCTTTATACACACATATTATTATACATATACATACACATACACTCACACATGCATAACAATTTAATAAGTGATGCTGAAATTAGCCTCTAACCCATTATTTCATAACGTGTACCTCACATTCTAAACCAATTCTATACATTCATGAATGCCAAAACAATTTTTCGTAATTAAGTTCTTAAACATTCACGCAATACTTCTCTTTATGTCTGTCTCATTGAATGAATTGTTAAATTCTAGGGGAGTATAGTTTAATTCCAGATAATACTGATGAATATATTTACCGTTTGTGAGCGGGCTTATCCTTCTATCGAATTAGTAAATTTGATCTCCCGGGTGTTTAGTACTAGGTTAAGTTAGTTTGTAGGTAATGGTTTAATAGCTGTGTTTAGAAAGCGCATGTGAAACACCCCATTAAAATAATTGCATTGCAATAAATATCCTTACCATTAATACTGATGTAAACTTAAAAGGTCAGACAAAACTTTATGTTAAGAAAATACCCTTAGGGGGGTACTTCAGCATATGGATTCCATTTTCATATTTAATTTAGTTAAAAATTAATTTTGGGATAGATTTTGAATACTGATTACGTAAGCTACATTAATCCAATATAAAATTATTATTACTAATCACCGCATCTTTCTACTTGTTCTGTCTGTCCACATATATGATGCTCACTCTAATGGGATAGGAATGAGTAAGCAAGAATTCTAGAAGTATCTACCCATATTTGCGTAGAAGGAAAGGGGGAAACCATTTAGAAGAAGAAAAAAAACACCCTTAGTACACCCGATCGGGATCAAACCCCAATCTACCCGTCATCAGCAGACAAGTCTAACACGAGAGTTATGTGTTAGACCATTCTGCCACTTAAGCGAGTTTTATAGCTTGTCGAGGAATCTTTTTTTTTTTTCCCGCAAGCCCTACCAAGTAAACTGATTTATTGTCAATTTATGCAGTAGCTTACTATTTAGGCTACATTCAAGGAATTATTGTAATTTTATTTATCATTATGCTGAAGTTCAAAGATACTCTAAGAAATGAGGATTGAGAAGGGTACTTAAGAAGAAATTCACCCTCGTTATCCTAGGGAGGTGTTATGAAAACCATATGTGGTAAATAAATCATACGTGGAAAATACCTCTCATAGAATCTAGCCTTTCACGTGCTTGACGGTTTAGATCTTGTGGCCACTGGTGCGCTTTCAAGTTGGTCGGGTGTATAAATAGGAATCAAGACTCTTTAGACCTATTCTAAAGAGTAACCATCTTTAGTTTTTAGTGTCTTAATTCCAATTTTACGTTTAAAAAAATACTAACCCGCATTGGTGCTCGTATCGTCTAAGGCATCAGTGTCGCTATATACTGAAGTGAGGTTCAAATCTCGTTCGGATGAACTAGGGGTGACTTATCACGTGGTATTTATCACTGTGGCTTTTCCATAACCTTTCCTTACTAATGCTGGTAAATTTCTCAAACTAAATAATCATGGCATTTGTTATTCTCATCTATGGCCACGAGGATTAAGTGTCAGGTTCATTTATCCTGTCTCTACGATGACGATAAGGTTGGATTCTAAATTGTTTGGGTGTACTGAGGGTGGTTTTTACTAAAACAATTCATCATCCCTCCACGTAAATGCGGATACATTTCATATATATTCTATATTAAGTATCCTTACTCTATTATTTCAATTAGCTGGAAAATTACACCTGGAAAAATGGAATCGAACCCGAGATATTGTCTTAGCGCATCATTGCTCTTTATCACTGAGCATTGGTACAGGGTTCTATTTCAGTGTTCAAGTGTCATTTTTCAATTAATTGAAACATGTCAGTCACGACTATATCAATAATCTAAGAATTTTCGATTTTTATCAATTGAATTAAAATGCTTATATTATTATTATTATTATTATTATTATTATTATTATTATTATTAGCACCACATCTTACTACCCGTTCGGGTTACTTACGCTAATGTGTAATGGTAGGTTGATTTTGAGATGAAATGGAGGGCCTACAGTTTAACGTGGGATCCGAACCACGGTGGAGGCCTGGCATTCCTCACATTCACAAGTTGTGATTAATACACGTCTGGTCAGAGGTTAAGGAAGGGTTTGGCAATCAGATAAAAAATGCTTATAGACCGGATAAGTAGAAAGACGTGATGCTAAAGCGTACAAACCAAAAATAGCAAATCAAAATTCCTTATTTTGAATGAATACATTTTGTTTCAGCCCCGTGTCTTAGCACTCTTTAGGGTTGTACGCTTATGTACTAGCTACGCTAATGGTTTTACGGATGGGGAAGGTTATATTTATAGGAAGTGTATTCGCATTTTCATGGAGGGAGAGGGGGTTACTTTGGAAAAACCACCCTCAGTACACCTGACCGAGATTCGAACCTCAATCTCCCTCTCATCGATAGTCTAGTCTACTGCAAGAGTAGCACCTTATACTAAGCGATCACCAGAGTGGGTAACGTATAAATTGATAGAAGAGATTCTAAATTGGAAAACAAGTAAATATAATTTTATATTATTTAGCGAAATTAATCAATAATTGTTCCAAACAGTCCTTAATTATTTGGCAGCCACCATCAACCTAAGGAGAAGAGGATTAAAAATAAGAAACAAGAAGTTTGTCAATCCGTATTTATTCAACCATTTAATTTTTTTAATTATTCATATAAAATATAATAATTATTTAACCTTCAAATATATAACATACTTATTGTCTTTATTCATTATTTAAATTGTAGTACATCATCTTCATTTCTCAATAATTTATTCTTCATCTATTAATCTGTTTTAATATATTTCTGTTAATTTGTATTGGTCATTTGAGGTTGACTATCCAAATAATATTTTTCTTATGTTGTAAATTTCTCACTACAAAGACTATCTCAACTTAAGAGTTTTTAATTGTAATTTTAGTATGTTCATTTTTTAAATTAAATTTTAGCCCCACATCCTAGTACTTGTTCAGGTTATCTGCTTATGTAGTAATTACATAAATGGGTTAGGGATTAGTAAGGCTTAATTTAGAGAGGAATGCACCCACATTTGTGGGGAGGGAGGGTGAGAAAGTATTTAGGAAAAACCACCCTCAGTGCACCCAAATGGGATCGAACTCTGATCTCCTCATCTTCAGCAGTCTAGTTCAAAACAAGATTAGCGTTTCAGACCACGTGGCCACTGAAGAGGGTTGATATATTTTTATTTATCAACAAGGGTTGTTTCACATACTCGTTATGTTCTATATTATTATAAATTACTAATAATTTTCACTACTGTGATTAACATATAAACTTATGAGGACAGAATCAAATTAAAATTTATTTGTTACCATTATAGATAATTTATCTAAATAATATATTAAATGTCTCCTTGCTATAAATTAAATATGTTTTCCAAAAAATATCAGTTTATGGAACCTCATGAAGTCACAATCTTAGAAAACAAAATAGAAACGGTAATATTTCCCTGATGGAAATAATACTTTGGTAGAGGTTCTTAATCAACTTGGAAGCACACTATGAGTATTTCCGTGAGAACTTTATGTCTCCGCTAGCTTTACTCAAAGTAGACAGAGTCTGGGTGGTAAACTCCATTAACAGCCGGACACCTTTCATCTAACAAATAATAATGACATTATCAACGTTTTGAAATTAACTCATTTGAAGCAATTTATATTTTATCAACACTTTTGTTGGCTTCTCATGGCCTACTTGGTTAAAATTACCCCGGGGCACCGCCTACTTCAAGGAAAATATCAGCGTATTACGGTATTTATTATGAGAATGACAGCTTTGAATCATAAAAACCATTAAAATAATCCCAATTATATTAACATTTTATGTTGTGACCCTGTTAAAAATGACAATTTGGTTGAGGAAGGCTGGCTCCTTGTTTTTCACAATTTAAATTATTATCTGAATTTCGTGGTTAACTTTGACGAATTTAGGCAAAGTCGATCTTTTCATAAATCTTTTTACCATTTTAAATCTTAATTTACACACTTTGGTGGTCAAATAGTCGATGACGCTAAGACGTCACTCTCGAATTAGACTGAACAGCTGATGACGGGGATATTGGGGTTCGAATCCAACTGTACAAGAGCCAGCAAAACAAAAGATTATTCCATGATTAAATGTTAGTTTCTCCAATATATGTGCTGATTTTGGTAGGAATAACAGTAGTTGTTAGTTATTAAATTTACTAAAACAACAATAATAATAATATATTCATACACCAAGTCATGATATCTGCAGCTGTCACTTTTGACAGATATTGTCAATATCTATAGAATAACACCAATAATAATTACTATGGTAAAATGTTTTCAATGTTGGCTGCAAAGAAATATGTATACATTTTCTAAATGATTCTTCCAACCAAAATCAGGGTATACCACCCTAAACCATTAAATTTACTTATACATAAATATTATTTTATCGTACCAAAGGAATATAAAATCGAGGACACCAAAACGAACCAAAGAGAAATACGAAGAGGCTTTGTACAGTGATGGCTTGTTTGAAACAGTAGCGTATGAAGGATTATTTTGATTGATGTCGACGTTTCAGGACCCCCTTAACCCATTTTTTTTTTTGCGATGGCGTTTGTTAGACTCTATCTCAGCCTGGAGCCAATCGGGCTAAAACTTGGTATCTAAGTGAAAGTTAAGACTTAAGATAAGTTAATCTAGAAAATTATAAAATTAATTTATAAATTACGTGATTAATATATTACGTGGAATTGACAAGCACTAAAATGTAGAATTTAAATAAAATTTTCATAGAGACACACAGTGTATGATATGAACAATTAGATAAAACTATAGCCCAGAGCTCTTTTCGGTTTCCATATTCCCATTTTTAAATTTTAAGACTAGCTATTTGATATGGTTCTTTTACGCACCTACCAAATTTAAATTTTCAACCGCACCGAAAATAGTGTTCTACATTAGCTCTATCAAAATTGATCTCTTATAGCTCTCGTTTTTCAATTTTGAAATTAACTGCTTAGGTGGACACATGGTCTAAGGCGCTACTCTCGTAACAGACTAGACTGCCAATGATGGGAAGACAGAGGTTCGAATCTTGGTCGGGTGTACTGAAGGTGATTTTCCCTAATTATTTTCTACTCTGCCTCTACGCAAATGCGGGACACTTTCTTTCTTTAAAACCATTAGCGTAATTAGTACATCAGCGTATAGCCTGAACTGTTGGTAAGACGTGGTGTTAATAAAAGACCGGTAGAAACAATTATTTTTATTGGAGCATGCTAGAAATTATAATTTTTAAGTTATGGACGACAAGCGTTAGTTCGACTAAGTTTTACTTTTTTATATACATTACTGTTTCCAGCCTATGGTCGTTCTGGGTCAGTACTTTATTCAAGCCATATATTTTACACTGCCGGTTGGCTAGGCCTGTCGTAGCTTAATATACCTTATAATATAAATAGGACAGACACAACATCCAGTCCCAGCCATTAATTTATCACTGTGAAAGGGTAAACCCACATTTCACAAAACTACATTGATAAATCACACGTTGAAAACCATCTCCAATGCACCCGATTGAGATTTGAACTTTGACCTTCTGATCATAGACAGTCCAGTATATTGTGGGCCTAACGCCTTAGAACTCGGGACCACTGATGTGTGTCAAAGATTTGGGTTATTATTCAATCTGTCTCTAGCCATGACATTTATTTCCTAGATCGTAACCATTAATTTAGATAAACTCACATCCTAGTCGATAGAAAATATTTATTTGTTAAACAGTTTTTGATAATGACCTAAACGCTAATTCACAGCACCAGAAGATGAGTTCCGGATGGGTTCTCATCTCGCTTCAATCTACTTTCGAAAATGGGGGCTAACCCGTGACTTCTTTTTTTTTCAACCTCCACATCTTAGGTCAATTCGTGGGCGAAATAACAGAAATGATATTTACAGTTGTGTCAATAATAACTACCTTGACTGTTAGTAAAGTGAAAGCCAAACCACTTAGTTCAATAGGTGGGACGTCTGCATACTGATTTGTAAGAACCCTATTCGATTCTCTGCCAGGGCAAAACATTATCACTGTACTCTTTAACCTATTAGTAAATTAACGGT
Source organism: Timema douglasi (assembly GCA_901482245.1). Classification (NCBI taxonomy): domain Eukaryota; kingdom Metazoa; phylum Arthropoda; class Insecta; order Phasmatodea; family Timematidae; genus Timema; species Timema douglasi. The sequence goes on along the minus strand of CABEEJ010000015.1, from coordinate 265,324 downwards.
TTGTGGTCTGGCTGTTGTGTTCGGACTAAAATTATGGTATCACTAAATTAAGCCGAGAGCATTTTAAGAAATTACTTTTTAAAAAAATTGCTTGTTGATTAAATCATCAACATGCAATGTAAAATATACTTTTTATCGGGGCATTTTACGTGTACTTTCTAAATAAACAAATTGTATCATAATATGTCTCAGAAAATAATTCAATCTAGGACAGTACGCTAAAACTACACATTCAACCTTAGCACTTAGGTATTTAAAGTCCAATTTGTATAGGAAGAGGCCTTATTTGACGGATATAAATGTTACTCGATATACTTTAATGTATTAATACGTCAGGTTATGTTATTTGCTGCTGTTACTTTATATATATATATATATATATATGTTATTATCAACAGCTCTAAAATGATAAAGTGCAATCATTTATTACCACATCAAATTTGTTTTTAATCTCTTTAAGCTACTTATTATGAAAATCAGACTTAACTAAATGAAAGAAGGATACACCCGTATATAAATAGTAAATTATGTTTATAGGCCTCACCTGGACTCACTCTGAGGCCCCCTAGACTTGTGGTGCTGTGGTGGACCACTTCAATCGGATAACCGCCCAAACCCATCATACAATATTTAGGCCTATTGGAGATCCTTGTCAAGATCTTGATAAGAGTTAAAACATTGGGGTTCTTTTGTAGAAATTAAATTTCAACCAATTCTACAAATTATTTATTGTTCTTATAATTAATTTTTTTGTATTCACGATAAGATGTGTTTATTTATGCATCAAAATACATCAGTTTTTAAACGCAAATTTCACACTCAATCCAAATAAAGCATAAAAAGCCAACTGCGTTAGGCCGCTCTTTATGTCCGAGTACATTTTCCTCTAACTTACTATAACTTTTAAACCAATTAATGTATTTAAACTAAACTTAGTACGCACATTTTAAATTGTTATTTGGAACCAAAATTCCAAGGTCAAAATCATTATAATCGTGTTTCCTTTGCATTAACTATGTTGTCAGGGTGACCTAGTTGTCTAGGGGTAAGATGTCGGACTTCGGTGCTGGGGGTCCGAGGTCCAATCCTCGGTCCCAGCACAGATTTATCTGATTGCTAAACCCTTCCTTCACCTCTGACAATACGTGTGTTACTCAAAACTTGTGAATGTGTGGAATGCCAGGCCTCCACCGTGGTTCGGATTCCACGTTAAGCTCTAAGTCCTCCATTTCATCTCACAATCGCCTTACCATTACACATTAGCGTAAGTGCGTATAACCCTAACGGGTAGTAAGACGCGGTGCTAATAATAATAATAACATGTTGTCCCGTCAGGATGTATCAGTGTATTTTTGCACATACGATTTCATTTGTGATTTTTCCATCCTCTTCACATGCTAACGCGCGTGCATTTCCTTCTAATAGTTAATAATCTTTGTGTCAAACATACTTTCTTTTTATGGTGTAATACATCTTACTACCCATCCGTGATATTAGCATATTTACATTAATGGGGGAGAATAACTAAGGTATAGTATATAGTAGACTAGCAGAAGTACCCAGCGTCGCTTGGAATAACCATGTGATCCATTGCGAGGTTACCCCTTAGCAACGATTTTATTTTCTTCAAACAAACAGAAAGGAACTCTTTATTTTATTTCTTCTGGCACAGTTTTTAATTAATTTAAAACAAATCAAATCCAAAATTTAAAATTCCGGCCTTGAGATGCACATGTTCGTGCAAAGGAGCTATTAATTTTAAAATTTCAGACCTTTGTGTGTGAAGGATATCGCGCAAACCTCAAGACAGACACACAAACTCTTACTTGTATTAATATATAATACTAAGATGTATTCACATATTTTCGAGGAATAAGGGGAAACCACAGGAAAAAAAGCCTAAGTATAGCAAACAAGGATTCGAACCCTGTTCTTCCCATCACCGGAAACTCAGCCCAATGCGAGGGTGACGCGTTTGTTCATGCGGGTTTTGTACGTACTGTTTTTTCTAGCACCACGTCTTACTACCCGCTAGAGTTATACGTATATGTACTAATTATTCCAATGTGTCAGGGATTAGAAAGGCTAAATTTAAAAGAAGTGTTACCCAAATTTGCGTTGAGAGAGAGAAAGAGAGTGGAAAATCATTTAGGAAATACAACCCTTAGTACACCCGACCGGTATCGAACCTACATCTCTCTGTAATCAGCAGTCTATTTTATTGAGAGAGTGACGCCTTATACCATACGACCATTGGAGCGAGTAACGTACTAATTTAAAATTTATAATATTATTGCTACACTGGTAGTGTATTTGTTTATTGAGAGCTCTGTTTAAACATGAGTGTAATTGAACTAAACTCAGGGACGGCAAATCTATGGCACGTGAACATGATTTGGATGGCACACTGACATGAAAAAAATCAAATATAACTTTTCCCTGCGTGGTATAATTTTTTTAAGTCAATAATATTTCTTTATTCATACCATTCAATGTCATGTCATGTCAAAATGCACTATTTGAAGTTAACAATCGTAAATCGTCTTGGCTTGCACTTAAGTGCATCGCATATGCTGTTGGCGACAAGTTATGAAGAGAACATAAATATCTTGTCTAGTAAAATACAACATGTTTCAAACTAAATTGTAAAAGATTATACAAGTTTTTGATTGTAATATATTTTTATGTATAAATACATAAATTTATTGTAATTTTTTTACTGAAAATATTACTATTAATGATATTAGTTTATTGAAATGACTGTAGTCTATGAAGCTCCCTTTGGCTATTTAATACATTTTATTGTTTTAATTTAGGCATTATTAAATTATTTAGGGTGACCTGGTGGTCTAGGGGTAAGGTGTCAGACTTCTGTACTGGTGGCCGGGGTTTAATCCTCGGTCCCGGCACAGATTTATCTAATTACCAAGCCCTTCCTTCACCTCTGACAAGACATCTTGTGAATGTGGGGAATGCCAGGCCTCCACCGTGGTTCGGATTCCACGTTAAACTGTAGGTCCTCCATTTCATCTCACAATCACCCTACCATTACACATTAGCGTTAGTGCGTATAGCCCGAACGGGTAGTAAGACGCGGTGCTAATAATAATAATTAAAGTATTTAGGTTACGGATAATTCATTATATTTCATAATATTACGAGTTTTATTTTTAAATACCCATTCAAACCAACTTAAAATAAAGGTGGAACTCTTAGACTAGCTCTAAATTCAGCTAGTCTTTCAGCGGCGCTCTGGACGGAAAAGTTTCGCCATCCCTGCCACCAGAGATAAAGAAGTGAGCTCATAAAAGCACGCGTACCTTTACAGGCCAAGGGAAGTTTGTTTAGAAAGAGCACATGTCAGCGAATGGGTTGGTATTCCTTCAGTCATAAACTCGCATCATGATCACATACAATCAAGTCCCGGTGAATGCGGAGGTGATGATGTGGCAATCGTTATTTGCAGGCCGACGTGATCATATTACTTCAGGCGCTATCAACCTCGTACAAGAAAATCTACATGAAAATGAATAAAAAAATAAATAATGTTACCTCGTCTACAAGGAAAATCTTGTGGTATATAAGAAATATGTTAATAAATTCATTCTAACCCTCTATGATGAGGATTCTCTTATGAATTTTTTATTTTATTAGTAATATTAAATCGTCGACTCCATTCTCTACCCTTTTGCTAAGTTATTAGTGCATTTTTTTTGTTGAGTCAAAGGTCACGTGCTTGATTTCTGGTACGGTCAAATAATTTTTGACTGGGGAAATTAGTACTACCCCTTTAACAGTTAAGAATTGAAGGCCCGGCGACTAGGTGTTATGTCTGTTTCAGAAAAAACTAGTCTATAAATCTGTGATAATATAATTAGTTTGTTAGTCTTAATCTGGGGATAATATAATTCGCCTTAATGGTGTCTCCACCTTAGAAATGAATTCCTCCATATGCCTGGAGAGCAGATATAAGATAAAAGTCGAATATCCATGATCTAGAGCAGTGGTTCCCGAACTGTGCTCCGCGGATCCCCAAGGATCCGTGAACAGTGCTAAAGCATCCGTGGATTAATTTCTATAATAAATACTTTGATTTTTTTAAAAAAGCATTCATATTTTGATAGAAATTATCTAGCTAAGAGATCTTAACTGTCCGATTGATCCACCTCAGTTTACATGTATTTTTTCTTCTGAATCAAAGTTGAAGCGAAATTGTTATTTCCCTCCCTCATTTTCCCCTAGATTTGCTTTCGCAGAACTAGCAACCTTCTCCCGGACACCTGCTATCAGGACTTACAGTTATTCCACTAATTTTAGTGAGATTTCAAACATCTATAAATACAGCTCACAGTTTAGTGACATGCTCTTTCTCACTAGTGCTCAACATTGCCTTCGCCGCATTTGTTAGGTACCATGTGCTCGTGTTATTTATATATTAATTAGGGTTAATCAATTTATTTGTATGTCTTCATGACAATGCGGATAAAACTTCATAATAACTGTTAATGGGAGCGCCTCTCCTATTATGTTTAGTCGTAGATACAATAAAGTTCGTGAAATAACATGCAGTAAGATAAATATTATTATGTTTAATATTTATCATGGATCAGTGGCTAAAAAGAGGTAGTTTAAGTAAACAATCAAGTACCACTCCAGCAAGTACCAGTGTAACCGACGTTGTAAGTGAATCTCAACGTTTTACGTCTCCTTCTAGAAATGACAGCTCTTTTGAAAGTAGTAAAAAAAATGGAAATACAAGGATTCCTGTTTGTCTCTGGGTTTTACGTATGCAGTTGATAAACTTGCCCCTGATACATTATGCGTCTTATGCAACAAAGTGATATCAAACAGTTCTATGTAACCTCTTAGACTTCTTAGACATCGTGCGTATAAGAACAAAGATGTTAGTTTTTTCAAGAGTAAACTTGGGGCATTAACAAAATAATTGGCTTATTAAGAGGACATTTGTACACTAATTTGTACAAGAACTAAATAGGTAATGTCAAAAAAAAGGGGGGGAGCAGTATTTACAACAAGGGACAGAACGGCGTATTTTGATCGTAAACTTGAATTTTGGAAGGAATGTGTTGAAAAAAGACAGTATGACTGCTTTCAAACCTTGAATGACTTCTTGATAGAAACAGAATCTAGCCTAGAAGAAACTATTCATAGTAGCATCGTCCAACATTTAAATGGTTTGCAACAAGCGTTTTAAGAAATATATATATTATTATACAGATGACGATGACTGGTACGAAATCCATATTGCGATTCAGAGAAACCGGTTGCAATGTCTGTGCAAAATTACAAGTTTTTGATAGATATTACATCTGATACTGGTTTGAAACAGAAGTTAAATGAAGTTCCTCTGGTTGAATTCTGGTGTAGTCTTCTTCAAGAATATCCACAAGTGTCTAAATGCGCATTACTTAAACTTCTACCGTTTCCAACAACTTATCTGTGCGAAGCTGGATTTTCAAGGTATGCAGCAACAAAATATAAATATCGTTGCAGACTGGACATTACACCCGACATGAGAATTCAGCTGTCTACAAGCTCTCCCAGCTTTAAAGGACTTGGTGAGATGAAGAAACAACACCATTCTTCACACTAGTACCCTATAAAATAGGATTGAATGTTTACTTAATATACTATTGCATGTATAAATTTTGCGTCACACTGGAAAAATAATATATTTTAATATACTTTTTACATTTCGAGTATAAATCATCCAGAAACACTGTACAGTAGCCCCATGGCTTCTTTGGTTCTGACTGACAGCTCACAGCTGACTTCAGACTGTCAACATTTAGGTATACACCTAAATTTTGTTTGCCAGAAGTGACAGCTGCTAAACACATGACTTTGCAAATCATTTGGTTCGGCGTAGGAATACATAATTTGGTCTGATAACTTTTCAAAGCCGTCAGCTCTCAGCTGTGAGCTGTCAGTCAGCACCAAAGAAGTCATGGGGCTACTGTATTTTACGTAAACAAGGTTGTGAGGATCCGTGGATATCTTTAAAATCCAAAAGGGATCTGCGAGCAAAAAGGGTTTGGGAACCACTGATCTAGAGCACTAGCCACACCCCATCACCCCACCACCCGATTTTCCTGTTACTTTTTCTGAACCCTTCAGAGTTTTATGTTTGGACTTTAATTGCTTTTAACAAGTTCGAAAATATGTGTTGATTTAAAAAAAATACAAGTTAGTTACCGGGAACGGGCAAATTAAACCAGCCCAGTGGTATAGTGGTCTGTGCACCTGGCTACAAACCTAGAGGTCCCGGGTTTAATTCCCAGCTGGTACCATATATATTTTTCCCGAATCAGCAATTATCCCAATGCTCACCGGAGTTTGATTAGTTAGGCTTAAATTAGGTTTAAGATTATTTATGATTCTAAAACTTCATAATCACTATCATCACATAATCTCATTGCGGGTATGACGTGTAACCAACATATATAAGTGTTCCCTGCGCAACGTTCTGTGCCAACATAACTGCTAAAAGTCCACATAAACAATCGAATGAACATAATATATGATGATATATTGTTCCCGGTCAAAGCTGCTGCACGTTTTAAAGAACAAACAACCATGGAATAATAAATTATACACATGATGTGCAGTTTGTGTCATGTACATAATATATTCTGTTCGTATCCAACATTAACTGACTGTATCTGTTGTCTAGTAGTCAGAGCTATCCACTGATCCAGTGGTCCTACGTTTGATCCCCAGCGCTTTCAAATTTTCTGTGAAACAATGCGTCTGAAACTGGGCTAGCTCAGCCAAGTGAAGGCAAATGAGGAGCTATTTTAACGAAACAGTAGCGGCTTTGGTCTAGAAAAACTTAGACTAACGGTCAGAGGGATCATTGTGCTGAACACATGACACCATCTATCAGAAGAATTTCGCACTATCATCACCAAAATACGGCCGCAAGTCGGTCTTTATGGCTGTTTGTGGGCTGATGATATGGAATTTTTTGTAACCTTTTTACCGACTTCCTCTTGTATATTATTAACTTTATAAAATATCTCAGAGGAGTCTTCAAAGTTTCATCATAATTAAAAAGAGTTACTTAAAATAAAATACAGTGTAATACCGACCTTTAGTCTAGTTGGTTGACTCAAAGACGAGAACAAACGAAAGGGTGTTAAACATAAAAGAAAATTGAGAGAGAAGGCAAGAAACGCGCTGTCCTAACGAGAACACACGACGAGTAGAAAAAAAAAGAAGAGTTGTGGGTTTATGAACTCTTTATGGAAACCCAAAATATGAAGGAAGTTGAGTCTTGCCGATAGGACGGAAATACATATTCAAGAGAGTGACGAGGACCCGCTAACACACACATTCACCGTTAACCGGCTAATTCAATTCGCGACCAGAAGCGAAAGTAGACTGGAGTACTCACTAAACAAGATGACATCAAGTGAAAAAATTGGACATAGCTTTAAGGTGAGACGGAAGGAAGCACGTGTTAAGGCCCGTATGGTGGGTGTGTAGGCCTACCACTCATGAGAGTCATTATTATTATTATTATTATTATTATTATTATTATTATTATTATTATTATTAGCACCGCGTCTTACTACCCGTTCGGGTTATACGCACTTACGCTAATGTGTAATGGTAGGGTGATTGTGAGATGAAATGAAGGACCTACAGTTTAACGTGGAATCCGAACCACGGTGGAGGCCTGGCATTCCTCACATTCACAAGATATCTTGTCAGAGGTGAAGGAAGGGTTTGGTAATCAGATAAATCTTTGCCGGGACCGAGGATGAGAGTCATTAAAATAGTCATTAAATTAGATTTCAGGTCATGAATTTTTGTCAACCAAGTTTTTTATCACCACGTATTACTACCAGTTCAGGCTGTACGCATATATGATGATTACTCTAATAGGGTAGGGGTGAGGGAGGAAGCCTTTTTGGGGTAATATACCTGCATTTTCGTGGTAGGGGTTTGGGAAACCATTTAGGAAAAAACCAACCTCAGTAGAACCAACCGGGTTATGAACCCTAATCTTTCCGCCATATACAGGCCAGTCCAACATGACTTAGATCGTTCGGTCACTGAAGCGGATACGAGCCAAGTTCGTTGTGCAGGTGAGAATAGTACTGTAACCCACCTCAGTGGCGTAGTTTCGTGTTGAGCTAGACTGCTTAGGACGGGGAGATCGAGGTTCAAATCTCGCTCGGTTGAACTGGGGGCGGGTTTAACCTAAATAGTTTTACACTCTTCTTCCACGCAAATGTGGGTTCACTTACTCTATATTCAACCTTCCCAATTCTTAACCCTTTAGAGTAAATGATACTTAAGCGTATAGCCCGAACAGGTAGTAAGACGTGGTGCTAAGTATTATTATTATTATTAATCGTACCGTTTTTATACTTTGGTCAAAAACAGCTTAGATTTACAACTTCAGGAAGTTATCCTATAATGCGGTAGATGCGTTCTGGAAAAACATCGCGTTATATAAAACACTAGTTAACTGGAAAGTGAAAGGTTAAGGGGTAGTAAATACTTAGAAGACATAAAAAAAATCAGTTTCATAACGCTTCATCACGTCAAACTTCTGTGACTTTCCGCTTTTTAATGTTACTCTTACTGCAAGAAGGAGACCGTTTCATGGACTTTCCACTTATTAAAGTAAAAACAAAAATAAACAATACGATTGCTATAAATCACGCATAGTGTCATAAACACACAACAAAGAAAAGCAGAAACACTCGTACAATGCTAATTGCAATCAAGCTGCAAACAGACTGAAGCAGACTAAATTAAGAGCGATTACAGCACTAACTGGCGGAGAAACACGGCACTAACGTAGATAATCACAGAAACCAACACTGGCGCACGTGATTAAGCGGCGGTAGTAGTGAGAACTGAAAGAGCAACGCGATTGATGGGGGGAATCAGTGGCCCGCGTTTGGAAATCGCGTAAGAGCCGTCTCAGGACCGCGTTATAGAAAAAAACTATTACTATTTCGCTGGTTGCGTAATGTGCAAATCGCGTAACTTTAAAAAAACATTTTAGTTAAGAATATTTATGTAAAGCTAATGATAAATTAACTAAACATAGGTGACCTGGTGGTCTAGGGGTAAGTTGTCAGACTTCTATGCTGGCGGCCGGGGTTCAATCCTCCGTCCCGGCAAAGATTTATCTGATTACCAAACCCTTCCTTCACCTCTGACAAGACATCTTGGGAATGTGAGGAATTCCAGGCCTCCACCGTGGTTCGGATTCCACGTTAAACTGTAGGTCCTTCATTTCCTCTCACAATCACCCTACCATTAAACATTAGCGTAGGTGCGTATAGCCCAAACGAGTAGTAAGACGCGATGCTAATAATAATAATAATAATAATAATAAAACATAATTAAATATGCCTTATAAAATTGGGTAGACATCATGATATAATAAAACTTAGAGCACACCCTGACCTCCCCGTCATTGACAAACTATACTAGACAAGATTGACCCTTTTGTCCACGTAACCCCCAATGTAGGAAAGAAGTAATTTCCAAGACAAAAATATTTACTTTAAAAACACGTGGTCCTGTTATTATAGATAGCTACAGTACATCCCAAACACTTTTGAGTAGGTACTCAACTCTCCTTATTTAATTTTAAATTTAAAATGATTTCAAATAGTATTGAGAATGTGACGCTGACAAGAAACTGACCCATCAAGTGCACACTATTCAATTCAAGCGCCACTTTCAATATTTCTCTCTCTCTACTATTTATCCCTTCCACATATCCTTCTAATATAAATTGTAGCAGTCCCTAAACTCAAGATGTGTCCAACCAGTATGTCTTTTTTTTTACCATCTTCCACAGGGTTTTTCTTTCACCTATTCTTCATTAGTAATTGTATAAACCCTTTTCATTTTCAACATCTTCCTGTAGCACCACATTTCAAATGAATTTAATCTTTTCTTCTTTGCAGTGCCAACTTTCGTTTCCAAGTGTCTCAGCAATTTCTTCCTTGTCTCAATATTGATATTATCACAAGTTATCTTTTTTGAAAAAAAAATTGAAAGCATTTTTAGCTTAGGAATTTCTGCAGCATATTTCAATTTATATTTGACTAAAAGTGTATCCGAGACATATCACAAAAACTGACGTGGCGCTCGACTATAATATGTTAGTTTAGTAATTATTATATAGTAATTACAAAAATATAATCCGAAATGCAAACGTATATACATATATATAAATAATTATTTAAAAAAATCTTTTTTTAATGTGTCTAGCATGATAATGGGTTCTTAAGAACATATACGTACTGTATTTTCAGTTAAATACGATCAACTCGAAGTTATTATTTTAATAGAGATGTTGAGCTTAGTCTTTCTAAGCTCACAAAATAATAATCAAATAGCCGAAGATATTGTGTAAGCATTTAGTGAGGGATTACACCACTCAGATATCATATTCTGAAAATTGAAAAATGACACCAGGACACGGGAATCGAACCCGGTGACCTTTGGCTTAGTACGCCAATGCTCTGACCACTCAGCTATCCAGGATTCATCCCGTGACCACGGTCATTCTTCACCCATATATTTTAAGGCAGAGTCTATGATGCTGATGAATGCTTACACAATAGCTTCGGCTATTTGATTCTTAATATACGCATCCCTTTACAATTATAATAATTGTATATGTGGTCTCAATATAATCCAACTACCGAGTTGCAGATGGTCGGGTTATCTGATAGATCGTGATATTAGAAATCACACATTTGTAGCCGAGGATTTCCCTAAGTCCATCATACACTCTCTGCCTTAAAAATATGAGTGAAGAATGACCCTGGCCACGGAACGAATCCTGGTTAGCTGAGTGGTCAGAGCATTGGCGTACTAATCTAAAGGTCCCGGGTTCGATTCCCGTGTCCAGGTGTCATTTTTCAATTTTCAGAACTAACAAAATAACTTATATCAACACACGAATAATTGCAAACTAGCTCAACCTGGAAACCATCCCTAGCGTCTATATATTTATTAAATGGATCGTAGGACGAACTATTAAACAAATAGTGAATATTTTCGTCAGCCCCACCCGGAATCTAATTAGGGTCTCCTGAAAATGATTCCAAGGAACGTCGTGCCGGGTGGGGGAGGGACTTCGGGATGTCACTCCCCAATGTTAGTCAAAAGCTTGAAAGTTTGGAACTTTGTGAGATTTGAGATCTGTAGTTGGGAAATTCTAGGCTTATTCTGTACCCCATTACTTTCCATTATGAAAGTCCTTGACCACAGACTTGTAAAGACAAATTTAAAAATTTCCAACTGTTGATCCCTACTTTACAAAAAATCCCAACTTCAAAAATTGTCAAACATTTAAAGGAGATTCTTTGTTTAGTAGATTGTATAAATGTTAGTTAATCAAGTAGTCTAATAGCGCCGTTGTCAGTAGGCAGAGACAACGGCCGGTGAGTCCATGCCGGATGCGGTATGGAAACGAATCGTCAGGGAACATGAGCTGCCCAGTAACAAAATTTCACTCAGACAGTAATGGTTGAACTGGCAGCATTGTCAGCCGATGTTTTGTTTATGGTTTAGTGTTTTTAGTTGTGACTTTCTTGGCTGCTAGACTGTCACAGTTTCATGATTCAAATTGCCACAATATGTTGTACAGCCAATGCGTTTATTAAATTTTGAAGGCATAAATGCAGTAAATGTTAAGCAACATTTTATTGTTTTCTTATCGAAAGCTCTGACTGATGAAATGAGGACATTGAAGTTTGGGTCAAAGTTTGGCCTCTGAAATACACACTAATTTTTCTAGTAACTATCCATACTAGTTTGACGTGAACTGATATATCTTATTTCATTGTTTATTAAAATAGGCTTTCATGAAAGCAATTTAAATAGGCTCAAAGCAACAATGAAAGAAGAGAAGTAATAAGGCCATGTTATAACTCTTATAATTTTTCATTTGATTTAGTAAACTACATTAAACAAAAAATAAGTTTTTTCACCCTTTTTTCATTTTCAAATTTGGGGTAAATTTTTTAATTAGTTTGATTTGCATGAAATTTCGTATAACTATGTTGTTTAAAGTACTGATTTCGAATTTCCCAAAAGCTATTTAATAAAATGTCAGGGGAAGCCCCTTAACCCTCACGCGCTAAATTGCATTATGTTTTGAATAGTTATTGACGTACCAGAATTTACATTTTAGGACAACTTCCATGAGGTTATGAAGCAGGAAATTGGTAGACAGGTTTCAACATACTGAAGAAATATCGATAAATCCCATTTTTATTGCTTTATTTTACAGTTGAAAATGTTTTTAATAAACATGGCCAAATTGCTAAATTTTTTGATAAAGTGACGAGCGAGTTCTACATCTCACGGGAGCTTACTAGTTAAATATTACTTCCAACTGTGTTATAATAAAGCAGCGGTTTCCAACATGGGGGTCGCAGCGTGTTTTGTTTGGGGTCGCAATATATATGTTTTAGCTTTATATTTACTTTTTAAAAGATTTAAATGAGTATAGGAAGATGCGTAATTATAATAGAAACGTAAGTTGTTAAAGTTCTAAAAACGACCTAGTTACTGCTTAGGTTCTTATTGGCTATTCCATTCTGATAGCTTCTTGCTGACTTGTTTACTGTGGCAGCCTTGTAATGCTGCTAGCATAATATAAAATCATCCCCGGGCTTGTTGGTTCTATTTTACTAGATATTAGTCACAAATAATCATTACTATAAGCACTTGATAATAATATTAAAACAAGCATTAGTGGGCATGCGGGTTTAATGTCACGCTATTTTGGTTTGGCTTGTTAGTGAAGGTGAAGTAAGGATTTAATTCTGGCCAAAGGTAGTTTATCCTAATATCCCTCTAAGCAAATAATGGTACATTTCCTCTAAATTTTACCTATCCCACTGGTGTAGTTAACTGTAGATAGTCCGGGCTGGTAGAAATACGCAGTGAAAATACTTGAAAACTAGGATTTGAACGCTTTTAACTTATTAAGGGTCTCGATGGCAGCAGAGAGAAAAGTTGTGGTCATAAACTTCGAAATGTTGGAAACCGCTGTGATAAAGTCAGTTAAATTTTTTTATTCTAAATTACATTATTTGAACGAGATCTGCAAATATAAATAAATATATTTAAGCTCATTTGGATATTTAGCTCAGATGCAGGTTCAAGGCTTGATTATCACCCAAATTTAAAAAAAAATCATTCTGGGTGCAACGCCCCTGATGGTTCCTACTAGTTTGAACACGCAGCTACAATCAATTTTCCATAAGAAAATTCTTGTCTGAGAGCTAAAAAAGTTAGTTAAACCACTTTCATGAAATCATACGTCAGGTAATGTGGTGTGCAGCTGTACCTTTTCATCCATATTATTAATACATATAAAAGAGCACTAACAAGCAATCAATTTGGGCAGCAAAAAATATGTTTTTATTTTATAAAAGCTGCTTTATTTCAAATCCTACTTTATGCTTAGTTCAACATACTCTTTACTGTACAAAAAGCCAAAAATAATTACACGCATAAGTTTTTAGCATAATGTAAAAAAAAGTCTACAAACTAGTACATACCGCCTTTTTTCTTTGTTTGGTGAAGCAGGTAATTGCCCTTTCCTACGCTCATGTCATTGCTCTGTACATACTAGTGTGTGATTTCCCTGAAAGGTGGAAAGGGGGAGGTGGGGTGTCTTACTCACTGAACATTCACAATGTACACCTCAGTTTCATCTACTATATTATAACAATTTGTGTGTTTAACAAACAGTTTAAGGTGGGATTGCAGGAGACACAAGTAAAGGCCATTTTTATAGCAACATATATTTTTGTTCAAAATAAATAAAATATTGTCTTATTAGAAACAAAGAGTTTAATTTTCTTCACACGGTGACCTCAAAAGTTGTTGAATATCTTTCAAGGGTGTCCTGGAATTTAATGACTTTTTCTCTTCATTTAATTTTTTTTTCCCATCTAATGCCGCTAAGATCATGATTCATGACAGATATTCAATAATTGTTGATATCACCGTGTGAAGAAAATTAAACTCTATGTTTCTTCTGGAGCAATATTTTATTTATTCCCACTATAAAAATTGCATAAACATCTGCCTTAACTCGCGTTTACTACAATCCCATCTTAACCAGTTGACGTAAGGGAAAAGGAACCGATAGTTGATAAACAGATGAACGAATATAGGTTAATAGCCTTAGGGATAACGTAATAGACTCTGACTCAGGAGACCGAAGTTCAATCATAACAGGATTCAGTGGATATATTTACTACTTTTTGCGGTTTATTATCCTCTCTTCAAACGAATTACTGTACCGTTTATTAAATAATTACCTCCTCATCGCATTCCCTTAGGTTATATGATTTGATTGACTGATATCTGATATATTGGAGTGATTAATAAGAAGTTATAAAAAGTTGATCAGATATAGGGCACCACAGGAGACAGTTTTTATAATCTAGTTTATCTAGTATTTCTTAGTTTTTATTGTGTTTGTCCTACGCATCTTGCTATTACTTTGTTATGTCAGAAATTAATAATAAATAATACAACTCGGCCTACACAGTGCTAGGTGGATTAATTTTAAGAAACAATAACAAAATCTAGATATTAAGGATGAATAGGTAGCAATAAACAAAGTTATTCTGGTTATTTTGTTTGTTTAGAAAGTGTCGGTTGAATACCCCACAGGAAATATGGATTTACTCTTTCACATTGATAAATTAATGGCCTAGGATTGGATGTTGTACATGTCCTAAGTTAAATTATAAGGCATATGACGATACGATAGGCCAGCAAGCCGGTAGTGGAAAATATATGGCTTGAATAAAAAACTGACTCAGACCACAGGCTGGAAACAATAATTAATGTATAATTGTTGAATACCTCACTGAAAACATGATGGTCAACAAATGAGGGGGATAAATGAGAGGGAGGGGAAGCACCCACAGTGAGAGAGGATGAGAAAACAATGTATAAAGACTAATCTAGAAAACCACCCTTAGAGCACACGATCAGGATTTGAAACCAGTAAACGTCTGCAAAGTACGATGTGAGTCCAACGCCTTAGACCTCTTGGTAACAGTTGTAGGTAAAAACAACTCTTTTATAGAAGCTAGAGAAATTACTCGATCTATGTAAATAAAGAAAAATGATACCCGGACGGGGATTTGAGTTCTGGCCTTCAACTTTACGTGCCGAACACTCCACTGACTGGGATCTCCTCCATCTACATGTGTAATTCTTTCAACCGGGGATAAAATCTCTGTCCCGGTGTCATTTTTCTATATTCACACAAATAAAACATCAGAATACCATCACCCGCTTCAGTGACCACATGGCCTAAGGCGTCACACTCGCAATATGCTGGCTGCCAATGATGAGGACATTGGGGTTCGATCCCGGTCGGCTGCACTAAGGGTGGTTTTCATAGATAGTTTTCCACTCCCTCCACGAAAATGCGGGTAAACGTCCTCTGAGTTCAACCTTTCTAATCCCTAACACACTATAATAATTAGTACATAGTTGTGTAATCAGAACGCGGTGCTAAAAAAAACACACACACAAATAATGTCACGTGAAAAGATGTGTTTGCTTACTTGATCTAGTTCCAACCATCCATACGTCATGTAATATTGTCATGTTGTCTTATCAAGGTTGACCGTAACAAAAAATAGTATGTATTTCCTAAAACCCGCCTCGGTGGCGTAGTTGGCTAACACTCTTGTCGTGTCTAACTAGACTGCTTAGGATGGGGAGATCGAGGTTCGAATCTCGGTCGGGTGAACTGGGGGTGGTTTTTCCTAAATGGTTTTCCATTCTCCCTCCACGCAAATGCGGGTTCACTTCCTCTAATTCAACCTTCCCAATTCTTAATCCATTAGACTAATGAGTACTTAAAGCGTATAACCCGAATGGGTAGTAAGACGCGGTGCAAAATATTATTATTATTTCCTAAAAAGGGCCTTCTTATGAAAATTGGTGTCAAGTGATGAAGAGGTTTTTTTTCCCCTTAATAAATAAATAAAGATGATTGTTCGTTGTAATAATAGCGTACAGTATTTATGACAACCTGGGGAATGACACCAGCAGAGGGGTAGACAAATAGAAGGACGCATCATGACCCTGGGAGTCTCACGGTAAAACACAACAATAATAAAGAGTTAGTTTTTTTACCGTTACTTCCATTTACTGAGCCACCCAATCGAAATGTCAACAACACGTTTCACCGCAGCATTCTTCGGATGGGAGATTGGCCTTGTGTTGTAACTCCACACGGTTCTGGGATATCTCTTAAACTTAGGATATAATGAGTTAACATTTTAAATTATTTTAATCTATAAACTACTGGGCACGTTTCTTTTTGTTGGTGTACTGCATCCTCTCACCCAGACCCCGATTTTGGTTTGAAGAACAGTAGGGGAAATTCAAATTTATTTCTTTGCGACCAATATTGATAACATTTTACTATTTTATTAGTGTTATTTTATAGGTATTAATAATATCTATCAAAAGTGACAACTGCAGGTAACACGACTTGATGTATGAATATTTTAAAATCGTTTTAGTAACTTTAGTAACTAACTTCTACCGTTCTTCCTACCAAAATCAACCTATAGCTATTCGTATTTTTTCTAACGGGTAAGGATTAGGATGGTAAAATTTACAGGAAATGTACATTTTAGTGAAGAGAGAGCTCTCTCAAAACCATTAACGACGCTGCCTTCTTATAGATTTCGAAGCTATTTTGTGAAGCGGGTTGCATATTAACTTGACGGAACCAAACACTATCACATTTAGACGCCAATTTACAAAATAGAAACAGCGGGAGGAAAATTAGAATCTTACAATGAGAGGGCTCATACCTATGTGATGAAAACCCTTTCCCTCTTCCACTGACGAGTCACTTTAATATTTGCGCCTTGAAAACATTGTCTTGCTTTTTAAAACTAGTCTTTCTTTGTTTCCTATTTTAGATTGACACATAATTTCACGGATTTTTTTAATCTACATCTTGGAAAGAATATTCCTACAGGCCATTTTCTTGACCTAGACAAATAGCCTAGGTTGTAGAAGATTTATAAAAAAAAAACGTTTGCAAACAATAACTAGAGTTAAAAATAATAATTTTATTACACTTTAGGACAATATAAGAATTATTTAAGAATATATTGTTTTTGTTTCAAAGTTATATATTCAAAACTCGCCGACTGAAACGTAATTTAACTAACATGGGAAATCCTACCTTAACCAGTCGTGACGTCACAAGGAAAAACACACAGTTCTCCCTGTACCGGATGGACAGTCTATTTCGAGAGTAAAATGTCTTAGACCGTGTGGCCACCATTACGGGTCTTAAGGTGGGATGGAAGGAAACGCGAGTTAAGGTCGATGTTTTTTGCGGGCCCTCCGACAATTATTTTCCCTAAATAAATTAAATATTACTTAAGATACTTTCAGTTTAGTTTCTTACTCTTAGTAATTAAAACAGTTGTTGAATATCTGTCATGAGCGAAGTGACATCTGAACAGAAACTTTTTAAATGAGTTAAAAAAGTCCCGGTCGAGTTCCGCGATGTCCTTGTCCAAGACTGTTGAGAATATCACCTGTAGGGAATTAAACTGAATATTTACACTACAGTAAATTTCCATTTATTTTGAGCAAAAAATGTTATAACAAATGTATTTATTTACTTAGCACCACGTCTTACTACCCATTCAGGCTATACGCTTAGGTACTAATTACGCTAATGGGTTAGGAATTGGGAAGGTCAAATTTAGAGGACCTGGACCCGCATTTGCATGGAGGGAGAGTGGAAAACAATTTATACAAATACCCTCCCCAGTTCACCCGACTGAGATTATAATAATCCAATATCCTCCTCATCGGCAGCCCAGTCCAAAATGAGTGTGACGTCTTGGACCATTTAACCACTGAAGCTGCTCCTGTTCCCTTTGATCCCACCTTAAGATAAGTGAAAAGCAGTTTGAAAATCAACAATGGCAGTTAACCTCTTCAATGGTCAAATGGTCTAAGGCGACACTCTGGTGTTAGACTGGCCTGCTGGCGGTGGGAAGATCGGGGTTCGATTCCTGATAGGGCCTACTGATGATGGTTTTTCCTAAATTGTTTCCCACCTCCTTTCTCGCAAATGCGGGTAAATTACCTTTAAAACGTTTCCTTCCTTCTACCTGTTCCATTAGGGAAATTATTATCATAGATGCGTATAGCCTGAACAAGTAATATGACGCGATGATGATTATAGTAACAATAATAATAATAAAGATTGGAACTTGAACGTTGCTCCTAAAAGTGACATCTGCGCCTAGGTTTGTTCCAAATCAGAGTGAATCTTGAGGGGGCGGTTGATTAGGACCAGTGGTTTAACTCTTCCTGCGCGTGATAGCATGGTTAGGGCTGGACGGAGTGAACCAGTGGCACGCGCCACGTACACGGCCCGACGCGTGCTACCGGGTGTCACACTAATTTCATTAAAAACATAACGGTTCTCAAGAAAATATAGTCCTCGGAATGGTTATCTGCTAGTTCCGTTTATCTGTTGTCGTGGGTTTTTAAGACAGATTTGTGCCGTACATAGCTTTTTAAATTAAAGTTTATGTTACGGCACAGTTTTTGCAATTCATTGCATGGTTACCACGGGGAACGCCTTTCTTTGTTTCAAACAGATCCCTTTTTAATTAATAAAAAAACTAGTAAAAAATTAGAATTCCACCTTCGAGATGAACATGCTTGTGAACAGGGGCTACTAATTATACAATTTCAGACCTCTACGTGAGATGGATATCGCTCAATAATCATGACACGTAGACAAACTCTTTATTTTATTAATATGCATTATAGTTTTGAACAACATTTTACAAATCTGTTATCAGTAAACTACCTTTAAAAGAATTATTCTCCAAAAAACAAGTGAACAATTGTTTTTTTTATATAAAACTTTTACTACATAGGTCCACCTACTATGAACAAAATAATTAAAACAATTTTTTTAATTTTGTTAATCTTTAAAAATTAGTCATCAATAAAGTATTTTTAATTTCAGGACTAGAATCATAATCATTGCTTAGCCTTTGACTTTATAGCATATGAATATCAATCCACAGACAAACATAAGTTATATGGGGACAGACATAATTATTGTAAAATGTATTATTCATTATACATCAGAGTAATGGTCCATCATAATTTTGAGCTAATTTTTTTCACTAATACAATATTTTATCTATATGACTAATTAAAAATAACACGGTTAACATCAAAGCTATTAATGGCTTAATCTAAAGTGTAGGGCTAAGGACGGTAACTTAGGGGAAATACAATAGCTTTAGCGTAGAAAGAGAATTCTAAAACTACAGTGTTGACTCATCTTCCGGTGAATATAACGGGAATTCTAACCCTGACCTCGCCGTAATCGTCAATGTGAAACTTAGTATTAATAATTACAATGTGAATTGTTTGTGTTTTTAGGTTAGATGAAAATATATTCGAAGGACAGGATTAGGAACAAAAATTTTGAAGTCAACTTCTCGGTAAACCGCTTTGACGATTGCATGATCTAAGACGTCACTATCATGTTAGACTAGACTGCCGAGGACGGGGAGATCAAGGTTCGAATCTCGGCCAGATCTATTTAGGGTGGGTTTTACAAAATTGTTTTCCACTCTCCCTCATTGCAAATGTGGGTACACTTCATCTAAATACAGCTTTTATAATCCTTAAAACCATTAGCATAATTAGTATATTGGTGTATAGCCCGAACGGGTAGTAAGACTTTGTGAAAAAAATTACCCATCCCTTATTTAAAAATAGTTGGATACCAATACTTAGTATTTTTTGCTAAGCTCTAACCCTGGTGGCCGGGGTTCTAAGGGTCCAAATAATTGTTCCGTAGTTTCTACTTACTCTCTCAAGATTAATGCTAATGCATTTCCTCTTAAATTGCCTTGTTTGTCCCAACCCATTAGATTATGTAGCAACTAGTACTTGTGCTTAACAAATCAATAACAAAATGTTTGTTTGGACTTTTTTTTTTTAATTTTGTCCATTCCATAATTTGACTGTCAAGCATGTCCGCACCAAAATATTACTTGTAAGGTTGTAGTTCGATTTTGATCGGATGCACTAAATATTACTATCTTGTTTTAGTGCTATGTTAAGGGCTATTCACCGTGAAATTAATTCTTCTTGACTTATTTTTCTATGAAAAAAAAAATAGTTTTATTTAGCACCGCGTCCTATTATCCACTCGAGTTATACCCTTATATACTAATAAATACGATAATAGTTTTAGGGATTAGGAAGGTTATATTTAGAGATAGTGTATGCTTATTTGCGTGGAGGGAGAGTGGAAAACCATTTGGGATAAACCACTCTCAGTACACCCACTGGAGATTCGAACCTCGATATCCCTGTCATCGGCAGGCAAGTCTACTGCGAGAGTAACACCTTAGACCATGCAACCTCTGAAGTAGGTCATAAGTTAAAGAGTTTTTATCACCACGAATCACTCACTACCCGTTCGAATTATACACATGTTAAAGAGTTAGTGAGCCTAGTTCTCTCTGAGAATATTCATACAAAACAAAACTATTAGCTGGACATTTCAAAGTGAACATTTACGTGTGTTTGTATAAGTTTATTTTTAAAATTAGAGTAAAAATAGTTTTACTTATGAAAAACAAATGTGAATGACTTGAACGTCCTTACTAATTAAAAAANAAAAAAAAAAAAAGAACCAGAAGATTCCAATAGAGCCTCACCCATCTCAAATTTGTTTTTCAGGCAACAATCCATCCATCTTATCTCCCCCCTCTCATTGTTAACGATTTCAGAGTCATTCTTCTTGCAGAGCTACTTATGCCAACAAATGTTCATTTAATTCTGTCACATCTTTCCTATTCTTCGTTTTTTTCCCCCCTATCTTCCTCTCTCTTTTTTCTTTGCAACGTTTTCCTGGTATTTTGTAGGTTTTTAAAGCAGCGTTTTAGTTTAGGCAGACAGTCTGTAGGTACCTTCGTGGTTAATTTGAAGAATAAAAAAAAGGCCTTTTGAATGTTTTGTAGACTTGTGTGACGGACTTAGTTTATCAGTTCTCTTTTGTGGACCAGTGTGACAAATCATGGTGTGTACCATTAACAAATATGATTACATTACTTCAGTCACTTCACCCTTTACAAAAGTTAATTTACAATTATGTGATCACTATAAAAATATCATAGGCCTCTATTAATTTTTTTAATCTATTTTCTTAGAATGAGCTATATAATATTTACTTTACCATTACTTAATAATCATTAGCTCAAGCACAAGCAGTCCATTGGTATAAATGTCAGGCTCAGATAGTTTTGTTTGTCGATGAAGGGGAGATCATATTTCGAATCCCAGCCTAACGAACTTAAGGTGTTGTTTCCTAAATAGTTTTCCATTATTCTTCCACGAAAATGCAAGTACATTTCCTCTAAATTATACATTAGTAATCCTTACCCAATGAGCGTGTTTGTATGCTTTTATCCCGGACATGGAGCAAATCCTAGAGATCCAGTCTAAACAAAATAGTTAGAACCATTTTCAAAAAATTTGGAATTCAAAAAATACTCATATGTAAACAACTCTTAATTGAAGGGGTAGACTAAAAAAAAATTTTGTGGTATAGCTCTATTAAATCTAAATATCAAGTTTGAACAAAATCCACGAAACCGCTTTGGATTCGTGGCCAGGGACAGACAGACATCCACGGGGAAAGACAGAATGTTAAAATTAACTTTTTTTGGGTTCGTGTTCAGATATAACTTAAAAATTTGTCAGAATCTCGAGATAGGTTTTTTCACGATCACAATACTTTCTCTTAACACGAAAAAGTAAAATACATCTTCTGGAAGTAATAGATGACTATGTGACCAACCCTCAGTTTGTGAGACTAATTTGTAATTTTTAGAATACATTTCTTCTTAAGTAATAACCGGCTTGATGTGATTTCTATCCACCTGATACTGGTAATGTCCTCAGCCTTTATGCTGGTTAGTAGTGCCTGCACCATCTGGTAGAAATCACATGTACTAGAGAAGTTGAAGGTGACCTGGTGGTCTAGGGGTAAGGTGTCAAACTTCTGTGCTGGGGTCCGGGGTTCAATCCTCGGTCCCGGCACAGATTTATCTGATTACCAAACCCTTCCTTCACCTCTGACAAGACATCTTGTGAATGTGAGGAATACCAGGCTTCCACCGTGGTTTGGATTCCACGTTAAACTGTAGGTCCTTCACTTCATCTCACAATCACCCTACCATTACACATTAGCGTAAGTGCGTATGACCCGAGGTAGATTATAATAACTTTATAAATATAGAAATAAGTGTGTGATCATGAGGCCGCGCGCGCGCCTAGTCAACAAGATTGTATGCTCAGGGTGGTCGACTTTCCAGTTCACTGGCGAGCCTACCGGTCAGAGAAAGGTATCCCAACAATACGCCACAATGAAAGTGACCGAAACAATGAACAAAGCGTCATTGCACAGTGACATGGCGATTCTCCTTTACGATGGAAACAATGAGATGCCTAACAAAAGGATCTGTTGTCTGATACCGCGGTAGCCCTGGAATCCTTACTCCTTCGACAGTGTTTTATTGTCTGTCGAGGGATCGGATCTACTGTAGGGTTGGATGGATCTCTTGTTACCTTTGTGGGTGGGGCTGTATGACGTCACTAAGGTACTCTCTTGGTCCATGTGTGGAGGGTGTGATGTATACGGAACTAGGAGCTGCCGTGGGGGCGTAGGAAATTTCCGGGAGATATAGTGTACTCCAAATATATTTTAAAATTTATTAGATAGTTTATCAAGAGAAAATCTTGACAAAATAGTTGTGAATCTTCAAAATGAAATGTATTTAAAATACAAATTGAGATCTTCTATGGCTATCAATAAAAGAGTAAATTTATCAACATTGAGTAATTCTTATTTTAATTACATACAATAAAAAACCCAATAAATATAGTATTATTAGAGGTATTTAACGTGAACTTTCTAAGCTAACTGATTATATCAGTACATGGATTATGAACTAACTTAATTTTAGAACAGACACAACACCCAGCCCCCTGCTGTTAATTTACCACTGTGAAAGGGGAAACCCACATTTTACCAATTATACATATTTTGGTCATGCCGGGAATCGAGCCTGGGACCTTTAACTCATTAGTGTAGAAATGCTACCTTTTGTGTTTAGGTTTCGGACAAAATTTTTATTTTCATTATTTAATCGCTACCCTTGGCCACCATGAAAAAAAAGTCCTTCAAATAGCATCTAGAGCAATGGCTTTCAAACTATTTAGAACGACAAACTTTCGCGGTACACTTAACAGTAATGATCAAAAGACATTTGGTTATTTTCTAATAAGATTATTTATTATTGTTAATTTTTAATATTTTTTATTGAATATAGCTATACAAAAAACTAATATATTTTCCAAGAGTGCACTTGTTTCAGTTTTTTTTTTGCACTTATGCGTTTTACTACCCGTTCGGGTTTGACGCATATATACTAATTACGTGAATGCTCCTAAGGATTAGGGATACTATATTTATACGATGTGTTTCGACATTTGCGTGGAGGGAGAGTGTAAAACAAATTTTGAAATCACCCTCAGTACACCCGACGAAGATTCGACCTCGGTCTTCACGTCATTTTATCGTACTACAATAGTAGAGTGTTAGACCACGTGGCCACCAAAGTGGGCTAGTTTCTGTTGATGATGTAATTGACGTCCACGTCATAGGCACACACCTGAAGTCTGATTCTCGCATATTATACGCCTCTTTTTCTTCTTTTCTTTTTAAATAGTTTTATACTTTCATTTTTATATTTTTTCATGACTGTATATTTTCGAATTGTTAGAAAGTTTTCACGACACAATAACCTCTGGTGGTTAGGGGACAATGACCCCCAACTTCATCGTCGTTGACCTCCATGTGGAAAAGTGCCATGACTGACCACTGATCACTGTGTGTACACACATGGTAAAGAGTCAATTTAAGAATGCATCACCATCCTCTCTGTTGCATCACTAATTATGCATCACTTAAGGTGGGTTGTGAAGAGGACGTGAGAAAAGTCAAGTGTTTTCGCAATCTTAATAGCAACATTTTTTTGGTCCAAAATAAGTAAAATTTTGCTACAATAGAAATATAGAGTTTAATTTTCTTCACGTGGATATATCAACAGTTGTTGAATATCTGTCATGAGCATAGTGGTATTAGATGACACACTTTTTAAGTGAAGAGAAAAAGTTGTCATTAAATTCCAGAACACCCTTGACAGATATTCCACAACTGTTAAAGTCATCATGTGAAGAAAATCCAACTTTTTTCCTACTGGAAATTTCTTTTTGAATTTTGACCAAAAAGTTTTGATATAAAATCTGTAAAAAAAAAAACCCCACCGTGTTCCCTAAATCGCATTCCCTACATCCCCACCTTTATGACACCGTGAACACAAATAACGAGTAAGAACCAGAGAGCGCCAATATTTGCTTGGCGGGTTGCCTGTAAATCGGGCTAACACACTTTTAAACCTTGCTGTATATCAATGATCTGGTTCTTAGTTCGTACGCAGACTACTCGTCCAAAACAGTGTCATGTATTGAGGGTAGTTTAATACTAACAAGTCAGGTTTAGTGAATCAACAACCTGAAATATGGCCATCTTTCCGATGCCTTAGGTTATACTGACAAGTTTAAACTGTTGGTCTACTATTCGTAAAATATTGTATCGTTAGTATTGAACTTGAATGATACAACCTTGTAAACATAGTAATAATAATACAACTAAAATAGATTTTTTATAGTTATTGATGGGTTTGTTCAAACATGCTACCCATTCTACTATTTAGGTTCTAGGGGCACCACTTAAACACATAACTAATTTAAAGTTAATAATAATAATAATAATATTTAGCACCGCGTCTTACTACCCGTTCGGGTTATACGCTTTAAGTATTAATTACACTAATGGATTAGGGATTGAGAAGGTTGAATTAGAGGAAGTGAACCCGCATTTGCGTGGAGGAAGGGTGAAAAACCATTTAGGAAAAACCACCCCAGTTCACCCGACCGAGATTCGAACCTTGATCTCCCAGTCCTCAGCGGTCAAGCTCTACACGACAAGCGCGTTAGCCAACTACGCCACCGAGGCGGGTTAATTTAAAGTTAATTTGTTTTATGTGGTTTTAAAATCTATATTATATGGGTGGGTAGTTAAGAAATCATTAAGGTTGCAAAGAATTTATAAAATACTAGCAATCCCGCATGGCGTTTCCCGTGACCCACTGTGGTATAAGAATTATATAACCCCACCCCCACCCCTTTCGCCATGGTGCCCGTATCTCTGAAACGTAATTATAAACCAGATAAAAAATATTTTCTTCAAAGATTTGCTAAAAATAGCCTAGTTAAAAAGCTAGCTAAAATTTAAAAATCCGGATTCAAGGTTCATTTTAACCCCCTTCCGTCCACCTATGTAAAAAAAATTCAGATCTTTGCGTGCCGTAGATTTGACTGGGCATCGCACACAAACAAACACACACTTATTTTTATTACTATACATGGCGGGAATAAAATTTAGATTTCAAAATTTATTTTGTTTTGAGGTCAACAGTGATATCAATATTACTATATTAGCATTGTTATACTATAGGTATTTTTATCTTTTAAAAGTGACAAATGTATACCACATGACTAGACGTATTATTTATTAAAGTAGATCTAGTAGCTAGCTGATGAGGTTCTTTCTGTGAGAATTGGACAGTACAGTGAAAACTAGAAAATATTTGTATGCTAGTTATTTAAATACATGCAAACTTGTGGGACCGAAGAACCGAATTGACCCATTCCTTAAAGTTGTTCAACGTTTTTCATTCCAAGGGCCCAGCTTGCACCGCGGGGCCGGAGATATATTGAGTAAAATACCATCAATTTTAAAATCGACCTACAATAATAATATTTAGCACCACGTCTTACTACCCGTTCGGGTGATACGCTATCGACCTACAAACAACACTTATTAAATCATAATTATTTTCAATACTTATATAATTATGTATTTAGCACTGAATATTACTAGACGTTCGGTTTATACGCTTAAATATTAATTACACTTATGGGTTAGGGATTGGGAAGGTTTAATATAGAGGAAGTAAACCCGCATTTGCGTGGAGCGAGAGTGAACAGTCATTTAGGAAAAACCACCCTCAGTTCACCCGAACGAGATTTGAACCTCGATCTCTCCGTCATCGGCAGTCTAGCTCAACACGAAACTAGCGCGAGTTAGCTAACTACGCCACCGAGGCAGGTGTCTTATGACTATCGTGGAGCCGAACCACCAATAATCAGTCAGTATTTGAGCTCTAAAACAAAAAACATCTCACACGTTTCATAAAATCAAAATGAGATTTTAAAATAATTAGACTACCAATAAACCCTTTATTTCTATCCTCCTATGTCCCTTCTTTTC
The DNA here is from genome assembly GCA_901482245.1 of Timema douglasi. Lineage (NCBI taxonomy): Eukaryota > Metazoa > Arthropoda > Insecta > Phasmatodea > Timematidae > Timema > Timema douglasi. Next base: position 238,788 of record CABEEJ010000015.1, on the reverse strand, counting down.
TATTACGGTTTATAACGTGTAGTTCATAAAAAAAAGGCTATGTGGAGCAATCACGTGGTCGTCGAAACCACCCGAGGCAACGCATCGGGTTCGTAATAAATGGTTCTTCTACTAAACTTGTATTGAGGAGGGTCAACCTAATGACCTTTTGCAAGAAGAAGAGACTGACTGGGAGCACTCCAGGCCACCGTGTCGAGCATAACCAACCCACCGCACCGGTTGTTGCGTGGTACAAGGCGGCAGGCTCGCAGCGGACTGTATTCCCTGTGGTGGGAAGGTCAAGGTTCGAGTCTTGGCCAGGTGCGCCGATGGATGGTTTCCCCACATGAGATTTATCTCCCATGCACGCTAATGTAGGTGCACTTAGTCTAAAACAACCTTCCTCATCTTTTAAATAGAACCTTTGATAATCTTAGTGTTGAATGTAATTATTTAAATACCTCTCCCTCCACGCAAATTTGGGTACCCTTCCTCTAAAATTCAACGTTCCTCCTTCCTAATACATTAGTACAGTAGCTCCATGGCTTCTTTGGTGCTGACTGACAGCTCACAGCTGACTTCTGACAGTCAACATTTAGGTATATATATCTAAATTTTGACTGTCAGAAGTGACAGCTGCTAAACACATGTTTTTGCAGATCATATGGTTTGGCGTAGGGATACATAATTTAGTCTGGTAACTTTTAAAAGCCGTCAGCTGTCCACTGTGAGCTGTCAGTCAGCACCAAAGAAGTCACGGGGCTACTGTACAATCAGTATATGCGTTTAACTCGAACGGTTTATAATACGGGGTGCTTAAAAAAAACCTGAAACGATAAAACTAACGATATCGTATCAATTTTGGCTTCAAAAATATGTTTGTATTTAAAAAGGCTTTTCCTATGAAATTGAACTGTAACTGGCAAAACCTGATGTTAAAAAAACCCGCATACTCATAAAATAATCATAGTAGTAATACTAATAATATCTTTATCTTATTTACCTATAATATATAATATACATACAACGTTCAGGATGGTGTTGATGTTTACGTAAAACTAACACCGAGCACTCATTCGTTACAGTAATTAAATGTTCCCATTGGCAGCACTGCTAACGTTGGTTGTTGAGCGCTATCTTGGACTGGTAAATCTCTCCATTTGCCGGCTGGGTGCCGGGGTCACGTCTTGTGGAAGATGCCATCACATTTTGCACACATCATTAACGAGTAGTTTTCAGGTGGGATGGAAAAGGATGCCAACAGCCTTTCTTACTAATTTCATAAGAGTTTGTGTTTATACTACACATGTTTAAACTGTGTACACTCCTATGTACATTTTATGTGTTGTAATTTCTCAATAATATACATATTTAATAACGTAAGAAGTGGCATTACAAGCTTTATACATACAACTATGTTTAAGGAGTTTAAATATATAAATGTTAATTAATAAAGAAAATATTGTTTAGAATATCCAAACTAGAGTCAGAGAGCCATGAAAAGGATTTTATTTGGTAGTTTAAAATAAAAGTTACTGAATATTCTTTAATATATTCATACGCAGATCCGTATTCCCTGAATCTGTCACTACTTAAATATTGTGTCAACTTTGACAGCTGTTGGTTTATTGCAGTGATTTTTCGTCAGTAATGATGGTTACTCTTATTTTGTTTTGTTTATGTGATCAATAATATTATTTATATTGTGTCCTAACTGTATGTAAAATTATTATTAATTTATTGATACCTAATTTTTGAAAATTCAACATTTTTCGAAAATAGTTTTAACTATTTTTTTTTTCCAAAATTAATATAAATATCGAGTGTTTTACACCATAAATAATACTGCCCACTTGTTTTTTTATGAACATTAATACAAAGGTGGTCTACTGAAGACTGATTTATGAACATCTCAAATCGTTCATAGATGGCTACAACGATTTTGTTAAAAAAAAATTAATTTGTGCATAAATAACTTCGTCAATTTGGTTCAAAATGGGTATCTCTAAATTATTTTACTTAATAAATTGCAATGTTTACTTATTTCTTGGAGTAAAATTCACTTAATATAAGATAAATTATAACATACTTTTAAAGATTTGGTTCCAAACTAAAATAAACTATAAAGTACACACGATTGTTTCAAAAAATTTAATTAGAATATCTCTTCCCAGCTTGATTTATTTACTCTCTACTGAGGGTAGTATTTATAGATCTTATTCGTGGTACAGAGCGTTTAATATGAGTAGCTGATCAATGACCTCTGAGATAAAAAATACTATAGTTTGGGCCCCCATGGTTAGAAACGATTTTATTCTTTAAGGGCCGGTTTTATGACCACCGCATAAATATTGCTATCAGGAGGTTAAAGTTAGCTACCAAATGAAGGGCTATCAGCCACTTTAATATTTTACGCGTCAACAAACAAGTACACAGCACTATTTTTCATGTCAAATATTCCCCATTTATACATTTTAAACAAAATTGCTTAAGACATTTTCAAAATGTTTTAATTTTTCAAAAAATTATTACTAAGCTACTTTTAATTCAAGGACTAAAATAAAAAATACGAGGACAGGTAAAACATCACTACTCATCATACTATCACCATTGAAAATGTTCACGATAGTAATACATTCTCTATGCGTGAAAGTAAAAATTACCCTCAATACAACCGGCCCGAGATCAAACCCTAGTTAGTCATGTCAGAGTCAAAACAAGCTAACGCACACCCAACTCTACTAGCAGCCTAACACCGTAAATACTCGTCATATATGATAACATATTTTATGTATTTTCATGTATAAATATTTTTACCGGTCTGTGATGGTATCTAGTCATTAAGGTATTAAGGGACGCGAGAAAAGGTAAGTGTTTTTGCAGTTTTTTTTAGTAAAAAAAAGCTGACAAGACATCTTGTGAATGTGGGGAATGCCAGGCTTCCATCGTGGTTCGGATTCCACGTTAAACTGTAGGTCCTCCATTTCATGTCACAATCACCCTACCATTATATATTGGCGTAAGTGCGTACAACCCGAACGGGTAGTAAGACGCGGTGCTAATAATAATAATAATAATAATAATAATAATAGTAAAAAAATATATTCTTCAATAAAAATATAAAGAGTTTGATTTTCTTCACATGGTGCTATCAACAGTTCTTGAATATCTGTCGTGGATATAGTGACATTAGACGACAAACTTTTTAAAAGAAGAGAAAGGGTTTTTATATTGCTTCAGGACACCCTTGACCGATAGTCAACAACTGTTGATATCACCGCGTGAAGAAAATTAAACTCTATGTTTCTACTGAAGTAATATTTAATTTATTTTGACCAAAATAACTTAAAAAACACCGACTCTTTCCTTCCTTCCCTACATCCCCAGTCCCCACCTTAACTCGATGAAATAAATCAAACCAGAGAATATAGAAAGCGTACATGAGGGAGAAACTTCATGTCAAAAGCGCAGCTAGACCTGGTAACAAAAGCGCACAAAAAAAGAAATAACTACATAACGTGGCAACATGGCAAACATCTTGTGCCCATAGTGATGGGGAGAATGAGCTATCAGTTGTGTAATTTTACAAAATATAACCGGCAAACTGTAATAGCATTTTATTATGATATACTTGGTTAGGTTAGGTAAGATTAGGTTATGTTGATCCGATGTCAACAAGTGGTGCTGCCATATGGGGTTCAGAGACTAAACACAGTGTTGCGCTTTTGATATACTACAAAGCAAGCAAACAAATTCAGCCTGTGCGCCTTTAGTACGTAACCAAATCCAACCTATAAAATAAGATTAACTTTTCACTAGTTTAAGAGTGAGATAAGTACAATGGACCGGATTCCATTTTAAGGATGACTTTTTTTAATATAAATTTTTAGATACACTCAGATAATATCATAACTTTACATAATTATCATTCAATCATAATAAGAGAGTGGGAGGTTAGTTATGTTGGTTGGAACTAAAATGAAACCACCTGAGAAGAAGATTCAATTAAGATGGCGGTCACGATTGAACTTGGACCAACAAACAAGGACGAAAGATTTCTGAAGAACAAGTCCTGCGTATTTGATAAGATTAATTTATATTGTACTCGTTTCAATGAACCAATTACAAATAAGTGTTGAAATTATGGACCATCTTATTTCCGTGGAACAAAAGGAAATGAAGAAGGACAACTTTTGATTTATATATGGAAGGACTAATAGTGCTATTCACACAATTAAAATATATGGTACAACACAATCGCACAAACTTTCTTATATTGTGTATAATAGCCTTGAAGAAAATTTTCAAAAATAGATTTGAAACAAACTACCCTTAAATATTATTACTCATAAAAATCAAACACATCATCTTGTTAATCATAATAATCACTCTTTATGTATACATTTTAAACCAAATTGTTCAAATATATTAAAAAAAATTCAAATGTTCAAAAATAAATAACTTGTCATCTATTCTATAACTATTTATCTGTAAGAATACAAACTTATTCTTATTTATCATGAAATATTATTTACAAATTACTCATTTTGAATTCAATTTTCGAGGTCATTTTCCAAAAAGTTAAAATTTTCTATAATTTGTTGTAAGTAAACTACCCTTAGGTTGATTTATTTTAGATAAATAAAGCTAAACTATTATTTATATGTTTAATAGTCTCCCGATACCAATTTCGAACCATATCGCTAAAGCCATTTATAAAATATTTCAAGTTTCTGAAAAATCAGTAATTAATAAACGACCCTTCAACGATTTTTTTTTGCCCAAAAACCAATTATATAGAGATATTTGTCATGTCAAACAAATCTTATATATGAACTTCAAACAAAATCGTCATAGTCATTTTCGAAAAATTTGTAATTAAAAAAAATTACTCATTAGTAAAATAACCTTAATTGAAGGGCTAGCATAAAAAATATGGTATAGCCATAATAGATTTAAATATAAAATTTGAGCAAAATCCATCAGAACCGCTTTGGATCCGTGGTAAGGGACGGATAGACACACAGACATAGGGACAGACAGAATCCAAAAAATCCACTTTTTGGAGTTCGTGTTAACCTAAAACGTAAATATTTGTCATATTCTCGATATAGATTTTTTTCACGATCACAATACTTTCTCTTCATGTGAGAAAGTAAAAAACATATATACGTATATCAAGGGTACTTAATGCACACTTTCTAAAGAACCTACTAATTACATAAGTATATGAATGATAAATCAACTTATGTATAAAATAAACACAGCACTAAATATTCATACCATTTATTAATCACTGTGAAAGAGAAATCGCCAAATTCACAAATTATATTTTTTCCCCCGCTATGCCAATAATTAAATCTGGGACTATTAACTCGATTACAGACCTATTCATCTGGTTGAGGTGCTAAGTAGAATAAACTGCACTGGTTTCTATTTTTACACTATGAGTCTAGTACTAGATATGTTCAATATCTTTAAGCTGGGACTGTGGGGGACGGGATAAAATATGTGTTTTTTTACAGTTATTATAGCAAAACATTCTTTTGGCCAACATATATCAGTAGAAACATAGAGTTTAATTTTCTTAACACGGCGATATCAACAGTTGTTGAATATCTGTCAATGGCAGTAGCGGATTTAGGCTTAGGCCCGTGAGGCCCGGGCCTAGGGCGGCAAATTTTGAGGGGCGCCAAAATTTTTTATTGATATAATTTATATTTTAATTACAAGCAATTTATTATTAATTCTATATTTAATTGTTATGTTAAAAAAATAAATGTTTAATTTATACCTGAATTAGATTTTTTATCACACACACACATATATATATATATATATATACTGTTACAAAAAAAAAGGGCGCCATATCGCCTCGGGCCTAGGGCGTCCTCAAACCTAAATCCGCTACTGGTCAATGGTGTCTTGAAATCTAATGACGACATTTTTTCTTCATTTAAAAAGTTTATCATCTAATGATCATGACAGATATTAAAACACTGTTGGATGATATCAACATGTGAAAAAAAAAATCAAACTCTATGTTTCTTATGGACCAATATATCATTTAGTTTGGCCAAACAAAACAGTGCCCTTAACTCGCCTTACCTACCTTAAAGGTGCCATATTTTTGTACACATTGTGGCTCTGTTGAGGCACCTGGTGCCAAGTTCAGTAACCTGCCTGCTCCTGAGCTTTCTACCGACTGAACCGATGCTGATCACCTGTCAATCACAGCTAATTAGGAGAGTATTGTCTTTATAGATATCTAAGCTAGGAGAGGTGGTAAGTGACAGCCAGGAAAAGCTAGCATGTATCCATTCGCCGAAACATGTGATCTGCAAGACCATATGTTGAGTTATTGCTTTTGGTAGTCAACATTTTCAAAACAAACCATTTGTTTTAAATTATTTTTTCTTTTAATTATTGAAACATGAATGTATGAACATTTCCGTTTGGATGTTTCTTTTAAAAAAATAATGGAAACAGCGTCTGTAGTTCACTTAAAAATGGTTTAAAAATGAGAAATTTGAAAAGGGTCCTCTTCACAAACTAAGATGGAGAACAGGACGAAACAAAGGGCGTTGATAACGTCAAACAATCCATCTTTGGTAGTGCTATGTGCATCTGTTTATAAAATAAATAAGTTTTATTTTGAGACTAATATTTTGTATGACTCTTTTCATAAGATATTAAAACACATCTATTTTGTCGCTCATTTATAACATGATACCGTTGTGAATATTAAATTTACTTTTAGGGCCTACTTGCTTCGGTGGCCGCAGGGTCCAAGGTGTCACTCTTGTAACATATTAGATTGCCGATGACAGGGAAATTAGATTTCGAGTCCTGGTCAGGTGTACTGAGTTTTTTTTTTTCCTGAATGGTTTTCCACTCGTCTTCCAAGGAAAAGCGGGTACACTTCTTTTAAGTTCAACCTTTTTCACTCCTAACTCATTAGCGTAATTAGTTTATATGTGTATAACCTGAACAGGTAGTAAAAAGTGGTACAAAAAATGTACATTTCATGCAATATATCATCTCTTGTTGCCACAACCACGAAACAAAAAACATATTAGTTTTATTAATATATTTTGTTTTTTTCAATAAGTTACGAAAAACCCAATCGTACAGTAAACCTTAGGGAAGTATTAGAAGCGTTTATTAACACTTTTGATTAGGTGACCTGGCGGTCTAGGGGTAAGGTGTCAGACTTCTGTGCTGGCGGCCGGGGTTCAATCATTGGTCCCGGCAAAGATTTATCTGATTACCAAACCCTTCCTTCACCTCTGACAAGACATCTTGTGAATGTGGGGAATGCCAGGCCTCCACCGTGGTTCGGATTCCACGTTAAACTGTAGGTCCTTCATTTCATCTCACAATCACCCTACCATTACACATTAGCGTGTGTACAACCCGAACGGGTAGTAATACGCGGTGCTAATAATAATAATAATAATAATAATAATAATCTAGTAATACTTACTTACACTCATTACTGTTTCCAGCCTATGGTCTGGGTCACTTTCTTAGTCTAGTATTACTAAGAAAATAATTATTATTTTCATATCAGTGGCTTTCAAGCGATGTTTTCAATACATACATTCTGCTGTCGGTTACCAACACTCCAGTGGCGAGTTGACTGTACATTTCTCTTTATTAGAGGGAGGACCAAATTTACAAGTAGGGGATTATTTTCGTATTCACTTTACTCGAAGAAACTTGTTTGAGTTAGGATATCTCTTATCCGTATCTAAAACATCGGGGTTCCGAATTCTAACTTAGGGTGTTTTAGGATTAATAACTTTCATACCTACCTACACGCAGATACGGATAGTTTTCTTCTAGATTATACCTTAATCATTCCTACTCCGTTTACGTAATTGATATAAAAAATATATAGCCTGAAGACACGGTAAAAAAGAAAGGCCATACCGGTGACGTCATGGCAGTTCAATATAGTATTTCCTTGGGTAATGAATTTATGTCTTGTTCAGCCAGTTTTAAAAATACAACGTTGAAACAAAAACAATAAATAACTAAATAGTTATAAAAGCAGTCCTATAGTTTCATAAAACTATTATTTTTATCTTGAGGTGGCTTTTTTTTATAAATGTATTTTTTTATAAATAATTTACAACTTATGCCATTTAGCTTATTTTCGAAAATGGCCCATAGGAGGCTTCCTACCAAGATGTAGATTGATAAAATCCGTTGTAGCATATTACTATCTAAAGTAGGGAAAAAGTAAAAGGTAATTTAAAAAAAAATCAATGGTCTTAATGTGCAAATAATTTGGTGACTATGAACTCGTCAGAGGAAGAGGGGACGTGTTATTAGTAGAAAAACAAGAGGCCTCGCAGGGTGAACTGATAATTTTCTTACCTCTTTTTCAATTTGTACATCGGTGATAGCGCTTAGACTGTTTGGGTGTGTGAAGTTAAGAGGCAACTCTTCGTAATATGGCTTTAAAATCTCCATGTAGGTAACGTCGTTAACTCATTAATAACTTTTTATTTTTATTATTTAGCACCACGTCTTACTACCCGTTCGGGTTATACGCTTTAAGTACTAATTACGCTAATGGATTAGGAATTGGGAAGGTTGAATTAGAGGAAGTGAACCCGCCTTTGCATGGAGGGAGAGTGGAAAACCATTTAGTAAAAACCATCCTCAGTTCACCCGACCGAGATTAGAACCTCGATCTCCCCGTCCTCAGCAGCATTAATAACTAAGTTATTTAATTTAAAATAGCGAACATAGATTTATTATTATGGAAGATGTATAGACAATTTAAAATAAATTCCACTTGTTTATTCTAACTTTTTAAAATGCACGATGCTCTATTTTACATGATAAACAGTCGGGGTTGTATGATTAATATTTGATATATCCTTCATAATAGAAAGATTCCTTATCGATATAAAAAAGGGTAATATAATTAATCCCATTACTACGTCTTACTACCCGTTTGGGTTATACACCTTTGTACTAACTACACTAGAGGGTTAAGGATAAGGAAGGTTTAACTTAAAAGAAGTTTACTTGTTTTGCGCGGAGGGAGATTGGGAAATGCTTAGTACAACCGAAGGGGATTCGAATCCCGATCCCCCCCCCCAATCATTGGCAGTATAGTATATTGTGAGAGTGATGCCTTAGACCATGCAGTCATTGAAGCGGGTCATACATAGAGTAGGAATGAGGAAAGTAGTATTTGATAGGAATTATACTCTCATTGGCGGAGAGATGGGGGG
>CABEEJ010000015.1:203628-229219 GCA_901482245.1 Timema douglasi | reverse complement strand
GGGGGGGGGGGGGGGGGGGGGGGGGTGATAGTTAAAATGCTTTGGCTACGCGTCTTGCGAACGATACTGTCTATCGCGGGGCTACGAGATATTATTGGGTTCGAGACCCAGAGGAAAGAACATAAATTCGCTTCCGGCTAAAGGTCAGCCGGGTGACACACAGTTTATTATCATTAGACTGACCGCCAGGGGTGCTTGGTTAGACTATATAATTTGTATATAATTAGAGATGGGATGCTTGAATCCTATGGTATTTAAGATTCGTAAAAATCTCAAAAGATTATCTCGAATAAAATATAAAAATCTTAACTTGAGATAACAATTTTATTCATTTGGTAGAACGATTGTACCTAGACTTTTATATTGATAAAAATAACAAAATCACTAAAAACAAACAAATTGAATTAATATAATTAATGTAATAAAAAATAAGTGTAATTTTTTTAGCACCACGATTTACTATCCGTTCGGGCTGTATGCTTATGTACTAATTACGCTATTGGCTTTAGATATTTGGAAAGTTATTTTCATAGGAAGTATACCTGAATTTGCGTGGAGGCAGAGTGGAAAACCATTTAGGAAAAATCACCCTCCGTACACCCGACCAAGATTCGAACCTCGATCTTCCCGTCAATGGCAGTCTAGTCTACTGCGAAAGTAGCGCGTTAGACCATGCAGTCATTGAAGTGGGTCATTATATATTAACTAAGCCTATGGAGTTAGAAGAAGGAAGAGAGAATTTAGAGAAAAGAAAAATAAGAAAAATATATACCCACGTTGGAAGTAGAGCAAGAAATCATTTAGTGAAAACCGTTCTCATTGCTCCCAACTGGGATTCGAGCGGTTACCTCTTTGTAAATGACAAACCAGACCAAGTGAGCTTGATAGTTAGACAAAGTGTCCAACGATGCTGGTTTGGATGCTGGATATAGGGAACGCGAGAAAAGGCCAGTGTTTTGGCAGTTTTATAGCAAAAAATATTATTAACCAAAATAAATCAAATATTGCTTTAGTACAAACAGGGTTTTTAATTTTATTCACTTGGTGATATCAACAGTAAATTTGTAATGAGCATAGTGGCATTAGATTACCAACATTTTAAATGAAGAGAATAAGATGTCATTAAATTCCCGGATACCCTTGACAGATATTCAACAATCGTTGATATCATCGTGTGAAGAAAATTAAAACCTTTATTTTTTACAGAAGCAATATTTGANCCCCCCCCCAAAGTTTTGATATAAAAACTGCAAAAATACTTACCTTTTTTCGCGTCTCCTTCATCCCCACCTTAACATCGATCTACAAATAGCTTTTCATGTTTATTTTTTTTATCTGTACAGTCACTGAGATGATATTTAAATCACACATCTAGAACAATGGATCAATCAATCATACCAACGTGTCGGCATTAGCTGAGATAATCACGCTAACTAGGACAATATGTGATTGGAGGACCTAGGGCAAGGTCAAGAAACATATATTTTCTTGTTAGAGTTATTTAATGTACACTTTCTAATCACATTATCCATTCCAATATATTATTTATAGTCAAATTTTAATAGAAAGGACCTGACAGCTAGAAAAGTGACTATATCTACTTTCACGTATCCATACATCAGGTAATATGATCGGCATCTGTCACTTTTGAAATATATTATCAACACCTTTAAAATAACATTAATAATATAGTAAAATATTACTAATGTCGAATACAAAAAAAATATGTTTCTATTTTATAAAATGTTGGTGACCTGGCGGTCTAGGGGTAAGGTGTCAGACTTCTATGCTGGCGGCCGGGGTTCAATCCTCGGTCCTGGCATAGATTTATCTGATTACCAAACCCTTCCTTCACCTCTGACAAGACATCTTGTGAATTTGGGGAATGCCAGGCCTCCACCGTGGTTCGGATTCCACGTTAAACTGTAGGTCCTTCATTTCATCTCACATTCACCCTACCACTACACATTAGCGTAAGTGCGTATACCCCGAACGGGTAGTAAGACGCGGTGCTAATAATAATAATAATAATAATAATAATAATAATATAAAATGTTCTTTCCACCAAATTTTTACTATAGACATAACAGATATTCATTTACCAACGAGGCTACAAGATGAACTTGAGGATACATTTTGTATTATCACCACGCCTTACTGCCTGTCCAGATTGTACCCATATAATATGATAATTACTTTAATAGGGTAGGTATGAGGGAGGAAGCATTTCAGAGGTAATATACCTGAATTTGCGTCGATGGAGAGTGGGAAACAATTTAGGAAAAACTATCCTTTGTAGACCCGACTGGGATTCGAACCCCGATTTCACCGTCATCAGCATGCCAGTCTAGCATGAGAGTGACGCCTTAGACCATTCGACCACTGAATAATAATATTAATACTTAGCACCACGTCTTACTAACCACTTGGGTTATGCGCTTAAGTACTAATTATGCTAATGAGCTAGGAATTGGGAAGATTAAATATAGAGGAAGTGAACCCACATTTGCATGGAGGTAGAGTAGAAAACCATTTAGGAAAAACTACCCCCAGTTCACCCGACCGAGTTTAGAGCCTCAATCTCCCTGTTCTCGGCAGTCTGGCTCCACACGAAACTAGCTAATGAGTCAACTACACCACCGAGGCGGGTTTGGCTACTCAAGCTGGCTATAAAAACGTTAAATGTTTTTGTTATCAGCCTTGGAATCAAACCAGTATCCTCTAACATATAGAGTAAAGCTTGTATCCCCCGGAAATGAGGCGACTAAAATTTTGTGCACCCATGAATCGCCCAAGGCTACAATCTCAGAACAACTGATACTAATACATCGTTTCTTTTTTGTTTTTAGTGTAGGGTGTTGAATGGGTTTCATGTCATGGGAAACTAACATGAAATATGCTTGTAATTTAACAACAAAAAGCTTCGTGATTGCCCTAATGATCGATGAAATTATTAATTAATAATTGCATTATTATTAATACTACTGGGCGTTTGTACCTTTTATTGAGTCTTCTAATTAGTAGTGTGGGAAAAAGATGGCGCGCACAAGAAATGTAGGCCACTCTAATCCCTGGTAAACTCATAATATTGTATTTGTTAGCAGGTCACATTTAACTTCTTAAAACTCACATTGGTGGGCACGGTGGACTAAACCTCAGACTTATATATAATCCGGCTTGCTGGTCCGTGGTTCGAATAATAGTCGGGTGTGAATAGTTTTTTTTTACTCAAATAGTTTAACGCTTCGCCTCCATACAAATTTGGGTAAATTTATCAATTCTTTCAAGCCTCGTCTTTGCATGTAAGGCCCTGGCAACCACTCAATGACTGCCTAAAGCGACATGTAAAGAAGAGGATTAACTATGAGATAAAGTTGATTAGAGTTAAAAGACACTTAAAACAGTCATTGTATTAACACCACACAAATATGAGGAACGAAATAATATATTATTTGATACAATATTATTATTATTAGCACCGCGTCTTACTACCCGTTCGGGTCATACGCACTTACGCTAATGTGTAATGGTAGGGTGATTGTGAGATGAAATGAAGGACCTACAGTTTAACGTGGAATCCGAACCACGGTGGAGGCCTGGCATTACTCACATTCACAATATGTCTTGTCAGAGGTGAAAGAAAGGTGTGGTAATCAGATAAATCTTTGCCGGGACCGAGGATTGAACCCCGGCCGCCAGCATAGAAGTCTGACACCTTACCCCTAGACCACCAGGTCACCGTGATACAAAATTAATCAAAACTATTCTCAAACTGGTGATATTACACAATGGTGTCATCATAAGAGTAATTCGACTGATGAAACACAAACGTGAGGTAAGTAATGCATTTTAAGAACTGCATCGATCCGCTTCAATGGTCACGTGGTCCAAGGTGATACTCTCAGTAGACTAGATTTCCGATGACGGGGAGATCGAGGTTCGAATTTCGGTCGGGTATATTAAGGGTGATTTTTACAAAATGATTTTCTTATGATTCCTCCATGCAAATGCGGGTATACATCCTCTAAATATAACCTCCCCTCAGCTTTAAAACCTCAAGCGTTATTATTATATAATAGTGCATGCCCATCCAACAAGCTGGAATTTTCTTCGGGGTAACTTAATAGCATTGACAAAAATATATCATATGTTTGGTTCAATTTTGTCTTTGGCTTAGAAGTTTTTTGAAGTGTCTACTGAATTAAAAAAATATATTTGATTGTTTTCTATTTGTTCTTTCACCCTCTATTCCCACTTATGCAGGCGCACTTCCTCTAAAGTAACCTTGTTCTTCCATACCTCCTTAATTAAACTATTGATAATTAATTTATGTAATAAACGTGTTAGTTAAAACGACGTATAATGCGGAATTGTATCAGAAATTGTTTTAGGGAATTTTAAAAATAAGGGTGAAGAATTAAATATCATGGCCTTCGTTTGGGATTGAACTTGGTCTCCTAAGACAAGGTTGAAATGAGGTGAAAGAGAACGTGATTTTATATCCCTATTTTTTATAGTTTTTATAACAAAACTATTTTTTTAGACGAAACCAACAAAATATTGCTTCATTAGAAACGATTAGTTTAATTTTCTACGCAGATTAATCACAACAGTTCTTGAATATTTGTCATGGCCATCACGGAATTTGAACAGGAATGTTTCTCGTAAGTTAGTAAATTCCTGTTAAAATACCACTACGCTCATGATAAATATCAAAGAAAAGATAGGACTATCATTCGTAGGTAATTAAACTAAACGTAGCTTCCGTATTTGATTTACTTTGGTTAAAAAATTTTTTTTCGTGATAAAAAACCACAAAAATACTGAACTTAACTCGCATTTCTTTTTATCCCCCCTTAAATGATTGTGTTGTCTTCCCCCGGCCCCTAACACCCCTTCCCCCAAACAGTTCTTGGCAGTAACTTAATATGTAAGCCGTACCACTAGCCGCAAGGCAGCCGGTAGAGAAACACTTTTCAAGTCAATAAACCGAATAGAAACGGCCGGTTCTCAGCTGTGTAGTCGGTTTGGTTGATCACGTGAGCTGTAGTAGTGTGGATGGACATGTCCTAGGGCGGTTCACACGGCTGACTCCCTGGTGCTGACCACGCCACCCTTCCTTCTCTCTCTCTCTCTCTCTCACTCTCTCACTCACTGACGCAACGAGCAAGGACCACAGTAACACGTATAGCATCCAAGGAAAAGCAAGAATTCCACAATATCTTTTATATAACTTTGTTTTTATTACTACCAAAATTGATTTTTTTTTATTGTGATAGTGTTTTTTTCTTCTTAATATTAATGTTTCTCTTACATGCCCCTGGTTCCGAAAAAAAAAAGAGTTGTTTTTGACTTGCCCTCGGTCGTTGTGTCTGTCTATAAAGTCCGAGTTTAATAGTAAGAACCTTATCTGACAGCTAGAAAATAGACTTGGCCAAGTTTTCTTACAAACCTCTTTTTCTAGCCGTTAGATTGTCTATATGATCTATTTTCATGTATGATACGTAAAATCAGGTGATATGAAACTGCAACTTATTAAATAGCTCATCAATATATATTAAATAACACTAATATTAAAGTAAAATGTTATCAATGCTGGTCACAAAAAAAGTGTGTATATTCTAAATGTTTCCTTCTACCAAAATCCTACTATATGTCTATATAACCAAAATAGTTTGGTCGATTTTCTCCAAACTTGGTTTATATTGATGTGGCCCATCTTAATTTGGATTTGTACAGAAACATAAACAGTAAGGGCGCTTTACCTGAGACAAAATAAATAAATAGTATGCTGCACCGCAGAGACTTTCTCTCGCTTTTATCATAAAATAGATATTTACTAAAAACTCGTAAGATTTGTGAAACGCAATATTAGGTCTATACATTGTTGTAGAAACATTACACCAAAGATCAAAAATGAAATAATATTTATTGATACTTATTTACTCTATGGCATTAGGAACTAGGAACACTGTTACACAAAAATTGAGAAAAGAGAATCATCTTTGTCCACCAAAGAACATAAGAATACAATTTATTTTCAAAGTCCTAAATTAAAAAGTATATATATTGGCTTATAGCTAAGAAATTATTGTTTTAAAAAAAAATACATTCCAAATAAAATATATTTATATTTAATACGAGTAGTACTACAACTATACAATAATAAGCATTTCATATCTCAAATAGTTGCGAATAAACTATGACAATTGGAAAATTGTCCCCATGTAAAGCACCAAAGTCATTTTAATGAGAAAATGATAATTTCATTCTTGTTTATTAAGATAAACAATGTCTATACAAAAATTATTATCACAATCGTTAGAACGAATTTTGAGAAAATATTTTTTTTCTCTTTTTGCCATTTAGTAAACTATCCTTAATTTTAGGGTTGGATATCTAATTCTAAAGCTCCTAGGGGGGGGGACCTTATGAAAACCCCAGTTACCAAATTTTAGACCAATCGGTAAAATGGTTTCAGCTCTAGCCCAAGGTACAAACGGAGATATGGCATTGCCAAAAAACACATTTTTTTGTTTCGGGAGGAATGGAACGTTATCAAAATCTCGTGTTCAATTTTTTTTGATGATCCCACTACTTAAGCTCCGAGGTGTAGAGTGAAAGTAAAAACACAAACAAAAATTAATTTTGAAAACGGCTAGGACGATTAGAATTTGTTTTCTCATTAATGAAAGGTCAAGTAAATATTAATGTACCTTTAATCCCAAGTATTAAGAAGATTGCGCCTAGAATTATTTATTTATGTAAACATGTAATTTCATTGTATATAACTGAACAGTATTTTTATTTAACATTCATTTTATAAGTGTATTTTTAATAAACAGTAACATCACGGTTATGAAATAAATATTAACAATCACAAATTCAGGTTATTCTACTTAAAATAAAAACCCTTTTAGTTTTTTATTTTATTTTATTTTATATATCTAGTACATTTATATATTTTCTACATTTATATATTTATATATATATATATATAACATTTATTTAATAAATAACAAAAGAGTTTAATTTTCTTCACATGCTTATATCAACAGTTGTTGAATATCTGTCATGAACATAGCGGCATCAGATGATAAACTTTTTAAATGAAGTTAAAAAGTTGTTATTAAATTACAGGACACACTTGAGAGATATTCAACAACCTAATGATATCACCATGTGAAAAAAAATTAAACTCTACACTTATACTGGAGAACCATTTTATTAATTTTGACAAAAAAATTTGCAAATAAATACTGCCATTAAAACTAGTGTTTCCTGTACTCCTGCCTTAGCGCATTAACGTGTTCAGTCATATGCGCACAACTCGAATGGCTAGTGAGACGTAGTATAAAAACAAACAACCTAGAAAGTGTAAGCATAGAGATAGTATACATTTCTCTATGGTGTAAGCAAAGTTCTTAATCAGATGGTAAGAATATAGTATGAAAACCCTTCGTCTTGCTTTCATGAGAAGTTTTGTTCACGGCACTCTCTATGGATACATAGCCCCCAAGCGTTTCACACGGGTATTTAAAACTGACGATAAAGTGCTAAACGCTACAAACCTACAAGCAATAACAACTCCTTCTGTCACACTTTACTTTTTTGTTTGTTTTGTTTCAAAAGTATTCTTTTTTTAAAAAAATACGCTTAGAACACAGGATTCTACTTTGTTTTTATCAACGCCTGGGAACATTTTTTTAAGTCCCGCGTGTTACTACCCGTACGGCTTATATATATATATGTACTAATTACACTAATGGCTTAGAAAAAGTTAATTGAGGGCAAGTGCACCCGCATTTGTGTGGAGGGAGAGTATGAAACCATTTAGGAAAACCACCTTCAGGTCACCCAACCAGGATTGAATCCTGATCTCCCCGTTTTAAGCAGTTTAGTTCAACACGAGAGTAGCGCGTTAGACCATGAGCCCAACGAAGTGGTAGTCTTGGAACAGACAGAATATGCGAGCGATCAGCACGCCTGCTTCGCAATACCGAGATTAGATTCATTCCCCTATATTACATTAGAAATGGATTAATTACATTTACGAACAATTATTTAGTTCTTAAAATATTATTTAAGAGCTACGCTTTCATTTTACCGCTTAATTTTGATGATATAATATTTAAAAGTAATGTTCTGTGTACCTCATCTATCATTTCACATTCTTACAAACACAAAACAATAAGTTCAGTTATGTTTCCGTGTTGATACTTAATTTTGAGGGAATGATATTTAAAAGTATTGTAATATTTGAGTACCACATCTGTATTATAGCATTATCTCTCACACACACTCTCTACCCTCACATACACTCTTTATCACACAATAATTTCTCTCCCATTATCTTTATTATACTCTCTCTCTCTCTCTCTCTCTCTCTTAAGCTCTTTCGAACGTTTTATCTATTGAACGCTTTTTCAAAAAAAGCTCTCCCTCTCAAACTTCCTCTAACTCAAACTCTCAATCTATCTCGATCTCACTCATTTTAAAGATTAGGGAATTAGTATGCCGGTAAAAATAGGGAACTAAAACTAAAACACAATTTTCCTAGCGAATTTTCCATCTTTTCTTTTTGAGTGGGGAGTGGTTCATCTGTACGATCATCCTTTGTTTACATCACCATGGAAACCATGATTTGTGTATATCTGTATATTGGTAAATAAAATATTTGTCTTTGTTTAAAAATAGTATCAGCTCAATCATTTGGGGGTGGTTTGGTGCAACGAATATAGATATAAGAGGGTGGTCATTTTAAAGTTCTCATCGGGGCGTGAAGGGGGAAAATATAGGCCTATGTTTTTATTCAAATTACCCACCGAAAACTAAATATCTAAGTAGAGTTGATAGTCTTTGACGAGTAAACTTTTAGCTAAAAAGTGAGTGAGGGCTTATTATATAGATCCTTTTCCAATAAAAATTTTAAAATATGTTTTAGTTCAATAATCGCTGCAACGACCCACTAGTAATATACAATTTTTCTTAAACGCTCCCCAAAAGAAAATAATCAATTTCAACTTTAATATACCTCCGTAAAAAATGTATATTTGCTTTTGGCTCGAAAATTATTGGTTATATAAAAATATATTTTAAATATATATTTTTTAATCTTTAGTAATAATACAATTTTACAATAATAAGTTATCTATACAATTTAATCAAAATCGTTAATGTGGATTTGGAGATTTTTAAAATCTCTTTTCACTTCATTAACGACCGTTAATCTTAATGTCAGATATCTAACTCCAAAAAACTCCTCGGGTGGAACCTTATTAAAACCCTATATAACAAGTTTTATCGAGATAGGTAAAATGGTTTTGTCTTTAGACAAAGATACAGACGACATTGCTAAAACATTTTTTTTTTCTGTTTCTGAGGATCATGAAACATCAAAATTTATCAAAAATCTTGAGTTTGATTTTTTTAAAGATCATAATACTTTTCTCTCCGAGGATTCTAAAGGAAGTAAATATATAAGTGAAGAGCTAGGGACTGACTTAAGTACAGCTATATCGTATACTCCTTCCTCCTCAACCTGAGTCAATGGGGTTGCTTACGACTTCTAATCATCCTGCTCTTCACATTGCTCTCTTTTATTAAATAAATTCCATGCAGTACCTTAGCTCAGTCAGTAGCGTGTTTGTCTCCTGATCCAAGGGCCCCGGGATCGATTCCCAGCGTGGCCAAAAATGTATCATTAGTAAAATATGGGGTTACACTTACACAGTGATGAATTACCTGCCAGGGGCTGGAGGTTGTGTCTGTTTTAGATTTAAGTTAGTTTATAAGTCGTGTGCTGATATAATCAGTCGCTTCAGAAAGGGAACGTGAAATACTTTAGACAAATAAAAAAAATAAAAAAAATCCACCATACTGTTCTCTGTAAGTGTCTAGTAAGAGGTGAATTCCTTCTGACAAAACTTGAAAAAAGAAAAAAATAAGTTTTGCATCACGAAATGATAGTAACTCTAATCAAGCTCGAACTAGATGTCGAAACGTAGTGCGGTTTGCTGTATTTTAATTTAGAAAACAGTGGAATTAGGACCGGTGAGACTGTTTTACCATATTTTAAAAATACAATAAAATTGAAAAAATACATATTTTAAAATAAAATAACTATTGATCTAATTACAAATTCACTATTTTCAATTAAATTATAAAGAAAGTTGTCCCTTCAATATATTTTCTGGTCAAAGTAACATATATATACTCACCGGTTAATCGTTTTTGAGAGGGAATCTTAAATAATAATAATAATAATAATTATATTTAGCACCGCGTCTTACTACCCATTCGGGTTATACGCTTTTAAGTACTAATTACGCTAATGGATTAGGAATTGGGAAGGTTGAATTAGAGGAAGTGAACCCGCATTTGCGTGGAGGGGGAGTGGAAAACCATTTAGGAAAAACCACCCCCAGTTCACCCGACCGAGATTCGAACCTCGATCTCCCCGTCCTCAGCAGTCGAGCTCAAACACGACAAGCGCGTTAGCCAACTACGCCACCGAGGCGGGTAATCTTAAATAGCCCACTGTAATTCTATTGAGGTACTTCCTGAAATAAAACCAGGGCTCCCCAGATCTATAATAAACTCCTCCAACTACTCAGATACACGCCAAGGTAGGGAGAGTTGTTGAATAGTGGTCAATGCTAGTGTAATTCGATCCTTGGTATTTAGATTAAGGTGGAGATGTAGGGGACGAGAGAAAATATCAGTGTTTTTGTAGTTTTTATAGCAAAACATTTCTTTGTACGAAATAAATATAATAGTATTCCATTAGAAACGATTAGTTTAATTTTATTCACATGGTGATAATCATCATTTATTGAATATCTATCAAAGTTGTCCTGAAATTTAATGGCAACTTTTTCTCTTCTTTTAAAAGTTTCTCATATAATATCACTCTGCTCATGACAAATATTCAACAACTGTTGATATAACTGTGTGAAAAAAAAATTAAACTCCATGTTTTTATTAGAGCAATATTCTAATTGTTTTGTTTAAAAAAACTGCTATGAAAACTGCAAAAATACTGCCCTTTTCCCACGTTTCATACACTCCCACTCCCGTGTTCCCCGCGCCGCTGTCATTAGACGTAGTGGGTCGCCCCTCAAATGGTGGGAACAATTCCAGTTTGTTGGTTGTAACGTTTGCGCGGTCCTTGGTTGTTCCCCGGGCCACGGGCACGGACTATTGCTAATGATGTATCACATCCCCACATGGTGAACTCTGGCCCGAACCTTGCACGCCATCTCTCGGGGGGAACCTGTTATTAACTCCTCTAGTTGACATGCACGCAACTATAATAAAATAGCCCCTTAATGGAAGTTTAAACCGTATGTATGCTTTCAATATTTCCTCTTTCCTCTCACCCCCTTCCCCCCTACGAACCACTCTTTTTAAAAAATATGCACGGCAGAGTTTTCACTCTGTCTTGAAAGAATTTTCTGATAGCATGAGTGTTATATATTTAATATGTGGGAAAGTTAACAATTCACCTTTCCAAGTATCATTAAAATTCCTCGATGAAACACAATTGAATGGCATACTTCAATAAAGCGTGTGAAAGTAATTTATTATTTGAAATATTTTTGCCAAAAATATAATTTAATAAATCTATGAGTATTTTTTTTTATTTCTTGTCAAAAATTGCAATGAAACACTCGACTCTTTTAATCATTACTCTCTAATAATATTTTCAGTTTTAATTATGCCCTAATTAATATTTTGAAATGACTCTTAACTATTAAAAGCGTTTTAAGGTGCCTTTAGTAGATGGTAGAAAACATTTAAATCAAGGAAAAATTAATGCTATTGGATTATTAATCAGGGGCAATTAATTATTAAGGTCACTGTTTTAATGGCAAAATTGTGGAGGTTATTTTTGCTATAATCAATGCTCAAATTTAATTGAGAAAAACATTTATAGTTTATATCTTACTATTTTCTCATATTGGGCATATATTTAGGGTATGTATATAAGATATATATATATATATGTATATTGGCCATATATATATATATATTTAAATTTATAAGTCATATTTTAATATGTCATTACTAAGTAAAAATAAAGATAGTACAAGCAAAACCAATATTACAAATAGGCCTATTAAAAATTATGAAAAAATATAGTATGAAATAGAACAAATACAAAATAACAAGGTTAAAATGTATTCTGAGAGTGTGTTGAAATTTATGATAGTAGGAAGATTCATAGACCCAACTAATAGAACCAATTGTGTTTTTAATAAAGGGGAGTTTAGGGGGGGAAATATTCTGAGTGATTCACGGTATCTTAATACCGGATGGGCTGTCCAAATATTTTACATTTATGGGTGGGGTTAAGGAAGGTAGAATTTATAGCAAATGTACCCACATTTGCGTAAAGAAAGAGCTAGAGAGAGAGAGAAAGTGGTCAACTATGTAGGAAAATCCATCTCCAGTACATGAGGCCAGTACTTGACCCTATTGCAAACTTCACATCTTATAGATCTTGCACCCAGCGATCCTTAGCTCATCCATAATGTTGAACTTTAGCTGCTAGGGGCATTTTTAAGTATGAGCACATTACTAGAAATTTTTTTTTTCTGTCAACGCGTCTCACTTCGTGTTAGGTTTATACGCCTATAAGCTAATTAATTGTCCTTACATGATGAAAACAAATTTATAGGGTTTGAAAACAAGGTGCCTAGGAAGATATTTGGTTCAAAAACAATTAGGTTATTGGGGAGTGGAAGAGGTTTCATATTGTTGAGTTATATAGCTTGTACTAATCACAAGATGTAAGGATAATCAAGTCTCGTAGATTACGGTGAGCAGGACATGCAGAGCGAATAGGAGAATCTAGAACCTTGTCCAGGATATTGACTGGCAAACCCAATGGGAAGAGACCATTGGGAAGACCTAGACATAGATGGGAGGATGACATTAGAATGGACTTGAAAACATTAGGGTGCAATGGGGTGGTCTGGACATTGCTAACTCGATAAAGAGATAGGGTGTAATGAGGAGGACTGTATAGAACTAGCTTAAGATAGGGATAGGGTGTAATTAGGTGGACTGGATAGAACTAGCTTAGGATAGGGATAGGGTGTAATGAGGTGGGCTGGATAGAACTAGCTTAAGCTAGGGATAGGGTGTAATGAGGTGGACTGGATAGAACTAGCTTAGGATAGGGATAGGGTGTAATGAGGTGGACTGGATAGAACTAGATTAATATAGGGATAGGGTGTAATGAGGTGGGCTGGATAGAACTAGCTTAAGCTAGGGATAGGGTGAAATGAGGTGGACCGGATATACCTAGCTTAAGCTAGGGATAGGGTGTAATGAGGGGGATTGGATAGAACGAGGTATAGGTGGTGTACTTTTGTAAGTGCGGCAAAGAGTTTTCGAGTTCCTGATGCTAGAGAGTAAGTAAGTAAGTACGTGAATAATTAAGTATTATTATTAAGTGACGTAAGACAACGTAGAAGATAATAATGATAATTACGACTATACATAATGATGTTGATACTCACTGTTCGATTCTGGAAAAAATTTAGGATCTTTTGTAATCGATAGTGAAACAAATTAATGTTTCTCTTTATGTTTTTTTTTCTGTTCGAGATCAAGCACGCAATAATTAAAACCTGTGGGAAAATGTATATCATGTACTACATGTGTTTACAGGTGGTAGCATGCGAATATAGTTCTGATTGCATAAGCTATAAACAGGAAACAGTTCAACATGGGAACAAATAAATCTATAATTATTATGCTGTAGTGCAAACGAGTCAACCGTTTAAATTCTATTTTGACCTTTTACTATCCGTGGGAAGAATGTATTCCCAAGAACCAGACTGGACGGGCGGCTATAGCGCCTGACTTTAGTTTCGACCAACATCCCTTTGGTTTAGTTAATTTAAGGTGAGAAGTAATGAAACGCGAGAAAAAGCCAGTATTTTTTTTCACTTTTTATGGCAAAACATTTTTTTGGGCCAAAATAAATCAACTATTGCTTCAGTACAAACACAGAGTATAATTTTCTTTACATGGTGTAAACAGTTGTTGAATATCTGTCATGAGCATTGCAACTTGTAATAAGAAACTTTTTAAATGAAGAGAAAAAGTTGTCATTAAATTCCAGTACACTCTTGATATATATTCAAAACATTTTTGAGGTTACCATTTGAAGAAAATAAAACTCTATGTTTGTACTTGAGCAATATTTTATTTATTTGCACAAAAAAAAAGTTTTTCCATAAAAACTGAAAAACACTGTCCTTTTCTCGCGTCTTCTTCCACCCCACCTTAAGACGCCAGTATGGCTGTGAATGGAGACCTTTGGAGGAGGCAGGCTAACGCCTTAACGCTCTCGGCCATGAAACCACATATACAAGGAAAAGTTGTAAAGCGAATGGTAAATGACTTGTAATGGATGGTAAACATGTTAAAGATCTAATAGGTGATTTACATTATATATTTGTACCTATGATCTTCTTTAACCTTTTTAGAAACGGTAAAATATTGTAGTTGCAAAAATGTTCAGCATTTCTCGGCATGCATATGTTAACAAAAATGCCCTAGTGGCAATTATGGAAAATTTAAAATAAAGTAGGCTATGAAAGAAGCTAGTATATAATCATGTTTATTTCTAGGCTGAAAGCAATATAATGTTTATTCTATACCCTCTAGTATTTCTTGAGAATTTCTCTCTCGCTTCTCTCATGGTCAACTCTATGTTAGGTATTCCACATTTGACATTAGAAGGGAATCCTGTAGGCGTTTTATATTGTTTTAGTTATCCCCGCGTATTACTTCCTCTCTAAATTATATATGTATATTACTGTAAAAGTCCGAAGACTGATAAATATTAGAATTTACTAGTATATTCTAACATTTACCGATATTTCTTGGTAAGAGTCCGAAATATCTTAGAAAATATTTACATTATGAGTTTTATTCATCTTCAGAATGAGGTGGGAGAGACTTTTACAGTAACATATACATTTTAATTGCACTAGTGAGGTGAGGATGATAAAGGTAGAATTGATCTGAAATGCACCCTTATTTGCGCGGAGGAAAAATTGAATGATAATTTAACTAGAAAAAACTCATACCCCGAAAACTCAAACCCCGAAAACCGTTCGCATTGTTATCGATCAGGATTTTATATTTTGTTTGATAAAATACAAAATAATATATGGATATAAGTTAATTGGGAATCATTCTAAGATTTGATTGCACTTAGTATTTAAAATTATTACTATTTTTATATTTCAAAACAAAGCCCTTAGTCTTATTTAAAATGATACAAAATTTGATACAAATCGGTTGAGGAGCGTTAGCATAAATGGTTGTTAAAACAAATTCATCTTTGTTTATTAGAGTTCATGTAGCCCGATTATCTTACGAATCGGCCTCCAGCCGTTAATTCATCCCTGTGAAAGGGTAAACCCACATTTAACCAATGATTAATTTTTAGTCCATGCCAGGAATTGAACCTAGGACCCTCAGCTCAATAGACATACACGCTACCAACTGAGCTTGAAGTGTCAGATACGCAGGGCTGAAGTTATTATATATTTTCACTAATCAATTTAAAGACGGTCTAATGAAGGTGCTTTCAAATAAATGAACTAGCATTAGCTTGTAAATATAATAGAACCACTCATGAAAATAAACAACTTTAGCGCACACAACCATGGTTTGAACCCTGGTCTCCTTGTTTATAGTAAAGCGCGTAGGCAGTGAGCAAACTCTACCGGCGCGTGGTGTTATTAATACCTTGAAAACAAGTACCAATTAAGGGGTGTGGAAGAAGTATTGGGAGATATTGGTATTTACTGCTCTCTTTGATAGCATCTTGGCATGATCAGCCATCTGCGTGCTGCTGTGGGCACACAACCACAGATTGTTATCAGACAAGAACAAATGGAACACGCATCTATACATCTATAAAATATAAAGCCACAGGTAGGATTGTATGTTTGCCGGCAAATACAATACATACTACCTGTTTCAATAACATAGATACCTATTCATAACTTACAGCTCTACATACAAAGCTCATGTGTACATAAATTTGGTTAATCATCCCCAGGTTGTGAAAACGTGTTTTGATTGATCTTTTGTATCATCGTGGATTTTTAGGCTGTATTCTTTTGGTTGGCGTCATTTGTAGGCATTTTTGAGGTATTTATGAAAAATAAGTATATTTTCTAATTCTATTGATATATAATGTGTTGAGCTCTACTGCTGAGGACGGGGAGATCGAGGTTCGAATCTCGGTCGGGTGAACTGGGGGCGGTTTTTCCTAAATGGTTTTTCACGCAAATGCGGGTTCACTTCCTCTAATTCAACCTTAC
Source organism: Timema douglasi (assembly GCA_901482245.1). Classification (NCBI taxonomy): domain Eukaryota; kingdom Metazoa; phylum Arthropoda; class Insecta; order Phasmatodea; family Timematidae; genus Timema; species Timema douglasi. Next base: position 212,861 of record CABEEJ010000015.1, on the reverse strand, counting down.
CAAGTCCTAATCCATTAGAGTAATTAGTACTTAAAGCGTATAACCCGGACGGGTAGTAAGACGTGGTGCTAAATATTATTATATTATTATAATTTGTAAAGTGCATGTTTGATTTAGCCGTGTGCACTTGTTACAAATTTGTATTAATATTCTTGTAAATTTTAAGACATTTTAATTTTTTTTCCATTAATCATATAATTAATTTTTTTAAATCATTTTAGTTTATCAAAGTCCAAGCCCTGCTTACGAAATACAATAGTAATTATTCTATTAATGCACACATCAGCCTGCTACAATACTCACTAAGAAACCCACTTCGGTGGCCGCATGGTCTAAGGTGCTACTCTCGCAATAAACTAGACTGCTAAAGACGGGGAGATCAAGGTTAGATCCCAGTCGGGTGTACTGATGGTGGTTTTACCTTGATCCTTCCCCCTTTCCCTCCACTCATATGCGGGTGCACTTCCTATAAATTAAACCTTCCTAGTCCCCCACACATTAGTGTAATTAGTACATAGGTGCATAATCCGAACAGGTAGTAAGACGTGGTGCTAAACAAACACCTACTAGAGACCTGGATGTTGATTACAATACTGTCGACCTTGGTGTTCTTGGTGTAAAGTTCTCACCTTAAGACTCGATGTTCATGGGTTCAAACCCAACCGGGGTCAACGGGGTTTTCTTGAGAGATAAAAATCCATAGCATAACTTCCTCCGGAGGTGAAGTGAACCCGTCGCTTCCTTGTTGATTGTGGCATGTAAAAGAAACCTGGAAGGTATGTAAAAATACCTATCCCAACAAAATTGGCAGGGCCCTTTCGCGCTTGCTCATAAACATTCTCGTGTGCTCATATAATCAGCGGGTCTATAAGGTGCACGTTAAATACCTCAAATAAATAATAATATATTATAGTGCCTCTTTAACTTTTTTAGCTTGCCTAGACTTTTTGTTTAATCGTGTACATTTGTCAGAGAAAACTCTCCATCTTCAAGTCTATAATAAATGTTTGGAGTAATTAAGACTGTTATTTATTTAAGTTACAGTGTGTATAGGCTTTTAACACACATGTGTGACTGGGCGAGGAGCTAATATGTGGTGATGATTCATTCAGTATTTCGATTTAAAAAATCTAGTTTTATTTTATTTTTATTTTTACCAATACTATAATATCCTTGCAATTTTCTAGGGTGTATTATTCTTATAGGAAGGTCAAATATACTATACATAAATGGTGATGTGAAATACTGGGATAGTGTGAAAATATTTAATCAGACGGAATTTGGCCCATGGAGTGAGGGTTGGTGGGGGAGCGGGTGGCAAATTAACATAATTTATTACTAAGCAAGACTACTTTTATAATATTCTTAAAACCTTAATGCAATTTATATTTCTTTTCTTGCGTACAGTTTAGTAAATTTGTGATCTTTAATTTTAATTAATTCCAACTTCTTTCTACCTTTAAACACACTGTGATCTTAATACATAATAATGTCAAGGTGGTTCAAGTTTCAACTATTATTAATTGTAACATATTTGTTTACAGGTAAGTGATGACTGCTAAACTCTCACAAGAAGAAAGGGTGAGCTTGTTTTGGATCTTTGGAAGGTCAGATGTTTCAATCCAAATCGATTTCTCAATCGGTAGATCTAGTCCGTTGGCTCATGTTTAGTGACGAGGCGATATTTCACCTCGGCGGTCGTGCCAAAGACAACCATGCACGCCTTTGGGACAGAATAAAAAAGAAAACATTATTCAAAAAAGGTTACCCATGTGCCAGAATAATTCATTCAACATTAATTTATTCTATATTATTATTATTATTATTATTATTATTATTATTATTATTATTATTATTATTATTAGCACCGCGTCTTACTACCCGTTCGGGTTATACTCTAATGTGTAGTGGTAGGGTGATTGTGAGATGAATTGAAGGACCTTACAGTTTAACCACGGTGGAGGCCTGGCATTCCCTTATTCTATATTGTGAAATTTTGCGGCACCAAGGTATATTTATTTAATGTAGAATATAATTAACTGAAATTTGTTTAATCTTTCCTGTACTTAACATGTTTTGAAAAAAACCATTTTGGCTTCAAGGCCAATTTGTCATTGTAACGCCATGTTCTGGGGTGTTGGTTGATTTTTCACCATTATATTTCAGAATTGTAGTCATAGTTATAAATACATCCATGGTTTCTATATATTTAACAACCCTTAGTACCATCACCAGTGACCACATGGTTTAGGACATTAGGCTTATAATACACTAGAGAGCTGGTGACTTAAGAGGTCGAGGATCGAATCTCGATTGGTTACGCTCCAATTACTCTGAAGGGTAGCAGTCTCACCATGACCGATTACACTATGACCCTATCTTATATATATATATATTTATTACCATAGTTGAATAATCCAATATAAGCCTGCTACCTTACAGGCTAAGTGAAGTTGAGACTGCCCATATTGTGATTTATCAATTTTATCAACCCTACTCCATGCTAATGATGGTTAAATTTTATAACTACCCTTATAATCCTTACCTCCTAGATCAAACCTTTTCATAAACCTTGAGTTAAAATGTATGAACATGAAAAAAAAAACCTTAAGGCCCTTGACTCTATTGAGTACAAGTCTAAAACCTATTTTGTGAGATGGTTGGAGGGAGGTTGAAAGGCGTGGCGTGGCTTCACAACCGACCAAAGTATCCTTCCGCGCCAAAAAGAACAAATGGATCACAGAAACAGCTACCGGACAGGTCTTGTGGAAAAATCATAAGTTTGGAAATATAAGTTTTCTCGAGAACAAGTGAATTTTTTATAGTAATATTTTCAACATCTCTTCCAAGTTAATATGTCAATGTCTATTAGATGTTACATTTTCTTATTTTTTTGCCTTGCAGCCGGCAGAGGAGGTGCGTATTCTTGAACAGACCGTTTCCAAATAGAAAATTGCAAAACAATCGAAATTCTTGAAGATAGCCGTTTGTTCCCATGGCCCTGCATTTCCACGCCAAATGAAAAGGGCCAATCGACCTAAACAAATTTTCTCAATTTAACCTTCAAGCTATATAATATGTGTTTATATGAGAGTTATAAAACCATTAATCTGGGAAGATAATTACGCTGTAGGAAGTACAAATAGCCCCAGGCCTTTTCCCACACGACAACGATACAGGTATCATTGCATACCCACCACGGCGATGAGCATGCGCACTTACATGGGCAGAGTATATTGGACGAGAGCTGTCAACAATTATTAATACACAATTTAGAGCGAGGTGGCTAAGTCCTTATTTTTGGAAGAAATGAGAGAGTGTTTATAGGGGTGAAAAACTTGGGACGTGGTTTATTAGAGCATTGTTTTTAAAAACTGTTCTACTTGGAGCCCTTAGTCTCGGTCATACTTATCTCAGGCTCCGTGAGACAATTTTAGAATTTTCTTTATATATTTTTTTCACATCATAGAATAGCATAAGTAATTAGGAATAACGATTTTTTCATATTTGAATAAAGAATATTTGTTAAAGGTGCAGTCATAACATGTGTTTTAACGTTTGTTTTACACTACATAGATTGTGCTATTTCATGCTAGTAGAAACTGTAACAACCCATGCATAATATAATACTTACTTACGAATTAAACTATCCTAATTGAATATGTTAAAGGTCCAATCTTGCAACATATATATTACTAGTTACGAGTATTTGAAAGTTCTTTCCCCCCTCATTTAGAGAAATTTCCATGGATTAAAAATACCTCTAGTTGAATCTTCCAGTGCTAACGAACTGTCTTTAAAAGAGAAATAACAACTGGTAGATGTATCTACAGTTTAAAAACAAAATTTCAGTTGGAAAAAATTACAAAATTTTGGAACACCCTGAACTAAACAAACACGCTTTGAGATTTTTGAATTTTGCGCAATAATATATCTTTGAGAGATAAACTCTTTCATTGTATACTACTACAAAGACTAGACTTAGAAACAAACTAAATATAGAAGATTACCTTCGTTTCCAAGTGACAACCATAATTACAATGACAATACTAATATAATACTTAGCCCCCCATATTACTACCCGTTCGGTGTATACGCTTAAGTAGTTATTACGCTAGCGGGTTAGGAATTGGGAAGTTTGAATATAGAGGAAGTAAGCTCGTATTTTCATGGGGAGAGAGTGGAAAACCATTTAGGAAAAACCACCCCCAGTTCACTCGAGTGAGATTCGAACCTTGATATCCTCGTCCTTGACAGTCTAGCTCAATTCTAAACTAGCGCTTTAGCTAACTACGCCACCAATGCGGGTTCCAATCAAAATAACGCCTACCCGAATTACTAATACATAAATACTGATTTAAAGTTTGCATTTTGCACAGTTAATTTGATGTAAAATGTAGTTTTTCTCTGGATATTTATTCAAGTATTAAGTTTTAAAAGATATGTAAAAATCTACCTGTTTATATTGAATGTTCTTAATAATATTAATAATATTTAGCACCGCGTCTTACTACCCGTTCGGGTTATACGCTTTAAGTACTAATTACGCTAATGGATTAGGAATTGGGAAGGTTGAATTAGAGGAAATGAACCCGCATTTACGTGGAGGGAGAGTGGAAAACCTTTTAGGAAAAACCACCCCCAGTTCACCCGATCGAGATTCGAACCTCGATCTCCCCGTCCTCAGCAGTCAAGCTCAACACGACAAGCGCGTTAGCCAACTACGCCACCGAGGCGGGTAATGTTCTTAATACCAATGTACTTTTTTTTTATGAAGGCTCTAGCATGTATTTATTATGGTGTAAGGATTCATTTGGTCTAAAAATTAGGTGTTAGGATTGGTGTTAGAGAAGGGGGACAAGCTGAGTATCAGAAACCCTATCCAATTAGAACATTAAAAAAAACTATATTAGGATTTGACTAATTATACATTGATTGATCCAACAAATGGGATAGTTCAAACCCACCATGATTCCCCACGACATTTCTATTTAAATCAATGGTAAAAAATAATAACATTTAATACAAATTTTAGAAGGAAATATTGGGTTAACTCGAAGCCTAAACATTGTTATATTTTCTAGATTTTACTCATTTTAAATCTAACTTAACGATCTTTACTAAACCACTCAATATCCAGATCAGATCTAATTTCACGTATTCATACGTCAGGTGATGTAATATGAAGCTGTCACTTCTGAGAAATATTATCAATACCAGTAAGATAACACCAACAAGACAGCATTATTATTATTATAACCGCATCTTACTACCCGTTTGGGTTATACACTACTTACGCTAATGTGTAATGGTAGGGTGATTGGGAGATGAAATGGAGGACCTACAGTTTAACGTGGAATCCGAACCATGGTGGAGAACTGGAATTCCCCACATTCACAAGTTGTGATTAATACACGTCTTGTCAGAGGTGAAGGAAGGGTTTGGCAATCAGATAAATCCATACTGGGACCAGGGATTGTACCCAGGACCCCCAGCAAAGAGGTCTGACACCTTACCCCTAGACCACTAGATCACCAATAAGACAGTAAACTGTCATCAATTATAGCTTCAAAACGATATTTTTGCATTTTCTAAAAGGCCCTTCTATGAAAATTGGACTGTTCTTGCGCTAGCCGATGTGCACTATTTTATTTTATAGACCGTGGATCTTCTTGGATTCAACAGTTCATATAGACAGTAGTGTAATAAGATTATCTAGCCTTTCTTAATTCATTGCATTAAAAAAAAAAAGATTTGAGAGTATGGGATTTTACGATCACATTTTAACAGCGTCATAAATATGGTTTGTAGACATGAAATGCTTGCAAGAAAAGGTGTCGTCTTTACACCAGTTTATATCAGTATGAAAGTTCAAATCGGCTTTTGAAGTAAATCACCGTGGTGTTGGGCTCGCGTCTCCTCAAACACGTGGTAGGCTGTATACGTGTAATGTTTTCAGAACCGTTGCTATTACTTTCATGGACAGAAAAACGTCCAACACTTTTATCTCTCAACATAATTTATTAATGCTACAATATACTTGTTCATTCTCCTCCAGGAACAAGGTTGGATTTGAAACATTGGAATTTCGAATGTGAAATAGCAATTCGATATTAGAGTTGTCACCACTCATCTGGAAAATTGGGAAAGCCTGGAAGACACAAATAATTTTGTCTGTAAAAAAAAGTGGAAAAACACGGGAAATTGTTTATAAAAACAACCAAAGAAACTGGGGGAGGGGGTTATTGTGTATTTGGTACATTTAAAGTAATATGGAATATTAAAGTTCGTATTTGTGCATTTTTGTAATAAAAAAAGTTTTCATAAAAAAAAAATTGTTTCATTTGTTACATTTAATTTAATATTATATAGAACACATAGCTATTTCCACTGTTATCTTAAATTTGCTCATGGGTATCGTGAAATTTAAACAGAACCTTTCCCCTGTCTTTTAAAAAGATTGTAGTAAAATTCCTAAATTCCCATGGAAAATATTCAAGAAATGCTGTTATTACTATGTGCACAAAATTAGACTAACTTCATCTACCTAAGCAATATTTTATTTTTATTCTGGCCTGTTTTGTTTTGTTATGAAAACTGTAAATTCGTACTTTCCTCTATCCCACCTCAGGTAAATTTTGTATTAAAACGTTTATACTAAAAATAATCATTAGATATATACTGAGACATACAGGCTAGTATACATACACAGGACAATAATTTATCTCAAGGTATCTCAAGACTACATATATGGTTGTACAAGTAATGACGACATTTACTTACAGATGGAGATGGACTCTCCAATGAGTTTTGCCGGCAGTAATATGCTGTGTTACCTTCTATTATGATTGCCACTAAATGTTAAAGGTGTTCGAACGAGTGTCGAGGTATTTTTAACATTTTATTACAATGATTTACAGTCTGTGTGTTGATGTTTATTTTATTTTTCGTTGGGATACTATTTGTACCCTCTCAATAAATAAGATTTTAATCTAAAATTAATATAATTTAGAATTTTCTCTGATTTGCATACGTACACCGATAGGGTTTACCGCGAGTCACCGAGGTTGGTGTTTCTGACAGCTATAAACTAGCTCACGTGACGCCCCCACACGCCCGTAATGGATTCAGCCTTAAAACAATAAGGTGGCGTGTGACAATGAATCCAGGAAGAACCTGGATAGCTCAGTGATAGAACCTAGTCGCACCAAGCAAAATGTTCTTGGACATGAGTTCGATTCTCTTAGAACACAAATCTAAATATTCTGGCACCTAGTTCAACTCTCTTAGAGCTTTGATACATCAATCTCAATATCTATTATCCTTAGACCTAGATTCGATTTTCTTAGAGCTTTGGTGCACCATTTCCAAGATCCTTGGAGCTAGTTTATATTCTCTTAGAGCTTTTGTGTACCAAACCCATTATACTAAGACTGGGCCCAATTTTCGCGTTTAGGTGTAATTTTTTAACTTATGTTTGCTTATATATTATGTTTATATACACCAGGGAAACGAACTCGTGGCCATATTCAATAAGCTGAAAGGAACGAGTGGAGGTGGCTGGACGACTAGCCTAGTTTGTTAGCGGGTACAGTACCACACACGACGCTGCTGCATTCTGGAAAGTGGGCTGTGTAGCTAGCTAGAGGTCGGTCGGGGGAGGGCGGCCGGTACGTGCAACTATGGGGCCAATTTACTGCGCCTCATCTCGGTCCTACAACACAGGACCAGCGTAATTACTGCACTGGATCCTTATGATATGGCAGCAGTCAGCGCCTATAACGTAGCAGAAGTCTATATTCAAGTGCCCCACGTCTGACTACACGTCAGGGCATCTGAATATTTACTGACCGAGCGTAGTGTGGGTCTGTTTTAACTACTATATATCATATTCTTTAAATTGAAAAAATAAATCTTTGACATGAGAATTGAAGCGCGGACTTTTGGCTTAGTACTTCAATGCTCTTACCACCGAACTATACAGGAATCGTCCTGTCCTCAGGGTCATTCTTCACTCATATTTCAAGGCAGAGTCTTTGATGGACGTGCGGAAATTTGTCAACTGAAATTGATCGATAGAATGGTTTATGGTATTTAGATACGGTTATAGCCATGATTAGCAACTGTAATATCTTGGTTATTTAATTCATCTTGTGACATGATAGAGCCTTCCCGAGTAGAAGATGACCAGGCTATCTGATAGCTCGCGATCACTCAATTTTAACTGACGATTTCCTACACGTTCATCAAAGACTATGCCTTAACATATAAGTGAAGAATGACCGAAGAGATGAGTGCATGCCCAGCTCCTGATGGATTAACATCACATCAAACCAACCTTCGGGTTGTTGACGTAAGGAGATCTTTTAATAATTACTGGAGCACTGTATTTCCGAGAAAAAAGCAAAACAAGAAATAAAAACATCTTTCACCGCAACACTGCGTAAAATCAATATACTGTAATTTTCACTCAGAAACAACTGAACATTCTCAGCTTATCAACTGTGACCAATGTTGCCAACTCATCAATTTGGAATTAAGGCTTACCAATTGTTAAATTCGTTGTTATTTTAGGGGATTTAGAGAAAGCCTCTTCTGACAAGGAAGGAATAAATGAAAACTTTAAAAAAAATGTTCACATTGTTTCACAATAATTTCCTACATTTTTGCCGCCCCCAAAAATTGCTGCTCCATGCAAATACACGTGTTACACCGTCGGTGGAGCCGACCCTGATCACTGCGACGATCCACTCGTTTGAGTATAAGGGCCACCGCGCACTGGGTGACCAGCGACCAGTGAGAATGCTTGTGACAAATGGGACAACGCGCACTTGACTGCAGCGACCAGCTGACCGCGGTGACCATTGGGATGGCGAGCGGCGCGCAGGTGACCAGTTGGCCATCTGGACAAATCCATTAGAAATTAGAAATTAATTAGTCGGTGACGGGTGACCTGGTGGTCTAGGGGTAAGATGTCAGACTTCTATGCTGGCGGCCGGGGTTCAATCCTCGGTCCCGGCACAGATATATATGATTACCAAACCCTTCCTTCACCTCTGACAAGACATCTTGTGAATGTGGGGAATGCCAGGCCTCCACCGTGGTTCGGATTCCACGTTAAACTGTAGGTCCTCCATTTCATCTCACAATCACCCTACCATTACACATTAGCGTAAGTGCGTATAACCCGAACGGGTAGTAAGACGCGGTGCTAATAATAATAATAATAATAA
>CABEEJ010000015.1:149243-201426 GCA_901482245.1 Timema douglasi | reverse complement strand
GGGGGAAGGCGCTATGCCACCAATGCCATTTAAAAAAAATAAAATTATAATTACTTTGATTAAAAAAAGTGCGCTAAGTTTTCAGACATATCTAGTATAGTGCTCATTTCCTTGAACCTTTTGGCACGGCTTGTTTCACGGTTAGGACTATACAGCTTCCCAATTTAAGACACGAAACTGCGAAACCCTTGTAATAAAGATGAAATAAATGCAATCTCTTTTTCTAGCCCTGAAGAAACTTTAGTTTCTTGTTTCGTAATTCCGAGTTTCTTGTTTTATCTACTTTATGAAGTAAAAATAAAAAATGCGTTAGTATATTTTTGGATAGGTTTACAAATTGAATAGTTAAACCTTATATTCTTTAGTTAATGTAGCTTTGTGATGGGAAGCTAAGACATGGTTGTCATATTCCGTGCTTCGACATTGCTGACAAATGTATAAGACGTGAACTATTGCAATACTGAGTGTGCAAACAAAAATTGTTAATCTTCTTAAACTTAAATTAAATAACTTGTTTTTTGTTTCAAATAGTGGTTAGAATATAAATTTATATCCAATAAATTATATGTATCAAGGGTCTTAAATGTGGCTTATATCTTTTCTCCTCAATTTTTTAAAGATATACGAATCCCATCATTTTATCGATGTTCACTAGGCCTACATTATGATATAAAAAATAACTTTTCATCACTTGTTAAATCCCTTGAGTGGTCAAATGGTCTAAGGTGTCACTATCGCAATATATTGGACTAGTATCGATGATGTGGAGATCTGGGTTCAAATCTTGGTAGGGTGTGATAACTTCCACTCTACTTCTATGTAAATGTCGACACACTTCCTCTAAGTTCAACCCTCGTTATTACTATAAAATTAGCGTATATAGTACATATGCGTGCAAACCGAACGGGTAGACGTGGTGCATACAATTTCTTTTATAAAAACCCGACTCTCAATAATAATAATAATAATAATAATAATAATAATAATAATAATAATAATAATAATAATCAATTCACAGAGACAACCATTATTTCGTTTCAAGTTCATAGGTCAATGTGTATATCAAAATTATGGAATGAAGAGGATAGGGGCGCTATAATGTAGGTTCGCCCGAAACCAAATTATGATTGAGGTGCTTCTGTGCACAATGCAAGTCTAACACCTTAAACCGCTCGACCACCTCTACGGCTAATCGTATAGGGAAACAGGCTGGTGTTGTACAGCGTATAACAGATTGTCAGCTGGTGGCGAGGTTGAGGAAGTCACTCGCGACGACCTCACCGAATCCCAAGAAAAACTCGTCCCTGCTTCAACCTCTAACTACCAAATAAGGAAATAAGTCATCGCGCTAATCCGTATCATGTGACACAACTATCTTGGGCTGCAGGCCTGTATCGAGGATACCTGTTTTAGAGAAATGGGCGGGAGGGGCGAAAAAAATCAAATGAAATATGCATTTTTCATAGTATAGTAATGAAAGCTTTATTCTAATATCATACTATGCGAAACATATTACATAAAACGTTATCACGCAGTGGTTCTGGTTTTGCAAGGCGTGTGAACGTCTCGTGGATCAAAATATATCTCAAAGTGAACAGATATGAGAGCTAATCCTGTCAACCGGTATTCACCAGTCAAATTACGACGATACAGTACGTCTTCAACCTCCTTAAGTTGGCGAGGTAGAGCACGCGAGAAAAAAAGCAATTGTTTTGTAAATTTTTTTTTGTATGTTTAGTTTTCTTCACACGGTGATACCAACAGTTGTTGAATATCTGTCATGAGCATGGCGGCATTAGTTGGGAAACTTTTTAAATTCCAGGACATCCTTGACGGATATTCAACAACTGTTTATACCACCATGTGAATAAAATTAAACTCTATGTTTCTACCAAAGTAGGCTAATATTTTATTTAGTTTTGCCAAAACAATGATTTGATATAAAAATAGCAAAACTACGGTCCTTATCTCGCGTCCCCTACACTCCCACCTCAAGGTTGAAAAAGAACGCCCCGGGGATGCTGTTGTAACAGGAAGTGTTGCGAAAATGTGAAGGAGGATTTTTAAACAAAACAAGAAATTCTAGTCCACAGTGTACTTGTTTTTCTGTACTTGAGGCTCGAGTTATGGCCTACAAAGAGAGGTTCAGGTATTCTATTAATAGTAGACCACATTAATAGTAACCACTTGAAACAACATTAACTTACACTTCGCTTGCTTTCACGCCTCGTGATGATAAACCTCGACCCCTTCCAAGATTCGAATTAAGTCCTCTCAGAGATAATTGAGCAACGCTTTAAAGTAACAACTCCTCAACGATATTGACCACAACTTATACTTTTACCTGTACCGGTGGGAACGTAATCAAAGACATAAGTCTCGTCTTGTTTGGTTTTCCAGGGATGGGGAGGTCAGGGTTCGAGTACCAGTCGTCTGTACATAGTTTTTTTTCCCCATATGGTTTAGTACTCTCCTCACAAATGCCAGTACACTTCCTCTAAATTTCTACCTTCCTCACCTCAACCATATTAATCTAAATACTGTATGTAAATAATCCGGATGGGCAGTAACACGTGGAGCACGTAGGGAAATTCTGATACCTTTTACAGTAGCCCCATGGCTTCTTTGGTGCTGACTGACAGCTCACAGCTGACAGCTGAAAGCTTTGAAACGTCACCAGACCAAATTATGTATCCCTACGACGAACCATATGATCTGCAAAAACATATGTTTAGCAGCTATCACTTCTGACGGTCAAAATTTAGGTATATACCTAAATGTTGACTGTCAGAAGTCAGCTGTGAGCTGTCAGCCAGCACCAAAGAAGCCACGGGGCTACTGTAGTTGTATTGACATAGCTAAAGGTGCAGTACGAAGAAGATTTGACTAAAATATATTCAGAGCAATACATTGTAAAAGTACTTTACTTAGGCTTAATTGACAGTGCTAATGAATGTGCTGGTTAAATTCAAAGAAGGGCATCTTGATACGTAGATTAAAATTAATAATACTTTTACCATCTCTTAAAACATAAAAACATGGACACATTTATCGAATTAATATTCTATCTAATAACATTTTATTTGTCTGAGCTTGTCTCTAATAGCTCTTGGAGGTGTATTGCAATTATTCTACTACAGTTTATCTAGAACAATCATTTAAACTACACAATATTTTTTTCTAAAAATATTTAATCTTACTCCATGATGCTCTACAAGTATTTTAATTCTACCACAGTATGAGTTGGAAGGATCTTAATTCCATCCCAGTGTACTCTAGAAATGTTTTATATTCCCATTATAACCCTCCCACAAAACTAACTAAAAGTATTTTTTTATTGGAATTCATTATTCTCTAGTAATATTTAAATTATTCTAAATTATTTTTTAAAGGGTTTTATTTATTCTCTTGTGTGCTTTAGAAATATGTTTAACTCTACCACATAATTCTATAAAAAATACTATAATAGCCCAAGAGCGTTTTTTCTAAGAGTATTTTAATTATAAAACCGTATGCTTTAGAAGAATATTGATAAAACGGCAATATTATTCAGGATAACTTAAATCACACAACAGTATCTTTTGGGATTCTTTTGAATGTTTTCTTTTTACGGAAGTAAGATATTTTTTAACCAATTCTCAAATATGATTACATCACAGGTATGAACCACCTTGGTTCTATACCAGGTGGTGTATGCATGTAGGTCTACTTAGAATTGTCTTAGTTCTAGTATCAAAGCGCTAAAATTATTGTCTGTAATTTTGGTTGACATAAGGTACTACATAACTATTTATACTAGGTTGAACGCTTTATTTAGTTAGTCTGTAAGTAGTGTGCTATCATTCTACATTTTGAAATAAAAGCTTAAGTATATTAAATCAAACTAAACAGTTAAAGAAAATAAGATATTATCTCTATGAACTCGTATATAAATCTTATAAGACCAGAAAGGTTGTTTCAGGTCAAGGTTTCATAATTATCGTCAATAAAATTCAATAAACGCGTATTCCAACAATAGAACGGCGATGATATCACCACAACTTGTAACTTGTTCATAAATCAATTGAGTAGAGAAAGGGGAAATATGTATACCCTATGTGTTTGTAAAATAGTAAAATAGTGGTTGCCTAACTATTTGTAGGATTATTTCATTAGATATTTAAGATTCACAAACATTAGTTATTAAATGTTTACAAATATCGGTGAAGGCGAATTTAAAGATCATGGAATTTAAATCCATAATCTTATAATTCACCCTTTGATAGATTTAAAGTAGGGTACTACTCTTTAATATTAGTTTTACGTTCAACACAAATACATTAATTTTAAGGTGGAGGTATAGGGAACGCGAGTTAACGGCAGTATTTTGGCAGTTTTTATAGAATTTTTTTAAATCAAAATAAATCAAATAAATCTTAAGTAGAAATAAAAGAGTTAAAGTTTCTTCACATGGTGGTATCAGCAGTTGTTGAATGTCTTTCAAGGGTTTCCTGGAATTTAAATGACAAATTTTTCTCTTCATTTAGAAACTTTGTCATAATATAACATCACTCTACTCATGACAGATATTCAAGAACGATTCATATCTCCACGTGAAGAAAATTAAACTCTAGATTTCTACTGGAACAATATTTCATTTATTATGTCTAAAAATATGTTTTGCTATAGAAAAAAAAAGCCGCGAAAACACTAGCCTTTACTCGCGTGGACTGACTTTACCGTTATTTATTGTATGTTGAGTTCAGTCCGCGCATATTATTAAAGATGAACTCATTCTGCGTTAGTTATTGTGTGTTTTTCTCAGTTAGTGATTTGCGACAAGGATTCCCACCCCAGCCTTAGATTAAGCCATTGATAGTAGAACGTAATAAAATGAAAGTATGTCAACACGATCCTCATGTCTTTATTCCTCCTTATTGCCTTTATATGGACACCGAGACGGATATAAGAATGCAATCACACTATTAGAGGTAACTTTATCAGACTTACAACTAGACCTCCATTCTTTTTATGTATTATATCTAATCCACAGAAGTATTCCTTACATTTACCACCCTCCCAGTCTTCTTAAACTCTTTACATGTCTTTTTCTGAGATCAATATTTCGATATGCGGTAACTCTCCTAATGAGAGCATCTTGCTAACAATATAATAAAATGACTCAGCAAGCTTTATTTTGTACATTGAAGGCGATACCTAGTCCATTCAAGATTTACTGAGCCTTTTTCATTGGCCAGTTCCTAAGGCCACCGTATAATACTCCAGATCAGGTGCTTTATAAAAAGGTGTGTGCGCATTTAATAGTTTTAACCAAAGTTTGTTGTGTATACGGGCCAGTTTTATAGTCAAGTTTAGTACGCCTCAAGTGCGGCGCTACACTAAATACAAGACGACACCTACCTAAACTCGAATGGAATGAGCCGTTCTCGCATAGGAAACTGGCCCATTCCATTCTGGTTTAAGTATGTGTCGTCATGTATTTAGTGTAGCACTGCACTTGAGGCGTACTAAATTTGACTATGAAACTGGCCCTACAACTCGAAGTTACCCATACTAGTGAGTGATGGTACTAGATCGTGTTAAAACATCTGTTCCCATTGGTTCAATGAGTGGGGGATGAAGTATAGATCCACCCGTCTCCTAAAGAGCAGCTCTCAATACCATCACTACACGTTTCAATACCACCATATCAGTTCTTTTCTCTCTCTAAACAATCCAGATCTAAATATGAGATCAATCTCATTCACTATCTCAGTGAGTTAACAAATATATCACTAAGTTAAAGATAGGTTTACCACGTTTTCCGCGAGGGCGGAATCGGGAAGCAATCTCCCGTCCCCTTGGAATAATTTTTGCCCCTCTCTATCTTTATTTCACTCTCCTCTGACATTCTTTAACTATAAGATTAAAAACAAACTCCAAATATGTTCTAGAGGCTAAATGATTATAAAACATTCTCTGAGGATGAAGCATTCCAAATAACTTCTTGAGGTATCTGATTTTCAAAAAAATGTTATGTGAGGATCCTAATAAATAGCTTATGAGAGTATCAGATTTTATGTAAAACATTAGCCATGGGAGGGTACCAGATCCCTTTTGGCTTGGGGGATGGGGGGGACAAATCTCTAAAAAAAATCTTAGTTATTTTTTCCCCTCCTTCCCCACCCCCCAACCTTTTCCCTACAGAATTTTAGAACACCAGCCACCTATACCATTACCATATAACCTGAAATGGTAGTCGTACGGTCTAAAATTATTCTCTTTTGCAATAGACAGGATGGACAGTGATGGGAACCTCAAGGTTCGAATCCTAGGTGGGTGTACTAATAATTGTTTTTCTTAACTTGGGCTTGTAGAGAGCGCGAGTAAAGGCCAGTGTTTTTGCAGTGAGCCCTCATTAGCAAAATTAAACCACAATAGGAAGTACAAATGAATAACGTCAAAAAAAGGGCAGAAAAAAGGGCAATAGGAGTGAGTAGCTGGAGTTCTTGTTTTGAATATCTGAGTGTAAACATTTGAAGCTCAGAGCACGCAACTCACACCTGTTGCGGGAATGATATATTGACGGTTGTCCTCAAAGAATATTATATATATTTATAGGTACATATATAGGTGTATATATATGGGTATATATACCCACAAAGAAAAAATAAGAAAACACACATATTATCTAAGGGTATTATCTCTATTCCTAGCATTAAAGAAAACTTGAAGTTGTATTGTTGGTATTTATTCATAAATAACATAATTAAATATATAAGTATAAGAATATAAATAAGTTTGAACAATATATATAGTATTAATAAATCATAATGATAGTCGAGTTGACAAACAAATAGTATTCTATAAGATTTAGAATGATTGAGGTAAAACAAATAGTATCAAAGTTAAATTCAGATTTACACTCAAAAAAGCTGCATCAGAAGAGAACAATAATAATTAAATAATTTCTTTGCACATGGAACAAACTAGTAAGTTACGTTACAAAATCTATCTTCATTATTTACAAAGGTGAGAACTCAAACTTCCCTCGTCTTTTCTAAATCCCCTACACACATTCCCATTATTAACTAAATTGCACAATCATAATAAGGCCAATATATATTCTCAAGAATAAATTTTAAACTAACAGAGAAACCTGTTTTTGTTATATTTATAGATGACAAAACCAAAATTGGCTGCAAAATATCAATATTAGCCCTCATTGTAGATTTTCTTCCGTCTCACAATCAGATCAGAAGTTATATCCTCAAACTAATCGATCTCCGCAAAAATAACCTTATTATCGACATCTTCAATAGTAAATTAAGTATCGATACCCATGAAAATAAATCAAGTATCGAAATCCATATAATAATCGACTTTTTTCATACGTGACAAAATTCAACATCGATTTAAGATCTACATGCATTATAAATTTCCCATTGCAAAATTAATGATACATTGCCGAAACAAGACTTTTGAAAAATTAAATATATAAATAAATATATAATAATGATGAAGTAATACTAAGCCGAATAATAAATTTGTTCTTACATTATAACTATCTGAAGCCTACCTCTACGCAAATGTGAGTATATGTTCTTAAATTATTATTATTATTATTAGCACCGCGTCTTACTACCCGTTCGGGTTATATGCACTTACGCTAATGTGTAATGGTAGGGTGATTGTGAGATGAAATGGAGGACCTACAGTTTAACGTGGAATCCGAACCACGGTGGAGGCCTGGCATTCCTCACATTCACAAGATGTCTTGTCAGAGGTGAAGGAAGGATTTTGTAATCAGATAAATCTTTGCCGGGACCGAGGATTGAACCCCGGCCACCAGCATAGAAGTCTGACACCTTACCCCTAGACCGCCAGGTCACCGACTATTTTCTTAAAGCTTAACTATTTTCTTTCTTATCCCCCCAGTGTAGATAAGCGTATATCCCAAACGGATATTAAGGCGCGTAGGAACCTCCCCCCCAACCCCCAAACAATAAAAATCATTCGCGTGACGTAGGTTGAAGGAGGCTGACGTCCATAACACAATTAATTTTACAAAAGGTCAAGTATGATGCAATATGCATAGCTATTATTCATTTAATACAAGACAGGTTATAAAACATGCAATGTGTGTCACTTTATCAAGTCTGAGATACAGATTTTTTGTTTGATTTCACACGTTCAAAACATTCTTTATCCCAGAAGCACGAAGATGTATTCTAGAATTGTGGTTGAATGAACAGTAACTGACACATAAGTTACTAAAATAATATTAATGTATTCGTACGTTAATACATAATTATGATCTGAAACTGTAACAGTTGATATGTAATATTATATTATCACTGCCATCAACAATAACCCGCCTCGGTGGCGTAGTTGGCTGACGCGCTAGTCGTGTTGAGCTCGACTCCTGAGGACGGGTCGGGTGAACTGGGAGTGGCTTTTCCTAAATGGTTTTCCACTCTCCCTCCACGAAAATGCGGGTTTACTTCCTCTAATTCAACCTTCCCAATTCCTAATCCATTAGCGTAATTAGTACTTAAAGCGTATAACCCGAACGGGTAGTAAGACGTGGTGCTAAATATTATTATTAATAATTATTATTATAGTTATCAATATTTGCCACAAAAAGTTTATATTTTTAAAATTTATTCTTGTCAACTTAATTATACTTTATAAATAATATTTCAGAGGTTTTTTCAAGCACCGCGTACTACTAACCGCTCGGGCTATGCGCATATATACTTATAATATTAATGGTTTTACGGATACTTAGGATATATTTAGATGAAGTGTACCCACATTTACGTAGAGAGAGAGAGAGTGTGGAAAACTATTTTTGAAAAACCACCCTCAATACACCTGACAGAGATTTGAACCTTCTACTTTTCGTTATCGGCAGTTTAGTCCAATACGTTAGACCATGTGGCCACCGAAGAGGTTTTCAAAAGTCTTATAGCTCATATTGTGCTCCACTTATTTTTTTAATATAGTGGACACAGACTGAACTTATTGATTTCCTATCAATATTAATGGTTCATAAGAGAAAAAGTCATCTTACCTCAAGTATTGTATATACAACAGCTTTAAGAATTTCAAAGCCCAGAAATCTTGCTATCTAAAGTAGAGCTTCTGAAATTGGAGCTTCGCGGAACATTTAACGTGAGAGGAAGAACGTATGTATAGGGCCATAGCAAATAGTCCTGTGTTCATTTCAATAAACACCCAACTCACGTACTATTAAAATGTCAATATTTAACCTAAGCGGAACATCTGATTGGCAATATCTCATTTACCTAGTTAATCACCTTGACGTGGGAGGGTCAATACCTCGAGTAATTTCAATATTTTTTTGCGGTTTTTTAGCAAAACTTTTTTTGGGCAGACACGTATAAAATATTACTTAAATAGAAACATAGAGTTTAACTTTCTACACATAGTGATATCAACAGTTGTTGAATATCTATCACGAGTATAGCAGCATTAGATGATAAACTTTCTAAATGAAGAGAAAAAGTTGTCATTAAATTCCAGGACACCATTGATAGATATTTAACAACTGTTGATATCACCGTGTGAAGAAAATTAAATTATGTTTCTAGACAAGAGTTATTTTATTCCTCTTGACCAAAAAAATTTTGATATAAAAACTGCAAAAAACAAACTCGCGTTCCCCACACTCTCACCTTAGGTGACATGCTGCCATTTGAAACGTGCGTAATTTTGGACCGGGGTTTGTGTGTATACCAAGGCCTTAGCCAGCCAATAATTTCAGGAAGGGGGGGGGGGAGGTATTTAGTGGGCACATCCCCCAATTGCCGGAGTCTAGAAGAAATTATAAATGACAAACAGTTCTAGAAGCGATTTTAAGTATTTTTTTATGACAACAAAACCCCTTAACTGCTGAAGGCTAGAAAAATGTCTAAATATTAAACACCTCTAGAAGCTTTGTGAAGTGCTTTATAGTAACATAACCCCCTAACTGTTAAAAGCAAGGAAAAAGTCTATATATTAAACACCCATAAAAGCTATCTGAAGGTTTTTTGAGAGGGAGAGGGAGGGCACCATAACACCAAAACTGCCGAAGGTTAGAAAAAATTATGAATATTAAACACCTCTAGAAGCTCTTTGAAGTGCTTTTTATGGTAAAACAGCCACCTAATTTGTACTTATGCCTTAATTTTGATACTGTTTGAACCATATATATAGTCCATGAAATAACGGGGAAGACGGTGAGTTGAAACCCCCCCCCCCTGACTATGGCCTTGGTGTGTACATAATAACATTCATAAATAATCTCAATAACAAACATAATTATCTGAATCCATAAAACATATGAATAACCATTTGGCGAACAAACGATGTTAGTTGAATGTAGTATTAGTGAAGGTTACTTGAATGTAAAGGTGAAGGTCATATTATTGTTTATAATGTACACTCTTTTCTTATAAAACCATATTCCTTGAAGTGCATGAGTAAGATTTCAATAAAGGGGGAGAGGGGGGGGAGCTCGTCGTAGTGACGTAACTAATGGGTTCTGGCCCAGTATCACTAAGTGCATTCTTGAGCATCTCAAATGGTTTTCCCTGAATAGAAAATATATTCGAGATGGTTCAGAATATACAGCACCCAGGAATGTTGTTTCTCATCATTTAATAGCTATGGCATCCAACAGAACTAGATGTGCACTTTTTTTTTTTTTGCACAGCGCCCTAATACTCATCAAATATATTAGAATTTTATTTTCACTACGTCTTACTATCTATTAAGGTTATACGCACATATACTAATTACGCTAGTGAGTTAGGGACGAGGCAGGTTGAATTTAGAGGAAATGTTCCAGCATTAGCGTAGAAGGACAGGAGAAAACCATTTAGGAAAAACTACCCTCTGTACACTCAACGGGGATTCGAACCCTAATCTGCCTGTCATCGTCAGACTAGTCTTAGCTCTAGAGTGATGCCTTATACCATGTGGCCACCGAATCAGGTGTATATCCACACATTAATTACTCTAGATACCCACTTCAATGGCCGTATGGTCTTTAGGCGTTACTCTAGTATTATATTGGACTCTAGATGATGGAGATATTGGGGTTAGAATCTTGGTGAGGTCTACTGAGGGTAGTTTTCCTAGATGGTTTTACATTCTTCCTCTACGCAATTGTGTGTACATGTCCTGTAAATTAAAACCTTTCACATTCTTAGTGCATTAGCATAGTTAGTAGACAGGTGAATAGCTCATAAGGGCAGGCAGTAAGCCATGGTGCTAAAAAAGATTACGCGACTGGAATAAGAATTAGAAAGTTAAGTTTTTACATTAAATATACCCACATTATTAAAGAGAGAGAGAGAGTATGGGGAGCTATTAAGTAAGAAAACAACACATAACTACAGCTGACCAGGATTCAAACCCAGATATTTCCATCAACGGCAATCCAGTCTAACACTAGAGGTGTTGAGCTAGACTGCCGAGGACATGGATATTGAGGTTCGAATCTCACTCGGGTGAACTGGGGTGGTTTTATCTAAATGGTTTTCCACTATTTCTCCACGCAAATGCAGGTTCACTACCTCTATATACAACCTTCCCAATTCCTAACCAATTAGATTCATTAATACTTAAGCTTATAACCCGAACGGGTAATAAGAAGCGGTGCTAAGTATAATTATAGTATAACATTAGAGTCGTGCCTTAGATCATGTGACCACCGATACGGGCTATCCGCATTTTACTTGGGATGAGGAATTTGCGTGACGGAATTTTACGTGAAGGAACCGTTTAGGACAAACACTCTCAGCTCAGCCGACTGGGATTCTAACCCTGACATCTCCGTCATTGTAGAACCAGACTAGACGAGTTCGACATAATATCGAGTGATAGCGATTTTTATGTATTTGACCACGTGATCGAGAGTGCGAGTGTGTTAAAATTAGATAGATACAAACGTATATACTTTCATAGATTACGCCACAAAGGTTGACCGGCTAGATATTCCTGGCCTTCTACTGAAAGTAGCGGATATGTAACCGTCTTCTAGGGTTGGGACGCCACGTAGGTGTGGTCAGCCCAATAAGATAGTGTGGTGATGATGATGATTATGTGGCGCCAGTAGAGGTCTTATATATGACTTAAGCCTAATTATCCAGATAATGGCAACCATAGGAACAATCGTCCTTTGGGAAAAATACCTATGATACCACCGGAAATCGAACCCAAGACTTCGTTTGTGGCAAAATTCTCAAGAATAGTTTTAGTAAACCACTCCTTGGTAAATTTTCCTCAGCAAAACAACAATTTTTTTAGATTAAGCCCTATCATTTGAAACACTTTTCAGATATACATTTTTAACAAAATGTAGTTATTTCTTTTAAATTTAAAATTTTCAAAAACCAGTCTTCAGTAAACTATCCTTAATTTTAGGATTCGAATCGAGATTTTCATTTGGCCTTGAGGTGTGAACTTGTACATACAAAGACTGTTCATGATAGGTTTTTACCTGGATGACAGTTCAAAAATCATATGTTTTGGTTTTGGGTTGCCAACACTTGTAAAATATCCCTGTTTTGTTATAAATGTTAAGTTTTTTAATTACTTGTCCTATTTTGCATTTAAAATAACGTAAGATTAAGTTTTCTTACACTGTTTCATAACTTTTAATAATTTCTTTCTACCCAATCCGAAACAATATTTTAAACATAATTGAAGGTTCTTATTCTCAGTTTTGTAATGTTATCTGTGATGTGTAATACATTGCATGCAATACCTTTTAATACAGGCATCGCATTTACTTGGAAAAGAGAAAATACTCGTAATTATATATATATATAATAAATTATTTTATGATTATTTTATCGTATTTCGAAATATTTAACTGAATAAAATATGTCTGTCCCGTGCGTGGGTGCATCATTGTAAAGAACTTGTTTCCATCATGTTCAATCACATGGTTTAAATAAGTCGGTCACCATTTTGAAGCTATGTTAGGTTAGTTAGAGCTTTTATGAAAGTGCTGGGATTAATATTTTTATAAGTGGAATACAACTATAATCAAGCTTTGAGACTGATCTCAAATTAATATATAAATAGTATTGGTTTAAATTACTGTGTTTAACTATCAAATTCATATATTACCATACGTTTTCAATACAGTCATTCAAAGTGAGAGATGTCAGCTGTTGGGGTAGGGATACATATGGGATTATTTCTAATAAATTTTTGAACCGTCATCCAAGTAAACTAAGGTCATGGATATATTACATATATGAAGTTTGAACGAAATCCATCAAACAGTTTTAGTCGTTGCCCTGGTACAGTACAGAGGCCTACATGAGGACAGAGACCAACTTTTTGAGTTCGGGGGTACTTAAGGTGGAGTGTAGGGAACACGAGTTAAGGGCAGTATTTTTGCGGTTGTTATATCAAAACATTGTTTTGGTCAAAATAAATAAAATATTCATTCAGCATAAACATAGAGTTTAGTTTTCTTCACATGGGGATATCAACAGTTGTTGAATATCTGTCAAAGGTGCCCTGGAATTTAATGACAACTTTTTCTCTTCATTAAAAAAGTTTCTCATCTAATGCTGCTATGTTTATGACAGATATTCAAAAACTGTCGATGTCACCACGTGAATAAAATTAAACCCTATGCTTATACTGGAACAATTTTTTATTTATTTTGCCCCCCAAAAGAAGTTTTGCTTTAAAAATCACGAAAATACGGCCCTTAATTGGCGTTCCCTACACTCCAACTCTGAAACTTCAAGACATAATCTCGAAGTCTAAAACTCTCACGATCACAATACTTTTTCTATATGAGAAGGTAAAATTATGAATGTCATCTTTATAAGCTTCCACGTGGTCTATATTTCTCTCTACGTTGTGTACTGTTCATAGTCAAGGGATAGGTCAAGTAATGGTTCATAACCCTCGTGTATTTTACTGTAGGATTAATACTCCGTAATCCCCGAACTAAACCTCAGTCTGCGGGCGAACAATCGTCAGATAAGTACAGGATGACCAATCATACAACTACAATTTACCAGTTTCGAGACTTTATCTAAGCTCGATAAACGGGGCCCTCATCGAAAAAGAAAAAGAAAATCACAATGATTTCCAACTGACAGAAATGAGACTGAAATGCGCTTGTCACACGAATTATGGGTAATTTAGACCGTGGTTGACTAAAACCATTTACTATTTTTTTCTTCCCCTCCGGTCCCCGGTCCATTTTAAATTCTTTTCCCATCAAGATTTTTTTTTCTCACCTCTTTTGTCGACTATTATTTTAGAACCCACAACAGTGGCTGAGTGGCCCAAGACTTCCTTTACATTTGATCGCCTTTAACGGGGAAGTCCATCGATCAAATCTGGGCGGGGTGCATGCATTTAAATTTTATATATATGTCTTTATTTATTCTAGTGGGGTGAAGGTAAATCCCCTTGTCTCACACTTAACCAGATTACAAAATGATTCATAATTAGTAAAGATTTAAAGTTTAAAAAGATTAACTCAATAAACAAAAATAAGAACAAAATAAATTTTAATAACTAAGCAATCATACAATATCATACAAATCAATCAGAATCGTTATCATTTTTATCTGATAATTTACTATACATTTAATCTCATTCATACATAATTCATTACCTTAACAAAGTATTCATTCTACAAAATATTTATAAAGGTGTATAGCTACAGAAACAGTTTTAGAAATCATACACACCGATTTATCAGTTATGGCTTCATAGCTACTCAAGATAAAATCTCAAAGCTAAGGTCTTATTATTTCATAAATTTAGATAGTTACATTTTTCATGGAGCTAGCGTAGTCAAATTTTTAGTGTTAGTAAACCTTAATTTTTATAGAAGGCCCATTTTCGATCACCAACATTGATTGAAAATCGCTAAAACTTGGTTTATTAATTAAAAAGTGTATTTAAAAAGGTATCAAACGCTTCTAATATTACTTTCTTATGGATAACTGTATAATTTACCTATCTTTACATTCGGCGGCGTTCAAGTACTGTTGCGTAAGCACATTTTTGGCCATTTTGGACACCCTTCTTCCCTTTGTAAGAAAAATAACCAAACACACTTTTCGTTTTTTGTACTTTTTTTTACAGAAATAGCCATTATTTTTTTATGCAATTTATATATTTCTGGTAATTATTAACGTAAAGGCGTAAATTAATGGTGCGAAATATTCACAATAAACACTGTTGTAAAATGAATTTAAATTATTGTACTAAGCAGGTAGAATTTAAAAAAAATATGGAATTATATAATAAAATATTTTAAATAAAATTTACTTTAGATTATAAATTAATTATTATAGTTATAAAAACTCTAAACAACTTTTAATATGCTAACCAAAGACCTTGAACCCTCGTCTCAACACTTTTAATAATCTTTGTCAGCATTCCCGGAATCGAACCATGAGCCTCTAAGCTATGGTAGCCGTGGTCTGAGGGTGGAGGTGGGGGGAGGATTGGAGGGGCAAGAGTTCACACGTTGCAAGGCACCCTACAACAATACAAACCTTCTGGATGCATCTTGAGAAGGTGGGGATCCCTCAATGATGCAGTGCGGCCTTCAATTGTCGAACCTGGTCGAGATAAGCCACGGTCCATTTCCGACCGAAAGAAAGAGAGAAAAACTCTCCAGTTGGAGACAGAAACCTCTCTTGGTCCTCTCGACAATTGAGAAATACACAAGTCATTCTTAGGACACGCGGTCGAGTGTTTAGACCAACGGTCTCTTGTTTTAGAATAGATTGTTTTTACAGGTGCTTAACCCAAGTGAGATTGTTATCGGTGGCCACATAGTCTAAGGCGACACTCTTTCAATAGACTAGGCTGCCGATGACGGAGATATTGCGTATCAAATCCCAGTCAGGTGTACTGACAATTATTATTCCTAAATAGTTTTCCGCTCTTCCTCCACGCAAATGCAGGTACACTTCCTCTAAATTCAACTTTCCTCATCCCTAATATATTAGCATCATTCGAATATAGGCGTATAACCCTAACCCGTGTTAAATACACGTATGTGTAGTCTTTTTTTATATATATAATACCTCCACACACACCGATAATAAAGGTGTCAGTCTAGCTTTGTCCAATAAGCTCTTGACAGGGGGGATTAGGTTTTGAATCCCAGACAGGTGTGGTAAGGTGTTTTTTTCCCCAAAATGGTTTCGAACTCTTTATTCGCGTAAATATGGGTCCATTTTATCTTTATCGCCGCAGCCTCATTAGTGTAAAATTGGTGGATAACCCGGGGAGATAGTAAGACTCGGAGCAAGGGATGCACCCACGGGGAACACCAAATCAGTCGTATGGACCAGGGGTCGGCAAGGTGTAGATCGCGACAAATTTCAGTCGATTGCGCTAGATAACTGTATCGTCATTAAAAGTTGACCTTTGTGCCTCTGTAGTCTTGCGGTCAGAGTTCTTGGCTACGGATCCAGAGGGTTGGAAAAGTCGCCCTCACTACACTCGACCTAGATTCGAACCTCGATATCCCCGTCATCGACAGTCTAGTTTACTGCAAGAGTAGCGCGTTAGACCACGTGGCTACCGAAGTGAGTTTGATGAAGTTTGATTTTATGGAGTAAATAAAAGATGTCTAGACAAAAAAAAAAGAGGTAAAAGTAGAATGGGTGTCCTGGCGGTCTAGTGTTAAGGTGTCAGACTTCTATGCTGTTGGCCGGGGTTCAATCCTCGGTCCCGGCACAGATTTATCTAATTACCAAACCCTTCCTTCAGACAAGACATCTTGGGAATGTGAGGAATGCCAGGCCTCCACCGTGGTTCGGATCCCACGTTAAACTGTAGGTCCTCCATTTAATCTCACAATCACCCTACCTCAATCACCCTACCATTACACATTAGCGTAAGTGCGTATAACCCGAATGGGTAGTAAGACGCGGTGCTAATAATAATAATAATAAAAGTAGAGTGGAGAAACAATGGGTGAACGTAGGACCTCTTTAAAGAGTTTGTAGCCCAATTGGGGCCCAAAAGGTTTGCCGACTTCCAGTTGGCCCTGTAGACAAGTTGTCGTCGGTATAGTACCATTTAGAAAAAATAAGACTTGCAGAATAGGTAACATTGAGAGTAGGTAATTATTTATATCCTAAATATATGAAAACTAGTACCATACATTTTTTTAAAGAGAATACAGCTGCACAACACATGATTTTGCATATGAATACATAAAAGTCAGTTCATTTATAACTGTCAGAGAGGTTCATCCTGCGGCGAATTCACTACTTCTTTAGGAAGGAATAAAATCTGTTCTGATCGCGTTTAAAAGCCAGGAGAATCTCTCAGAGATCGTTTGTCAACGCCCTTGAACCACAAATTCTCGACTCTCTCGGCCATCACCTAGGAGAGAGAAACTTTATTTGAGTTCAGGTAATCGCGGAATTAATCCGATGTTGATGCTGTTATAAAAAAAATATTGCAAATCCTGACGTATGGATACGTGAGAGTAGATCTAGTAACTTACTCAGCAGACAGATAAGAACGACCCTTTCTATGAGAATTGGACTGTACTAAAGTCATATATAACCATGAGATAGAATATGTAATAACCCAGTCATGTTAAGTGCTTAAAATAATACATAAAAATAACGGGCAGCTGGCTCGAAGATATTTAATCGTTTTGAAGGGATAAACTAAAATGAGTCATTTAAAGTACACATTTTTCTCTAGATTTTTTAATATTTAATTAGTATCTAATTTGACTGTTTCGAAAGTCACAGCATGCTCGATGTAGTTTAATTATGTAGGAATTGAGATAGCTTTATTATCTTAGTAAAATACAAATCTTCATATATATATATACACACACACGAACAAAGAGAAATAAAGTACGTGAAACCTTACCTAGAAGCGCTGGTAGTAATCCGAGTGATATCAATAAAATTAAAGTGCTTCTCATCATGGTTAATTTGAGTTGTTGATCCGAGAAGTTGTGGGGATAGTCAATATAAGTTAATTAATTAACAACACAGGGTTCATGTGAGACGCGGAGGTACGTGGAAAGGTTCCGAAATGATAAATGAACAAGAGACTAGACTGTTACATCGCAATTGGTCACAGTCGCTTTTTCACGGTCGGAGTAGCTATGATTGGATACATCCAACGTATTACCAACTTTTAAATGATGGGTCATTTATTTCGTAGCAAGTGTTCAACGTAAAGATTGAGTTGGTACATTAGTACTCGCCGGATAGAACAACTCGTGGAGAGCTTGGTAATAGCCCGATAAAACATTTTAGCGTTATCTAATTACTTCTGATAAAGGTATGGTTCTACACGATCGTTCATGTTTTCTCTTTTTACTGTTTGGAAACAGAATTTTCAAACAATCGTTTATTAGTATACTACCCTTAAATAAAATTTCTCTGGAATAAACATCTAGTTTTTTAACATACGAAACACTTTCTAGATATACACTTTTAATAAAATAATTAAAGACTCTTTCATATAGTTATTTATTTAAAAAAAAGGAAGTCATCAAAAACTAGCTAACGGCCTAGTGATATAGCGGTCATAGCTCCTGGCTGCTGACCTAGAGGTCCCGAGTTCAATTCTCAAGCTGGTGTCCAGGGATTTTTTCTCAAAAAAGAAAATAATTCCCACTGTCAGCAAAGTTTGGCTAATTATACTTAAGTTAGGTTAAGCTATTAATTGGTTTCATTCCGTCATATTCACTGACATCATCCCCTCATCTCATCGGGACATAGGACGAGCCTCCCTGAAAAGAATGCACGATTTGTACATTCGGGCGTCCCCTGGGCTGGACTGAGGGTGATTAATTTCATTGGCCGTGTCCGAATAATCTGCATACTTCACACTTGTGCACTTTATTGGCTTTAAAATGGTAATGGCGCAAGTAATTTCTGTTGGTGTTCGAATTGAATATGCTACCAAAGGGCGTGGGCACATAATAGCGCAAGTGAAAAGTGGGTACAAAAGAACGCCAACTATCGGGGTGCAAAAGAGCCCAATCCTTAGCGGCCATAAAAAGTCAAGTGTA
The DNA here is from genome assembly GCA_901482245.1 of Timema douglasi. Taxonomy (NCBI): domain Eukaryota; kingdom Metazoa; phylum Arthropoda; class Insecta; order Phasmatodea; family Timematidae; genus Timema; species Timema douglasi. The sequence continues at coordinate 182,378 of CABEEJ010000015.1, read as the reverse complement.
TGTTTCCTTTATTTTGTTTGGCAGGAATGCGTAGGTTACTGGATTGAGCAGCTGTCCAACTTTGTTCTTGAGAATATTTGAAATCTGACGGCCCTTTAACTTCACCTGACCTGGCCTAACCTAACCTAACCTAACAACTCCATGCCAGTAACTTGAAAGTTAAGGCTGCTTGCGCGATTTGTACAACTGTACACTTGCGCTGTTTTGTACCCGCGTTCTTCGAGGCTGAAACTTTCAAATTATCTTAAAGTGTGCTTATACACCCCTTAAAGCGCACTTTAGTTAAAATAGTGTTTTAAATGGAATAAATAAAATTAAACTCTTATTTAAAATATATATTTTTGCTGTGTGATTCGTTAATTTACATGTATCAATAGGTTAAGCAATCTTAAATTATATAAAAAAATCTCATTTTAAGGAAAATATATGTTTAGTTTTAAAAATATATTTGGTGAAATTATAAATAATAATTTATAAATAATTAAGAATAATATTTTAATGATATAAGATAGCTAAGTAAAGTGGTCAACATATGTAGAACTATTTTACATATTTTTTGGTAGGCTTGCGTTTTGCGTGGACCTGAGAAGAGTTTTATTTTTGTAGTGAATTATATTTAGTCTATGGTCTCCAAAGAATGCACATACAGCAAATTAGACAACACTATAAAAATCAATATCTTTGTCATGGAAACACAACTTTTATGAATGGCCACTAGGTAGCTCTAAGTGTACTGTGCTGCCTGAATAGTTTTATGCACCCTACACACTTAGGGCCATCAGAAACGTGTTTTATTAAAGTATGCAGTAAAGTGCGTAAGTATGTAGTGCGCAGACTATTCGGACACGGCCATAAATAGTTTCCCACTCATTTTTCAGGTGAATGCGTGTTCACTTTCTCTAAATCATACCTTCCTCATCTCACCTCAATATTGTTAATATATAGCTAGCACAAACGGAAGTAATAAGATAAAAGAGGAAGGGAATGGGGTAAATTCTTATTTACATTCATTAGATTGTCTCTCTTTTTTTCTTATCCGTTTATCTTAGGTTCTTTTTGTCCATATCTTGGTATCCATTCTGTCTTCACACGCATCCATTCTTGGTTAAATTAAGGACCGTCACTATAGCCCAGTCTCAGGAGTATACTAATCTCAAAGAAATCGAATAACGAGGGGTTAAGGTTGAATGAGGGATTGACTGACCTTCGAATATCATTTATAAGCCTAATTTAGTCTTCCATCATAACTAGTCCATCCTCATTTTGATTTTGTCATTTATTTGAGGTAATTAAATTCCACTTTATGAACCGACTAATTATATCAGCACACTACTTATACATTAACTTAAATATAGAATATGCACAACACCCAGAACTCAGCCGTTAATTTATCACTGTGGAAGGAGAAACCCACATTTCACCAATGATACATTTTTCGGCTATGCCAGGAATCGAGCCTGGAACCCTTAGCTCAGAAATGTGTTTTTTGTCAAGAAGTTCAACCCCAACATCGCTTTCTTCACCAACAACACAATCTACAAAAATCTTAGTAGCATCAATTTAAATAAAAATTAGAAATACAATAAAAATGGAATTAATAAAATTACTCGTGATTGCAATAGTATATACATGAGATGGGCAATAGTTTCAAAGTTCGTTATAAAGAGCATATTTCTAATTTTGAATACAATAGAACCAAATCAAAATTTGCAGACCATTTAAAAACACCAATCATCAACCCAAACCAATAGACCAGTGTACGAAACCCCTTCAATTATCTCATAAAGGAACGAAATTAAATACAGCTGAAAATTTGTTCATTCATGCAGTTTTACTAAACAATAAATCTATTCTCAACGAACAATTACAATCCTCAAATCAAATTCTCGTCAACATATTAAAGCATCTACCTAAAAACATTAGAATCCTGTAACCTTATTTATCCTGCTTTACTTTCCATCATAGAAAATGACCCGTCCGAGCAGGAGTTGAGAAGATTAGTTCCTTTTCATTCCTCTTTTCATCCAGTACCATAATGCTATCTATCCTTGATTCCATAGATCACTCAACACGCCAACTGATTTCAACAGCAGTTTCTCAACCTAACAATATTCTATCATGGTCCTCTAAACTTTACTTTGTATAGCTCGCTTATCATTAGTCTTTTGTTTTTACACACAATTCTTTTTGCGAACCACATCTAAATCAGTTAACATCTCGCTATTTTGATATATCCTTTATCTATGATGATCTCGCTGTCGTTCGTATCAACACATAGTGTCCTTCACAACGACATTTGTAAGTTTGTTTAGTAATTCTTATTCTTGTTATACATTTATTTTTGGATAACAGTATTTCTCATTCACTAGGCATCTTTTCAATGCTGGAAATGCAAAAGGATTAATGGGACAAGGATAAACAGATAAGACTTAGAATATTGCAAAATTCAAATCCGTCTCAAATTTTTTAACCTATAAATTAAATTTAAACTTTAAACATTGTTTAATTAAATATTGCATATCTTAAAGTCGTTGTATATCAATACTCAACCATTTCATTATAACCTATTTGCAGATGTTAATTTTTAACCCAAATTTTATAATTTGAATTCTTAACTTACCTGAACTTAAACATTGTTTTGTCAAACCTATTTTGTTAATTAAGTTGTACAACACTTTTTTTTAACGTGTTTTCATGTATTTTAGACTTATTATCTCCTTATATATTGCTAAATTGATGATGAATTAATTTAATATATGTGTAATGTTCATAATTTGACAATATGTTATTACCATAAGTTTACCTAATTATATATTTTGATCTGCAGTTTCAATTTATTACATCAATTAAATGAACAAATTTATTAATCAATTATTTTTATATATTTTTGAGCAATATATCTATGTCCAAAATTATAATTCAAATCCACTCCTTACTTTCAACTTCTTTAGAATGTTTTCTAAAATGTCACACAATAAATAAACAAATGTATAAAAAGACCAATAAATAATGGAATCCATTAAATACCTAAATGTAACCACATTGGGAGACAGAATGAGTTGAACTACTGGACCCAAACTCCACACCTCTTGTCTTGTCTGCCGCCCTGCTACTCTCCAGTCGAGTGCGCAGTCGCAAGTAATGACCTGTAATTAAGATACTTGTGTACTCACTCATGTGGGAATGGGGAGCTTGTACAAGGGGCCGCCAAGACATTTCATTACCGACGATAGACAAGTTTTGTTATGTTTTAGTGGGCATCCAGATACCTTTATTCTTCCATCTCTCTCCTTGTAATTGTCATTATGAGCCGACATTTCGGGCGAAAAGGTCAACGTTGATAGGCCAGTATTGGTTGTAAAAGTGGCATAACTCCAATTTAAGGTGGGGATGTAACGAACCCGAGCTAAGGGCAGTGTTTTAACAGTTTTTATAGCAAAACGCTTTTTTTTTGCTAAGTAAATCAAACATTTCTCCAGTAGAAACACAAAATTTACAATTTGTCATTAAATCCCGAGACACCCTTAACATGCATTCAACAACTGTTGATATCACCATATAAAGAAATTTAAACTATATGTCTCTACTGGAGGAATAATTTATTTATCTTGGCAAAAAAAAGTTTTAATATAAAAACTGGGTGACCTGGCGGTCTAGGGGTAAGGTGTCAGCCTTCTGTGTTAGGGGTTCGGGGTTCAATTCTTGGTCCCGGCACAGATTTATCTGATTACCAAACCCTTCCTTCATCTCTGACAATACGTGTATTAATCACAACTTGTGAATGTATGGAATGCCAGGCCTCCACCGTGGTTCGGATTCCACGTTAAATTGTAGGTCCTCCATTCCATCTCACAATCACCCTACCATTACACATTAGAGTACGTGCGTTCAACTCGAACGGGTAGTAAGACGTGGTGCTAGTAATAATAATTATTATATAAAAACTGCAAAAACATTTACCTTAACTTGCGTTTCCTACATCCCCACCTTAACCTGGGTTATTATACATACATTTTGTTAAAAGAGGATAATTTTAATTTGACGTGATGTTAATACAAATTTTATAATATTTATAGAATAAAAATAAATAAATAAATGGTAGTCTTACACTGACCAATACAAACTTAACTAGGGTCATATACATGGGCCTTCCAAGGCTACACTCATAAACTTTCGCATCTTGCGATTCAAATATTAAGATGATATTGAAGGGAAAGCGAGTTAGGGTTCATATATAATAGTTTTTATTGGGGTTGTTGAAGTTATCAAAGATTCAAGTTAAAGTCGAGTTTTATTAACTGCTCAAACTTGACTCGAAGATTTTTTACAAAATTTTAAAAATTTGAGTACTCTGAATTTTCGATCTTTTTCTTGAAAATTCCTATAGTTTGATTAATTTTACCATATAATTTCATATCAAATAGAATCCCTCAGTATTTACTTTTGTCTAGCTAAAAAAAATTACAATTACATTAAATTTATCTAAAAATTTAATTCTAAAAATAAAGTTTGTACTTGTTTATGGTTTATCCGTGAATTTATTAAAGAAATTCGGTAGCTTCAGTTAATTTAATCTGATTGTAGCATATTCTTCAAACAGATTTTATTTAATTACTAAGAAACAGAAATAAAATCCCCCGCTTCAATGCACGTATGGTCTAACGCGCTACTCTCGGAGTAGACTAGACTACCAATGACGAGGCGATCAAGGTTCAAATCTCGGTTGGGTGTACTGAGAGTGGTTTTTCCTAAATGATTTTCCACTCTCCTTCCATGGAAGTGCGGGTACACTTTCTTGAAATATAACCTTCATGATCCCTAAAACCATCAGCGTTATTAGTACATAAGTGTATAACCCGAAATAGTAATAAGACGCGGTGCTAGAAAAAAAGAAAAGGACATATATACTTTGTTTTTGACCATATTTTTTACCAAAATTCTACTGATTAGTAATATTTTCGTTGGATGAAATGCTTTACAGAATTGACTTCCGCTTTGGACATGTTTGTTTCCTACCAAAATATTAGTAAACAGTTTTATTCTGGTACGAAATAAGACCTTCCATAACGGGCTTCTTAATAAACTCAGGGTGTATGTACAACTTCCAGTGGCGTGGCATGGAGTGTCGCTAGAGGTATAATCAAAATTATTATAAATTGTTCGGAACCCTCAATAGAACACTCATACATTCCCATGTAAAACAGAACCTATGTATGGTCAAATGGGAGAACTATAGTAGGAGAACATATCACATGGACAGTTTGAATAAGTGATGTACGTACGTGCGTCCCGTCAACTACAAACAAGAACTCGCCTTGATTTAGAACGCGATACGTTAACCAAGTTCTATTCAATAAAATTGATTGTAATTTTCGTAGCGTTAGGTTTTCCTCTTGATCTCTTAGTTGATAAATATCTTAGCTAGCTGTATACTTGAAGGAGACAATGCAAACTACAATAAAAATTCACTAAAAGTACAGTTTATAGAATACATATATGAAGGTTGAATTTAAAGGAAGTGTACTCGCATTTACGTGGAGGAGGATCGGAAAACCATTAAGGAAAAAGCACCTTGATCAAACCCGACTGGGATACTAACCCCTATCTTCCTATCAGGGGTCACTCATAAACCACGTGACGCTTTTTATTACATTGTTAGCCCTCCCTCCCCCATGTAACATCAAGTAGACATTTATACTGACCCCCCCGCCCCTCAACCAGTGTTATGTAATTTTTCTCACAAAGAGTGAATGAATATCATTATTTCGTAGGGAAGTTTTTGTGATACTAAAAGAGGGGATTCAGATTTAATACTTCTTAAAATCCATTTTAAATTCTGAATATAAATGGTTTCAATAATAATAATAATTATTATTATTTATGGATAATTGCACATACAGACAAGTATATGGACAGTTAATAGCCTTTTTAAAATGATTAATAGTCTTGAAAAATACAGGTTTGAAGATATTACTTTTCAAGTAGTAATGGTGTACACAGAATGTGTATGAGTGTGTACAAAAGTATCACATACTACAATTCAATCTTCACGTCTACAATCTTCACGTTTACGTATTGTTTGTGACCTGGGAAAAATAACCGTGTGTGCTTGCGTCCACTTAATATTTTTCTAATACTATTCCCTTACGAAAACATTTAATTTTTCCCCTGGTTTTACTAAATTTTTCACATGAATCACATTTTTTCAGAATGATAATTGTTTTTAGTTCAGTAGGGTCGAAAAATGTGTCATCGACAGAATAGAGATATCATATCAATGAATAACCTAGCCTACCAACATTACTTCATACTAGTAGTTCTCAAACAGGCCCGATCAAAAAATAAACGTCATATACGTCCTCTTAATGACATCCAGCTGCTGGTATAGAGGCTTTGACTCGCCGACGGGTGCGAACACTTACGGTTTAATTTAGGTGGGCTCTTACTCCTCAGATTTTTCAAAAGGTGCTACCAACACACCACCTCCCCTCTAATGGGCTTGGCGTTCGTATTATCGGGCAGACAATAACACCTAAGTGCATTAGAAATATTGATAAACAAATGTAAATGCTAAACTTGTATTTTCAACGCCGTGGATATTCAGAAAGTATCTATAAGTATGCTTATTAAAGATGAAAACATGAACAATAATATTATTTTCCAACAAATGTGAGTATAATATCTGTGTTACGTAACACTTTGATGTAGCCACCCTCTCCCATGTAGCACCGTGTAGACATCTAGAGCTCCCCTTACCCATGTAACACCGTGTAGACATCAGAGCTCCCCTCTCCCATGTAGCACCGTGTAGACATCAGAGCTCCCCTCACCCCACACCACAAGTGTTACGTGGCTTATGGATGACTTCAGCAGGCCGGACTGACACTAGAACGAGGCCTTAAACCGTTCAGCCACTGAAGCGAGTTACTAAACCATTAGTGTTAAGCGTTATTGAATAGGTATTGACACTATTTATCAAAGGAACAGTTGTAGATCACGTGACCTGACGCATGAATATAGGAAAGTAGTTTTGGTAACTTTTGTAACTGTTAGATACCTCCTATTCAAACGTGTTCTTAGTTTATTTGAAAAAACAACTTATATTATTGATTTTATATTTAAAAAAATGATATAGTGGTTGAATTTTCTTTCAGCAAGTTTAGCACGCTTATATACAATATCAGTTTGAGTAAAGCGAGCTTTAAGGAAATGTACCACCATTCATCTGTAAGATATATGTGGACCCTCTGTTGGGAGAGGTAATTCCTAGAATACCTGACAGAGATTCGAGCCCTGAGCTCTCGTATCAAAGTCTAGCTGAACATATTCTGCCATCTAACCTTTTGTTGTTGAAAGTAGGCCTTATCACTTGGAGAAAGGTGAAACAAACAAAAAATAAAATCGAAATTCTTCCTCATTCGTGACACCTCAACTCTCTTGATATGTGAGTTCATTGTTTCTCTATTTTTCACGGACACGGTTCGACGTATTAAAAAGTAAACTGGCTCGTGGAACAATGGACTCCATTCTACCACAAGACAGTCACCTTAATGTACTAACCCCGTGGCTCAGTGATTAGAAGGGCCGACTACGGTTCTAGAGTCAGGGGCTCAAACACAAACTTGGTTTACGACTATTATTATTATTAATATTTAACGTGCACTTTCTGAACCAAGTAATTATACTGACACATGGATTGCAAACTAAAGTGAACATTAATTATTTGTCTTGGCATTTTTGGGGAAAACCATTTTAAAACCACTGATTGGGGCAAAGAAGGTAGCTGCCATTTGAATGGTATCCTTCGTCTAACCTGCAAGGTATAAAGTTTACCTTGTATTATACCACTATGGTATAGCTTATAAGATAGGGTCATAGTGTAATCCGTCAAGGAGAAACAGATACATTTCAGGGTATATGGAGTGTAGACATAGTTATAAGCTTTATGTTTATGTACCATATCAATAAATTATTAAATCTATAAAATACATCAATATGTATATCTAGATCGATACATTTCATAAATTTAATTTAAATTTACAGTAGGATCTGGCTAGTTCTACATTGGTTAATTCAAAAAATTATATAGCTCGAACCCACCATGGCTCCCCTTGAAATTTCTGGCTAAATAAATTATATAAAATAGCATTCAATTCGAATTTTAGAAGTCAATATTTGGATAACTCGAAGCCTATACATTGTTAATTTTTTCGAGTTTTCACTAATTTCACGATCTTTACTAAACCACCCCATATCCGGAGAATGTCAAATAAAATTTTAGTTAGCCTATTGACACATAGTAAATGAGAAGGCGTGGAATTATGTACAGGCAGCGAGCGGGTAGCCTAATATAGGGGATGTGTTGGCTCGACTTTTATCAATTCTGATCTGTCTGCAATTTTCGGATGCTAATTTTTCAAAGTTTGTCTATTTTTTGTTTGAATTTTTCCGTTTTTTTAAAATGTATTTATTTATTGTGTATGTGTGTTTTAATTAGCATATATAAAATGAGTGTAGTTATATGTAGCATATTTTGTGGTTATTGATTTATTATCTCCCAGACTCCTAGATATCTATGAACATTGTTAGTTCGAATTTTATATATATATTTCGAATTTTTTAAGCTATCTCTTGGACTTCAAACTAAAAAGTTACATACTCTATATATAGTTCAGTAATTACATATTAACTATAGACCCCTTGACTCAGTCTGTGTCGCATTTGTTTACTTAGCCATCGGCCTCTCGTCTGATTCCCGATACAGCTGATATATTTACTATTAATAAATCTGAGATTTTCTCATTCACAGGGAAGAATAATTTAACAAAATAAAAGCAATGTTATTTTCTTCTAGAGTTGTGCTATTTTCTAATAAGACCCCTAAAATAAGACCTGTACTATGTCCCAGACTGATTTATTCCTCAATTCCTTTGTACTTGTGTAGTTATTAAGTTATTCCTGTTGGTCGCATATGCCAATTATTGCCTCTTAGTGTTTGTTGATAGCACGGACTGCGAATTAAAACTCATCTTGTCTGGTTTGCCAGTGATGGGGAGATCAAGGTTTGAATCCCGACCGAGTATATCGAGGGTACCACATAACAAATGCGGCTACATTTCCTCTAAATTAAGCCACTACCAAGCCATACCTAGACCTACGTGGATAGCCCAGACGGGTAATAAGAAACAAAATTCGGGAATAATAAGTCTTCCATTATTTTTTAGTCCCTCCCTTTCACAGAAACTTAGAAAGCGCCGTGACATTTAAACGAACACTTCCCTAATATCCCGTCCTCAATTCGAAGTGTTCTGTCTTCAGTGAGACATAATTTGGGTGACAGCACGTATCCATCACTTGAAGCAAACCACCTCCGTGTCGAATGTCTCTACACAAAGAGTTCAACGGTTCATGACCCGACCACGCCTCTTTTATTATTTTTATTATCACACACCATTTCTTCGCGCGGACCAAACGCCGGTCTCTCAACAATGATAAATGTGACATAGCGTGCCACACATTCTCCACACATGCACGACACGGGACACCCATGGACATACTCAAATACAGCTGGTTGTGGTGACGGGGTGAAGGGGGCAGGGGGAAACTAAAACATTATCTTCATCTCAATGTGTTTTTTCCATGCGTGATTATTCAAATCTGCGCCCGCTTGACCGTTGTATTACGGACACACTATTTACCCTGAAGGTAACAGACCTACCTTGACGTATTACAATATGACTCTAGCTTGAAACCTACATCATGGTGGAACCAAGCAAGGTAAGCTAGAGTCCATTCATCAAATGAATGGTGGCAGCGAACAACTAGCAGAAGATGTAAAAATGGGGGGGGAAAAAAAGTTTGTTGTGTAAGTTTTGATTGCCAAAAATGACAGTAGTTCAGCATATGGTCTTGCAGATAATATGTTTTTGAGAATGGATACATGAGAGTATATCCGGTAGCTGTCGCTAGCTGTCATTTACGACCACTCCTATGGCGACTAGACTATAGCCACCTTTCAGAGCCAAGGGAGGATACAGTAAGAATACTACCTGTCGGAGATATACGAATATTAATTACGCTACTGAGGTAGTGATGAGGATGGTAGAGTTCAGAGAAAGTTTATCCGCATTTGCGTGGGAGTGAGGGGGAAACAATTTCGGAAATAAAACTCCATGGATTGGAATTACAGATCCAACATCCATCGGCAAAGGCAAACCATACTAGATAAGTCTAACATTTAATACTAGTGACCACCAATAAGTGGAAGGTACCGAAATATCACATCACTTGACGTATAAATATATGAAAGTAGTTTTATTAACTGCTGTAACAAGGCCCTATTAGATAATTTTTTCCCTATTATGTTCTTAACAAAGCGCAATTTTTATACTACTAAAGTGGGTTTCCTTTCACAAAAAATAATCAGACAAAAAAGTTTGATTTTTTTTATAAATCCTTATCATAGATTTTTAGAAGAATACTTCAACATGTGGCTCTATTTTTAATCCTTACATCCCATAATTCTAGCGTCATTAATTACCTAATTTAAATAATTTATCTCAAACATAATTATTCTCTATTCCAAATATTATTAAATGTATACTTACACTTGATATCAAAGTGTTATGACTTATTTTACAAATTTAGATGAATAACTAAAATAGATTTCTCAGTAGCTTAATACGTGAACAAAGTCATCTCCCAGTCTTGTATTGCCTGATTTTCTGACGAAAGGGGAAACCAAGGTTTGAATATCTTCCAGGTATACTGCGTTGTTATTTTCCTAAATATTTTCCCACACTCCCTCCACCCAATTGCGGGCACACTTCATGCTAGTTCTACTCTCCTCATCACTACCTTATTAGTGTAGATTTGCATAAAGCTCCAAAGGTTAGTATGACGGGGAGTACCGACATAAACCCGCCGTTTCAGTGGATGAATACCATTCTCATGATAGACTGGCCTACTGAAGAAGGGGCTGGAGATTGGGGTTTGAATCTTGGTTGGGTTTATTAAGTGTTTTTTTTACCTATTGTTTATCACTTTCCTCCCAGGAAAATGGGAGTGATTTATCTCTTAAATGCTTCCTTCCTCAGTCTTACCCCATTAGAGTAATGTTCCTCTTATCTGCGTGTAACATGAACAGGTACAGTAGCTCCATGGCTTCTTTGGTGCTGCCTGACAGCTCACAGCTGACTTATGACAGTCGACATTTAGGTATATACCTAAATCTTAACTGTTAGAAGTGACAGCTGCTAAACACATGTTTTTGCAGATCATACGATTCGGCGTAGGGATACATAATTTGGTCTGGTAACTTTTCAAAGCCGTCATCTGTGAGCTGTCAGTCAGCACCAAAGAAACCATGGGGCTACTGTAGTAAGACGCAGTGATAAATAAACAAACAGAATTTAACTAAATTTTGTATTTAAAATAAGGAGAGCATTTTTTAAATAGCTGAAGTATTACAAAAAAATTCACTATTCAAACTAATAAAAATTAACCTTTTTTCAGCACCGTGTTTTACTATCTGGTCAGGTTATACGTACATGTACTATTTACTAAGTGTATCCGCATTTGCATGGATAACCATTTAGGAACAACCACCCTCAATACACCTGACCGAGATTCGAACCTCAATCTCCCCGTCATCGGCAGTCTGGTTTCTTGCAAGAGTGATGCCTTAGACCCTGCGGCCACCGAAACAGGTAACAGTTTGTTGATCAAATTATAATTTACTTGCATCTATAATATTGAGTTTTTTACTTTCGGTGACTCTTATCAAACTTTTAAATCAATTTTGATCTCACAATGAGACATAACATGAAAAAAAAAAAAGATAATAAATCCACAAGTGATGAGAAAAAAAAAAGAATCGATCTTAACAGAATGAAAAATGAAACGAGCCATAAATCAGTTTAAATATTGAAAAATACCTTTCACCAAGTGAACCAACCAATCACGGTACAAGGGTTTTTCATACTCTCCTGATGAGACGATATCCTGCATTCGACTTCTCAACAACAGCTCAAAACATAATGCTCGCCAGTTGGAAAGCTTAAATAACTCTCTGACATGAATAACCTTGGCTATGATGAATAAACCATTTTAAATATATATTTCTGTTCTTTTTTTATTATTATTATTATTTAATGGACTTGGCCATGCGTGTCACATTACCTCAAGACTTCTTTTCATACATGAGCTCTACGTTTTACATCAATAAATGGTTGGCTTCATTGCAGGAGGTTTCGACAGTTAAATCGCTATATTAGAAGCAATAATAATGTTAATAATAATTTAAAATATATTCAAATGTACCGGTGCTTTTAAACTTGTCTAAAAAAATGAGTGACAATAAACAGTTTATTTTTTTTAAATCTTAGCCATTAAATACTGTTGATTTTTTGTTACATAATTTTATTTTACTATTTAATGTGCATATTTCTTATATTAATTGTATTTTTATGATATAATTTTACTTTGATAATTACCAAGGCACAGTTTTATAGTTTCATCCAAAATTGTTATGGGCTAAATCATTTTAAGGAATTAGAGTAATTACGGTGAAAAAACACAATCAGAAAACCAACCATCGCCAGTTCATGTTGCCGGTTTTTGAACCGGGTACTTTTCGCCAACGGTGGTCAAGTGCAATCCAATGCTAACGCCTCATACCGCGTGGTCTCTGGTGTGGGTGTTTTGTTTCAAGGTTATTACGTAGGCTATTTAGTAATGTTTAACTATCTGAATCCTTAACTCAGTCGATAGCGTGTCTGTATATTGAGCATGGCCGAACATGGGTTTACCCTTTCACAGTGATGAATTAACGTCTGGGGGCTGGACGTTGTGCCTATACTAGTCTAAGCTTATATTATAAGGCGAACGAAGCTACGACAGGCCTAGCCAGCCGGCGGAAAATATATGTCTTGAATAAAATACTAACCCAGACCATAGGCTGGAAACAGTAATGGATGTAAAGTAAAAAAATAAGTAATCTGTAATGTTGCTATTGGTTATAGTTATTAAGTTGTTCCTGTTGTTCGCACATGCCAACTCTTGTCTCTTTGTGTTTGTGGATAGTACGGACAACGAATTAAAACTCATCTGGTCTGGTTTGCCGGTTTTGGGAAGATCAAGGTTTGAATCCCGACCGGGTAAACCTAGGGTATTTTGTCCCTAAATTGTTTTACAGATTACCACATTTATTTAGTTGGTAGTCTATATTAAACGCGCATTTTCTTAACAGAACTGATTATATCAGAACACGACTTTTAAACTAATTTAATTCTAGAAAATACACAACACTGTGTCTCCGGGTATTAATTAATCATGTTTAGAGGGGAAACCCCAACTTAATCAATTTTATTGTATTTATATCATGCTGGAGATCGAACCCCGAACGGAAAAGTTTGGTAGATAGAGGTACTACCAACTGAGTTAGGATATTGGATATAAATTAGATGGAAATTATTTAGCGTATCTAGTTAAAGAATAAATATTTTATATTTCAAGGTAATGGAATATGGACCTGTTGTTAACTTTCAAAGAGGTTAGTCAACATCTTAAAAGGAACAGTATATCACCGCTATCTACATTGTCATACCCCCTTCGGTGGCAACATGTTCTAAGGTGCTACTCTCGCAATATAATAGACTGATGATGACGGAGAGATCGTGGTTCGATCCCGATTGGGTGTGTTGAGGTGGTTTATCTAAATGGTTTCCCACTTTCTCTCTCTCTTCACGAACATGTGGTTACATTTCCTCTAAATTCAACCTTTCTCATCCCTAGCCCATCAGCGTAATTGTTACATGACCGCATGACCCGAACGGGTAGTTAGATGGGGTGCTAATAAAAAAGTTTCACATTACTTGACTATTTTGCTGAAAATTATTAATTAACCTTTCCTTAAAATACATTATGTTTTATCTTCTTCCCTCTAATCTTTTTTAGAACAAGTAACACCAAATCAAATCAAATGCTTGTTTCAATCTTCACATGATGCAACAATTTTTATTCTTTTTTCATGAAATCATTCTTGGCGTTAAGCAGTGTGACATACTTAGTAGTTTAGATCGTAATCGATTTGTTCTCAAACTCTTATAAGATGATGATGAAAATCTCTTTTAATTAACGTTTTCCAAAGAGTGGCCGACTCCCTTGCCAGTCATTATACACGTGTAAGCCATCGAGACGCCTTCGAGTGCCTCTATACACAGAAACACGGGACACAAGCATTTCAAAACTAAGATAACAACAATAGTAAAACTGACCCGAAGCGTAATACTTGCCCGCGCTTTTATCCCCCTATTAATTAATTACACATGTATTTGAGTAGGGCACACTCACGGTGTATCATTAGAGTGCTCTTCATATGCTAATGGCTACACACGCGTCCGGACGAAGAAATGATGTCGCTTTAGGGCTCAACGCGCCTGCTCATTCCCGATGCTGAAATGTAATCCATTTCTGGTTGAACGAAGACTGATACGGTAATAAAAATAAGACTATTATAAGCTTCTTGTGTTGTTCTCATGTGTTCGTTTTTAATATACTTGTAGTTTCCACTGATTAAATAATATTTACGTAAAATCAAGACAGTCGTTTTTAATTACATTAGTCGGCTGACTTATAGGTAGGAAAAAGTATGATTGGAAGAAATACGATGAAAAAAGGGCAAGAGTATAAGTTATTATTTGTAAGATTATAAATTTAGGCTTGCATTCCTGCCTGGTTATAATTTTATTAATTACTTACAACATTAACAATTAATACAAAATAAAATAACAATTATAATCATCTACAACAATAACAACTAATACAACATTAAATCTGTAACATTAATAATAATAGTGATTATTTTTCAGCCTTTGTCCTATGAAAATCACTCATGAAGATATAAAAACCCATGAGCCAATGTGATTTGGTGCGCAAAGACTTCCAAGACACTTCGGCAAATGTATAATATATATTAAACCCATCCCAGCCTGATCGTGAAAATTTACTGTTTTTCATCTTCATAAAAATCTATTTCTGAAACAGGTTTAAAGTTTCATCAAGATTCAATTTTGATTATTATCAGAGAAACCGTTCCGGCGAAGTGTTTTTTTTCTCGATCGGAGCACACGGGAATGTTGAAGAAACAAGGTAGTTCTAACGTGCACTTCGGAACATAATTACTTCGGGACAAGACCCACAAACTAAATTATTTACTCTTAAGGAACTTGTCAACGACAGTAACATATTATTAAGATAAAAGAATATCTGTATATAGTTGACTATACAGTATTATCTTTACTGTGTAATCTGTTCGTGTAGCCTTTTACAGCTTTGTCAGATTTGTTTTTAAAAATAGTACGTTAAAAACAAGTGACACAACACAAGTCTTAATATGAGAGTTTGAGATGGGAAGGGTAATTAAAATAAAGTGCATCAGAACTAAAGGAAATATCAATCAACATCATCAAATATTTCCAACCTGTGGCCGGGTCAGTTTAGTAAAATACCTCCATCTTCCTCTATCCTTCCACCATTCTTCCTCCTTTAATTTCTTCCATTCTTCTCCTCTCACTTGAACACTTTCTATTATCTGATCCTCATATTTATTTCTTGGCCTCCCTTGTAGTCTTTTTCCTACATAAATAAATACAGCGTGATATCCGAACCCTAACCTCCTCGTCAAATGCAAATCTTGTCCAATATGAGTGTAACTTCTTAGACCACGTGATCCCTGGGAATATAATCTAGCCCCGTGGTTATTAGTGTTAGTTCCTTACTCACACACACTTTAATATTGTTCTAAATACCTGCTTTTGTGGTCGCTAGGTGGACTGTCGATGACTGGGAGATCGAGGTTCGAATCCAATTAGGGTGTACTGAAGATAGTTTTTCAATCACTCTCCACACAAAAATGTGGGTACAATTCCTCTAAATTTAGCGTTCTTCATTCCTAGCACATGAGCATTATTAGTACATAGGTGAATAATTTAAAAAATATATGTATTTCAAAAGGTTTATATTTGTTCAAAACGTTGATAAAATAATATTGACACATACTATTTTTGGAAATGGTTTACTATCCTGATTTATGATAGATTTATGTCAAATAGGTTTTTAATTGAATCTAGTACTAGTTAAAACAGACCCGACAAGGGAATGAGAGGGTGGGGAGGTGGGGGCTAATGCTACCATATTACGGGGCTTGGGGTTTAGGCTCACCATTTAAAAATAAAATTAGATGAAATAAAATAAAATACGATCAACAAGCAATAAAAAGTTTTTCTATGCTAAGGACTACAGCATGTACTGTACACCTGTACAGATAACCTCCTGTGGTTCCCTCTTGAGGAATTTATCTGTAGATACCTGTCCGGACATTGAAAACTATGTTAATATTCTCGGCGCGGAGATACTTTTCCCTTTCCTTGACTCGCTGATAAATGGTGCTCGTTCCTAACCATATTTGCCAACAATCCACACAATTTAATAATTGGTTCAGTCAAGTCTTGTGTTTTGCTACGAGATGTTTTGAAGTTTCAAAGCGTCTATTATATTTGCATAGATGAACCTTTATTAATAAATGTTACATCACATATAATATATGCGTATCCTGTGGTGGTGACGTAGTAGCGAGTGCTAACACACTGCCAATATCCATTGAGATATTCCTCTTTATTGGGGGGAAGTTTTATGGTGAAGTATAGGTGAACGTAAATTAAGGGCAGTACTTTTGCAGTTTATATATATATTTTTGTGTGTGTAAAAGAAAACAAATAATTCTTCAGTACAAACAGTCGAACATAGGTTTAAGTTTCTTTACATAATGATATCAACAGTTGTTGAATATCTGTCAAGGGTGTCCTGGAATTTAATGACCACTTTTCTCTTGATTTAAAAAGTGACTCATCTAATGCTGAAACCCGCCTTGGTGGCGTAATTGGCTAACGCGCTTGTCGTGTTGAGCTCGACTGCTGAGGACGAGGAGATCGAAGTTCGAATATCGGTCGGGTGAACTGGGGGTGGTTTTTCTTAAATGGTTTCCCACTCTTCCTCCACGCAAATGTGGGTTTGAACTTCCTCTAATTCAACCTTCCCAATTCCCAATCCATTAGAGTAATTAGTACTTAAAGCGTATAGCCCGAATGGGTAGTAAGACGCGGTGCTAAATATTATTATTTTAATGCTGAACGCCCTTCAACCTTTACTTGAGTACTTGGTGGGCCTGAGTTGCAGATAGAGATGTGAGACGTAACATTTTCAACTCCTCTTATTATTATTATTATTATTATTATTATTATTATTATTATTATTATTACCACCCCTTCCACACACTTTATCTCCCCCCTATTCGTAAACTCATTCATCCCTTAACACACTATTTGAAGTATTATATAATAGGTTTTAAGTGCCACTTCTACCACTCAACCCCTCAACTGCCCAGTCAGGTGTACTGAGGTTTTCCCCCCCAAATTGTTTTCTACTCTCTCTCCACGCAAATGTTGGTGCACTTCCTCTAAACATAGCCTCTCTCATACCAAAAAACACATTGGCGTGGTTATTACATTAGCCTATATCCCGAATGGATAGTAAGACGTAGTGCTAAAAAAAATCTAAATAATGATATTATTTAGCACCGCGTCTTACTACCCATTCGGGTTATACGCTTTAAGTACTAATTACTCTAATGGATTAGGAATTGGGAAGGTTAAATTAGAGGAGGTGAACCCACATTTGCGTGGAGGGAGAGTGGAAAACAATTTAGGAGAAACCACCCCCAGTTCACCCAAACGAGATACGAACCTCGATCTCCCCGTCCTCAGTAGTAGTACTCAACACGACAAGAGCGTTAGCCAACTACGCCACCGAGGTGGGTGAAAAACTAAACACATTCTAAAGTAACTATCTGGGAATAGAACCTTCGTCCTCTGGATCAGGATTGACCACCATCTAACCTTACAGGAAAGGTAGACCCGTTAAATAGCGAGGTTAAAGTCAATCAAACGTTTTCCCAGACGAAGATTTTCATCCGTCATTTTGTTTGATCTTTGTTTTAAATATGTGTTTTCATCTAATTCTAAGAAGCTTTATTTACCTTCCAATTCTCACGTTGCACGTCTTGAAGTGTTTGTGGCGCCACTTAGTGGAGGCATTCACTCACACATCAATCATTCCAACTGAACATGCACACAACAAGGGCTCGTCTGGTGTTGGGAGCTCTCTTCACATGGGTACGAAACACAGATCGACACCTCGGATCACTCACTTAATTGGGTTCTAGTCCCGAAACGATCAAGAAATTTACAATGGGTGGAATTTTTTCCCCTTTGGTCTTTTCACAGGAATTAATTAGTATAACCCGCTTTGGTGACCACATGGTCTAAGGTGCTCCTTTCGCAGCAGGCTAGGCTGACATTGATGGGGAAATCAAGGCTCGAATCTTGTTTGGATTTACTGAGGGTGGTTTTTACCAAATAGTTTTTCCACTCTCCCTCCATGAAAATTCGGGTACACTTCCTATAAATATAACCTCCCTAACCCCGAAAACCAATAGCGTAGTTAGTACATCAGCGCATAGCCCGAATAGGTAGTAGAACGGGGTACTAAAAAAATATAGTACATATAAATTTGGATAGGAAGGATCTTTTAGAAAATACAAACTTTTTTGCTGTGAACAATGATGACATTTAATATTATTTGTGTTATTTTATAGATATTGATCCAATGTATCAAAAGTGACAGCTACATATAACATTACTTGACGTATGAATACATGAAAATAGATCTAGTAGCGCTTTTAGCAGTCAGCAGTGAAAATTTAACCTCACAGAGAGTTGTTTCAGAAGATATAAGATATAAAGTCCTAATAAGTAAATAAATAAACAATTATATTTTGGACATAACATATTATTTATGTAGGCCTTTTATAAACACATGTAGCCATTTTATAAATAGTTATATAAGTGATGCTGTTCATATTAGGAAATCCTAGAATCCTAGAATCCCTCGAATCCTCAAGGATTCATGAAAATCCCAGATTCAAAATTCAAATCCTTGAAAAAAAATGTTCTCCAGTTTTCCAAGTGAAGTTTATTTTAGAGCTCTAATACAGCTTATTGGTAGATTATAATTTATTATAACTATATGATGAACTCAACAACCAGTCCCCAGACCAGTAATTTAACTCTTAACTGAATGTATGAATGTTTTGATGAATGAGTTGTAAGAAAGAATATTAACATTTAGTTACTTTTTGTCTTTTCTACTATTCTAATATATTTATATTTCCTCTCATATTCAATATTTTATTTTAAGATTAGGATTAGTATTTGATATTCGATATTCGAAGGTAGCCAAGATATGAGATTTGTATTTTTAAAATAGTGGATTTGGCTCAACTTTAATATATACTTATATATGTAGTAGTAATTAATATAATATGCGTTTAGCTCGTCATGGCTGTGACAAAAACATAAAACATGCATATTTACTTTCCCACCGCATCTCGCTAGCCATTCGAGTTCCCACATTATGTACTAATTACACTACTGTGCTAGGGATGAGGAAGGTAGTAAATTAGAAAAATTTACCGGTACTTCTGTAAAGTAAGGGTGGGAAACTACTTAGGACTAAACATCCTCAATATTCCCATTTGAACCCCAACCTCCTAGCTATTGGCAAACCGGAATAAATGAGATGGACACGTAAGCCGCATGAACACCGGTCAATAGCTGTCAAAATTAACGCCCTATATGAAAAGTGGCAACCTCTCAACACACAGATTATCGTGTGATTAAATGAAAGTAGATACAGAAACCTTATGAACTATCAGATAGTTTCAATTAAAGAACTCAAACAACCACATTTATAGTATCTTTTGATTGTTATATTTATAAAAGAAAGATTAAATGATTTAAATTCAATTTCAATTAATTTTTTATCTCAATGCAATTTTGTTTGTTTTTAAAGTGTACAGGATACGTGTGATTTATATTTAAATCTCCCTCTGTTCGTCTATTTAGTAATTGAATGATGTGAGGCATTCCATATTATTAATCTCGTGAAATTTTGACTGTTTACATTTAGTTACAACTACAGTAGAACCCCGATTATCTGACGACCGGTTATCCGGATACGCACAACAATAGCGGGTTTCGTTGAGTTAGAGCAACATATTTTTTAGTATCTTTTGATTTACTTTTCGGAGTTTTATGTATGGTATGTAATGGCTTTTAAGAAATTAGAAGCTTTATTTTTATCTTTTTTAAATAATAAATACATTATATTATGTACAGTACATATGTTTCTTGTTTTATATGTGTGGTAAGTAAATACTTGTACAAACGTGATATGCTTTTATAGTACTGTAGGCTACTTTATTTTCATTGACTTATATTATTGTGAAACACTCGTTTTTTATTTAAAAGATCAATTATCCAAATTTTGACTTTACGGATTAACATAGTTCGAATTAGTACGGATAATCGGGGTTCTACTATAGATCCTTTTAAACATTACGGGTGAGCAACAGTTATTTTATAATTTAATACCAGATTGATGTTCCGCGGTAGAGTTCAATCGATCCTTGCAACAACCAGGTACGAGATCTACAAGCTACCCCCTTCATCTCTCTTTACATCAAAGGCATTTTATCACCTTGTTGCTGGTGTGCTGGAAAGATGGGGAAAAAACTTAATGTGTTTGAGAGATTTTTGGTCTTAGTTTAGATTCCTTCCTACTCTATTGCTAATTCATTGTTTCATCCTTACACTTTATATTAAATGTTTCGTTTTGTCAATGATAAATCTAAAGTTTTTAATTAAATTTATAACGCTTTGATACCTAGTGGCGCATCTTAATACCTGAATGGGATTTACTCATATTTACACTAATAGGGAGAGAAGAGGAAGATATAATTGAGAGGAAGTGTACCTGAATTAGCGGCGAGAAAAGGTGGGGAAAATATTTAGGAAAATCCAACTCAGTACCCCTTCTTGATCAATAAACAAGTTCAGTTTTGTAGTCGTACAACTTTGTGATATCGCTTACATGTGAGCTAAGCGTAGTACACATACTACTCTGTGATATCGTATACCTGTGAACTAGGCGTAGAGACCATTCTTGATCGGTTTACAGGGTCAGTTTTCCATTCAAATCATTACGGTCAAAGGTTAACCTCCTCTCAGATCCTCGACATATTTAGAGAAGAACTGTACGTGATGCTCACTCAAGTGTCTGACTGACAGACTGGACAAGGTTTACGCCGGTGTATTTTAAATGATTTATGTAAATGTTTACACAACTATAGCACCAGAGCAAAGATAAAGCTGAAAAGTTGGTTTGTGATTTTATTTTTTAAAACTCTATACCTCTTCTATCTATGGTTCATAAAGAACAAAATTCAGTTCAATTGCATAGGCTTTATTTATTATTATTGTTATTATTACTGTTTTTCTTCATTCTCAATCCTAAATTTTCGATATGCGATTCCAATTACTCAACATTTTCAATTTATATTATTTTTAATACACCCGACCTCAAATTAAAAATATGGTATTTATTAATACACCATACCGTGATGTGGTTGTAAAATCCCTACAAGTTTTATTTATTTAATTTATTTGAGATATTTAACGTGCACTTAATGAACCGACTGATTATATCATCACATGATAATTTCTATTAGCAAGAGCAACATATCCTACCAAGTTTTCCGGGAAAGGTATGGTTCTTTTACATGTCACAATAGTAGTGCGGAGGGCCACCTGGTACTCGACGATGATTGACTGGATCTGGTCACGTGACCACGCCTCTCGATCTCTAATTTGATGTTGGCTTTCTCCCCCTCCACACTTTCTATGTGGTAATGGGTTTTCCCTGATGACTGACGCCAGTTTGGCAGCTCGAAAAGACAGGAATAGATCACGAGCTTGAAACCATGACCTTGAAACCATGAGAGTACATGCAGTCATTAACCCTGGGAACCCTCCCCCTGTCCCCGGCAATGAGTTTCCCCTGAAGACTGGCACCAGTTTGTCAGCTTGACAAAACAATAACAATTTACGACATTGAATGATGTCGCAACCCTCCCCATCTATGTGGCAATGGGTTTTCCCTGATGACCGTTGTCAGTTTGTCGGCTTGACAATACGGGCATAGTTCATGACCTTGAATGATGTCGCCACCCTCCCCTTATATATGGCATTAGGTTTTCCCTGATGACTGGTGCCAGCTTGGCGGCTCGACAAGACAGGAATAGTTCACGACCTTGAATGATGTCGTAACCCTCCCCGGCAATGGGTTTTCCCTGATTTTTGGCACCAGTTTGGCGGCTCAACAAGACAGAAATAGAACACGACCTTGAATGATGTCGCAACCCTCCACTTCTATGTGTCAATGGGTTTTCCCTGATGACTGGCGCCAGTTTGGTGGCTCGACAAGACGAGTCGAAACAGGAATAGATCGTGACCTTGAAACCGTGAGCTAGTACATGAGGTAATTAAACCTGGTAACCCTCCCCAAGCAATGAGTTTTCCCGATGACGTCATTGCACTGTCGCAACACTGATGACTCATACCTAGCGCCAGTTTGGTGGCTCGACAAGACAAGTAGAGATAGGAATAGATAACGACCTTGAATGATGTCGAAACCATCCACTTTTATGTGGTAATGGGTTTTTCCTGTGATGTAATCGTAGACCTGGTGCTATTTTGGTGGGGTTGACAAGACAGTTCGAGACAAGAATAACGGAGCATTGATACAGCTCTTATAATACACAATCAGGGGCCACTATCCCTCACAAAAGTATACTAAAATTGGCCGTTTGTACCTACCGTCAACATGTGGGGATGTATTAGGTTAGCGGCTCGACAACTTGAGACTCGTCGTTACACTAAGTGTAAGAGACAAACATGTTTTGCCTGAATAAAACACGATATTTCAAAACATATATTTATCATAGATTAAAGGTTTTACAGACATACATAATATTTATTATACATCAAAGGTTTCACTGACATATATAAAATTTATTATAAATTAAAGGTTTCACAGACATCATAAATAATATTTATTATACATTTTACAGGAATGACGCATCTATTCATTCATACGTTTTTCTAAAGTATCTCTTATGTGTGTTAGTAAAAATGTTTTTAGTTCACAATTGAGCATGTAATAGTTCAAACCGATGACTTGACGTGTATATTAGGTAGAACTGATAAGATCCAGATTTCTGATGTGCGTTTCCGCCATAAGCTGTTTGAGATAGACAACATCCGCTGATTCTGTTAGCGTGTCGCATACATCCACGACGAGTGTGTCGACCAAATCTTTGCAATAGCGTGAAACTGGTGTCGACCACATATCCCGGTGGTCGATGGTGACGTCGATGAGGTCCCATACATCACAAAGACGCACCCAGCAAGGTGCTAGATAGGCGACCCGTCTGAGTTCAGCGTCTTGTATCTCGCTGATGATGACCATACGGTCAACGCACATGCGTCTCAAAGAGATATTATGATTAGTCAGACTAATCTTCTGAGGGGGTTGCGTGTTGCTGAAAACTTTGATATGGCCGACTTGTTGTTGCCCAGTTCTTACCACTCTGTACGTTAAACACCGCACAATTCCCTCCGCATTTTTATAGCTGGACATAGGGCGTAAAGTTGTTCTTGATGCTCATGCCAACCATGACTCGCTTGGCGTTGACTTCGTTCAGCGGGAACAAAATGTTTAAAATACTGGTGATGGCGAGCGGATTCACTGGCTTTGCTTTGCAGGTGCAAACGTCTTGACCTTCCATGATGTTTGTTCGCTTCGACGACTGTCATGGTTATGGCCGGCACGCCGTCGGGACGCCTCTTTAATTGGCGCACGCTGATTGAATGCAGCTTCTTGAGGGGCGGCAGGACCCCAAAGTCTTGAAAAATGTGTTGTAATATCTCACCACATTGGCTTCGTTGCCTGTGTGATTGGTGGGTGAGAATAGGGCTAGGAAAGTTTTCATCGGAATGTTTTGGGTACTATAGAGAAAGTACATGAGGCATTAATGGCCACAAACGTCTGAGGCGATTCTTTGAGGTTGTAGTGTGCTATGAGACGTGCAGGAAGTGTTTTTGCGTATAAATGACAGATGTGACTTTATACGGGGTGGAAAACTATAACTGTCAAAATATTCTCCCGTGCCATTCTTGTCGATAAAGATAGTGACCCAATGCGTCCCAGGCATGGTGTGTGGATCAGTGTTATTGACGAGAGCGGCAGGTCACGCTATTCTTGCGGGCAGTTGATCATCAGGGAAAACACCCAACTGTACAGAACGGAAACACGGGTTTGTTTTAGCACACGTCTTATGGTGTGCGTGTCCATATTCAATCATACAATCTTGAAGAACCCAAACGATGGAGACCGAACAGAAATTTCATGTAGAGCCATGGGCCATGCACATGGTGGGGCCCAATTTAAGTGTTTTCAAAGACGAACAACCTCTGTCGTGTGGATCTACGATGGGTGTAGGCGTGTATTTGACTAGAAACTTTTTCTTTTCAGCCCCCTTGACGTAGACAGTTTCTGCACGCGTTGTGGCATGTGAGATGAGGGATTCGAGCAGGCTGTAATCCACATCACTGCTATCCCGGGGAATATCGTGCAGTTTGTTGACGATACAGTCGGCTTGCTTCTTAGCAGCGGCTAAAAGTTCCTCAATATCATATAGGGGTTTTAAAACCCAAAGTTGAAGTAATGTACCGCATACAGATAAAACATTAAGTTCATTGACGATAAACTTTTTGTTGTCGACGATGAAACTCTGAAAATCCACAATGACGTCCATGATTTAAATGTCGAGTGTAAGGAGCGTGAAGTTGCTTATATTAACTCCCATAATTGGTTACGACGCTTCTGTCCTTGTCGATGGTGATGATGTTGGCAAATTTACCGTACACGATACAGTTTTTGGTTTCGGGGAGAGCTCTGGTGTATCGTGATACAAAACACGGCCCCCCAATTTTCCAAGGATGCTGTATAAGTGCAACCTAGCGATAGCAGTCGTGTAGCATGCCACTGCACCAATCGTGTTAGGGTTAGGGCGCAACGCGTCAGGTGCATCCTTGTAATTGAGGAACATAACCTCATCATTTACATCAATGACACTGTCCATGGTGATTTTCGGATCTGTCAGGTACTTGTGGATGCCCTGATAGTCATTGACAATGTCTAAGTGTGATAAATCGAGTCTTTGCCCAAACTTTCCCCATAGTGAATTTAAAAAGAGTTTATCCAGTTTGCGGAGACCAGCGTTTTTACAAACAGAACCGAAATCAAGTTTTACCCCTTCCCTTTACTCATAATTTTGAATGTAAGCTAACTTCTCATCTTGTGAGGTACACCACTCTGGTCATCCACTGGATTCTTATTTAATTTTCAAAAAGTATCAATGTACCCATGAAACAATCCACCCGAACGTGTCTGACGATCGTAAACAGATACATTGAACTTCCAAACTTTGTGTACTGCTTCAACGTGGTAGCCTTTCTCAACTGCTTTCCGAATCTCGTCAATCACCCAGATGCCTGCCAACCAGCGATATTTTTTTGTCATTGTGCTGACACACACATTTGTTTTTCTCCTTCCCGCATTTCCTGCACAAGATGAACATTAACTTGTAGTGCATACGTGTAGTCAATACAGGCATGAATAAATCCCGTGGAGGTGTCACGGTGACTTTGGCTATGCCTTCTATTTGATCTATTGACGCACAATTTGGTTCCAAGTGAATTTTGGGGTGACCGATGGGATATTTTTTGTACTTGCAAACGTAAGGATACAATGAACACACATCCAAGTACTTGATCGTCTCTCCATAAGAAAGGTCTGTTTCGTGGAAGTGGAAGAACGCGATACAATTTGTACGCTTGCCAAATAATGCGTCCCTGGGACTGAGGGTCTCCTTACTGTACACCTCATGCTGGAGTACAAATTGTTTCAAATCCTTGTCTATGCGTTTCATCGCATTAAACGCACACTCCCACATCTCTACGACCGTGAATCAGGCATTCTTAAACTTTATCACGCAAGCCATGGTCGCTTCATAGCGCATCTCCATGGTCTCGTGGTTACTGTTTTTGATAGGGGTGGTCCTGTCAAGCTAACAGAGAGGGCACCCGTGCCAATAACAGCCCCAGGACTGGAACACAGTGGTGGTATCTCCAGCTTTAACAACGCCACCTACACGTCGCCCTAACACGTATTCCTCACGTCCTTTACCCGCATGAAGGATAAAGACACCACGTTGGTGGGCATCCCAGCAGAGCCATTGTATTTTGACGTGCGACTGTTGGTCTGCAAACCGGTAGACACCGTTAGGTATGATACCGATGGTATTCTCCTTATGATGATTTCGGCTGTAAACCAACATGGCCGATCCTGCGATCATACACGCCTCTATGAAAGGATCCACCTTCGCTTTTTCCATAAGCACATCTCTAAACTTTAGGTAGGCCCTCCTTAGGATCTCTACATCTTTCGCGCAATACAGTTCCAACGCACGGTTAAAATCAAAGACATAATTTTCTTTGACCAACGCGTCATACCACTTCTCAAAGTGCTCCTTTCCCTCAACTGACATATCACCGATGCCGTAGTCCTCCTTTAGCGGCAAGGAACCCCTATACCCCACGTTTTCTTTTTTATTGATAAAATGGGGGAAATGTCCCATGGCCAAAGACTCGACCAAGCTGAATGTCTTGGGAATCTTATACAACGACATCAGGAGAAAGCTCAGCTAGTCAATAAAGTGGAGCGGGCCTTAACCTATGGACATGATTTTTTCACCGTTCATTATGAGCTCTGGAGTCCATTTTTTAACCTCCATCATTTATTTTAAATTAGAATTACCATCATAGCCTTTCGCATTATGGCCTAGGAGGGTGATATCCTTAAACTTTGTTGCTTTAATTTGCTTAATAAATCCGAAAAATTGGGCCATTGTGGCATCACCATTGAATATTTGAGTCTTATGGCCTCCGCATCCGGTAAATTGTCAGCCATTTACATTTATATGAATGCAGGCCTTGCAACACGTCTGGTCGACACAAAGGTTAGGCTCGTGCAAGTACGTGTTGATCACACCTTGAAGAAGAGTTTATTGTCTGCATTCAAAATCATAGAATACAAACATGAAATTACCTTTTTTCAGTGACAGCTTTGATGGGGCCTCCTTCATATAGCAGAAATGACCAAAAGGACGATGGGCCTCATATACTTTACAAACAGTCTCGTAACACCTTTGTGAATAATTTGACTTTTCCAGATATAAACATTGCCCACAAACCTCACAAACCTTTTTGATATCACAGATTGACATGTGACCTCTGCAAAAACCGGGACGTTTATGGTTATCAAAACAAGTTTGTTCTGTGAACCAACGCCCACAGTCTTTACAGAACACAGTTTGACCTCCACTGCAAGCCACCTAAGCGTAGCACTTTTTTCTCGCGGATTCACATTTGTTTGTATTCTTATGCTCAAATGGCACACGACACTCCAGGAAAAAGTACGAACACTTAAATGCTGCTGTCAAGGATTTTATGACCTCAACATAGTTTTGCTTATCGTCGTGAAAATACAAATCAAGGTAGCTCTTAAAGGAATGTTCGGGAGGGGTAGGCCCCTTATATATGACCTGTTTCCCCAACGTTCCCTGAACATGGTGATTTTGTATTCGTAGAAGTATGTTTGAAATTGTTTCAGCTCGGTTAGCCCACCACCTTTCAAAAGATTCACACGGGCATCACGGCATAGTTCCTCTGATTTGTATTTTTGAATATTGCGGCCTTTCTTTATGTGGCTATAGGGGTTCATGTCCATGCCATCTGGTTCTCTTTTAACGTCACACACAACCTTGGCTACAACCAATGCACGGGCAAGACAAAGTGTATCATCGCCATTTAGAATCGTAACGATTCCTTTATATCTTCTCCTGTATGTACTAGCAGGGGATAGCTTATCACATTGACGTTCTCTCTCACGAGGCTCCTTAAAATGGCTGAGTTTAACGTACAGTGGTTCCGTATTTAAGAACAAACAATTACTTTGCAAGACGTAACTTATGTTATCAAGCACGGATCAAGTGTCTAACTGATCCGAATTTCTAAAAGAGACGAATACAGTATTTAACTTCGAGTCCATGCTATTCAAAAGTAAGCCGACATGATCATCAGCTCTGACACCATGATGGTCCTGCAGCCGATTGAGCAAATAAATAATTTGTTCTTCAAGCCAGCTTAATGTGTCATGATCGCTTGCTGGAGCACCAAGATGTACGGTAATTTCTCTACCACTATAAATGAAACGCCTCAATTGTTTAATTCTTTCCTCAACGATTCAAAGAGAGATACCATTTGACAATGCTCCACCAACCTAATTTACCGGGCCACTAGCTCCCGTTTGTGGGGCTGATAATGGCCCCGCCACCACCATATCCACGCCTTGAAGGGGGGCTGTGATTCCCACTTGCCTTGCCCTTACACTACCGGCTTGCGGGAAGAAACCTGGAGGCAGCAAAGCTCTCGCTGGCTGAGTGGGGGCTTAAATCAATATAATATATACCGTTTAGCATTCATAAAACAAAAAACTGATAATAACCAATTATGTTTATGAAAAATCCTCACCAATTTAGCACACTATTCATATTTAGAAACAATTTTGCATGGTGCTATTTTTTTTTGTTTGCCTTTTAAAGCTAATTATACTTTCTTACAAATCTGGTCTTATATTGCCCAGAAATTACCAACTGTTTGCGTAATTAGAATAACAATAATAGATTTATTATAACAGAAAAACAAAAGATATGGTTGATTACAATAGATATACAATAACATAAGTTAAAAATTCCAAATTAACATTATCTTGTTGTGACACAGACAAATAATAGTTCTAGACGGCAAGATCAAATGCAGTAGGCTTGAAGAGCAATGTTCAATAACAAAACAGTTGGACTGACGCCAGGCTACAGTCAAGTGATTCTAAAAGAAAAACAGTGAGGTAATTACTAACAAAAGTTAACTGCAAATCATATAGATATAGTATAATTAACAAATTTATAATTTAAGCTAGCTTGCTTGAGACTTAAGAAAAAATCCTTAAGAGACATTGTATAATGAATAACAATAGAAAGGTTAATTGATTACATTGGTAGATGGCTAACATAAAGGTGTCAACACAAAATAGTATTATGGCTGGTCCTTTCCAATTGGTACTGCCAGAACATTCAATAGTACATGTATTTAATGACCCACTCCCTGGGGTACAAAACTAATCTAATTCATACAATACTAATACTCAGTCAATAGTTGCCATAAACGGGAAAGAGAATAAAGGTATTATCTGCGCGGACCTCATATGAAAACAAGTGAAGTTCCACGCTTTACCCACCCCAGCTAATACCACACGCTAAGCGCGGCAAAGAGAATAATTCAATACATTGAAAACATTAACCCAACTGGGTCCTAAAAAAAAGATAGACAACCTGATTGTAGCCATAAAAGCAAGTGTGTAGTCTTAAGGACTCAAAAGGGAAATATTGTGCTCTTCGAATATAGCAACCATTTGGACTAAGTTCTTATTACATCTGGAGCTCAAGGCTCCTATATTGAAGCTATATCATATATATCATATGGATATAGGAAAAACATAATCTCTTGGACCAATATAACAAGTCTGAAGGACTTAAGCAAAATTAGAGTTACTGTGACTACACCAACAGAGTCGTAAGAACACAAAATTAAAATCTAGTCACTTTGACTGAAACAAGAAATCGAAATAAACATAATTCACCTTGACTGTACTAAGTCTGAAAGACACAATTCTGATTAAAAAAAAAGTCAGAAGGACTTAAGCAACATTAGAGTTACTGTGACTGCACCAACAGAGTCGGAAGAACACAAAATCATAATCTAGTCACTTTGACTGAAACAAGAAATCAAAATAAACATAATAGTCGACACAACTGTACTAAGTCTCAAATACACATATCTGATAAACAAAAAGACTTAATAAACATTTTATAGTCTTTAAACTAGACCAATAAGTCAGATGGACTTATTAACATCGCCTCTATACTTAGGAAATCGGAGAAGATTTTCCTCGGCAGCGTGGCTGTAAGAACAACTTCATGGCCACCGGTTCTTTCGTAGAGTAAGGTAGCAGAGGTTTCTTCTTCAACGATGCGATGTGATAAAATGCCATGACGTGAATCCAAGACTCACTTATTTTATACCCTTTCTCTGACTAGAACGGAACAAAAATAAAGAAATAGAAAAAAACGTAAAAACACAGGTTGGTATAGGAGGGACTGGAGCTTGAGGGGTGAGGTAAAGGGGAGGTTCGAAGACACGCCGCCACAACAGTGGCGCTCGAGGGTCGTGGAAGCGAGCCTAACTTAGTTGAGTTATTTTTTATGTCAGGTGATGTAGTGAGCGGATGTGTTTGGAATCACCCTGTCGCCATACTTGTTGAATATTTGCTAGAAGGCATGTTGGCGGTATCCGATCCCATCCAGTCACGGTGAGTAAGTCTTGAAGCATATTTTATCCTGAATGTATAAGGTTTAATTATCTTCTTTGGATTCCACTATTATAAGTTTAGTATTTTTATGCAGATTTGTATTATTAAAATCCTTTGTAGTATTTTTTATTGGAAGCACGTTGATTATATCCGAGTCCATCCAGTCGCTAAAAGTAGGTTTTGAAGGATATTATTATTAAATATCACAAATCTAATTCTCTTCTTTGGATTTTGCCAATATAATTATTATAATTTTGTATTTTCACGTAGCCTAGTTGTGTAGGTGTCAACTTTATATGATTGACACGCTACAGGAAAATTCATCAACCCCGGCTGTGTTTGAATCCATGAACATCTTGTCCTTATGCTAAAACTTTACCTTAAGACCATCGAGGTCAACTCTCACAAGTGTAGATAGTAAAATAAATTAAATAGAATAGCCATATTTGAATTGCACGAGGTCTGACCTATAGGTAATGTTGAGTACATTTACAAATTTCTGGGACTAAAATGAAACGGCAAAATAACTAGGAATGACCCACTTCAGTAATCGAATTGCCTCCAGTTGAACTCTCGTGGTAGACTGGCTTGCTGATGACGTGGAGGTTGAGGCTAGGATTCCGGGTGGGTCTTCAGAGTTTTTTTTCTTAAATTGTTTCTCAGTCTCCTTCCAAGCAAATGCGGGTAGAATACCTCTAGAATGCTTCCTTCCTCATCCCTATCTCATAAGAATAATTATTATATATGCATGCAATTTGAATAGGTAGTCGTGGTGATGAATATATATATATAGTTGGTACGTATTGACTGTCAGTGACCGGAGAAGTGGTCTAAGTGTTGATAGATTGTTTTGACACTTCAGCTGCGTCTCTACAGTACATACTCAAAAAGAGATACAAATGTCTGTACATTTGTTTAATTTTCCAATCGGCTTTCACAATTATGTGTGAACATCATCACGCGTGCTAATACCTAAACTAATAGGCAATATCAATATTATGATACTAAGTTTACAACCGAAATAGTTTTTACTTGTGTGAGACCAGTTCAAATTCATACAAAGCGCATAGCTGTGTAAACGTATTATAATTAAATTAACATTTGGTACGTATTATGTGCCGTTCACAAATATTCTTCAAATATACGTTAAAAAAATTATACCTGAACACGGAATCGTTGGCTCTTGTGTTGCTGATTACTTTATTCGTATCCACATCAGTGATAACGTGGTCTGAGGAGGCAGGCTTGCAATAGACCGAATTTCTGGTAACAGGGAGTTGAAGGCTGTCCACAATTAATTTATCGCTGTTATTGTTTGTTTCGTTCAAAACATATACAGTACAATATTTTTATATAAAATGATTAAAAAAATTGTTGATTTCGATTAATATATGAATCAGTACGCGTTGATAATTTTTCTTCTTCTTTATTTATGCTAAGTTTTATAATTGGAGCATATCATAACATATATTTTCTTTCCATAAGAATATGGCTATAATAGTCGTATTACCAGCTTTATTGTCTGAATGGTCTCAGCCTCTAAGGTGTCACGCTCGTCTTAGACTGGCCTGCTGATGGTGTGGAGAATGGGGTTCGAGTTTGGGTCAGGTCCACTGAGGGTGGTTTTTCCTACATGGTTTCCCACTCTCCTTCCACGCAAATACGAGTATATTACCTCTAAAATGCTTCCTTCCTCATCCCTACCCCATGAAAGTAATTATTATGTATGCGTATAACCTGAACAGGGTTTATGGACTTTTTAAATAATAATAACAACTGCATTCTCACGGCGTCGTCCCATGCGATCCAATTGCCTCAACTGACAGTTTGCGTACCTTGCCGTTTCAAGTTTGATAACAAAAAAGAACAGGAAGTGACAGGTGCTTTGCCCCTCTAGTCCACGGCCCTAGCATCACTATCAACCAATCATTCACCACCCCTGTTGATTCATGGTGCAGTTGATACTTGGACCTATACTCTTTATCTATGTAAATTATATTAGTTGAATATCTGTCATGAGTATAGCAGCATTAGATAATAAACTTTTTAAATTTAAGAGAAAAAGTTGTCATTAAATTCAAGGACAGCCTTGACAGATATTCAAGAACTGTTGATATCATCATGTGAAGAAAATTAAACTCTCTATGTTTCTATTGGAGCAATCTTTTATTTATTTTGGCCAAAAAAATGTTCGCTATAAAAACTGCCAAAACACTACCCTTATTTCACGTTCGCTCCAAACTTAAAACTGTCCGACCACCTCTGCGATTATGGATGTATTTTGCATGCACTTTCAAAGTACAGTGCTATATCCGCACACGACTTACATACTAACCTAATACAGGACAATATACAGGATGTGTCCGTATATTTAAAAAGAGTGAACTAAGTGCTCCAATAAATGAATCCATAAATCGTGGACACAATTGCTCGGTTCTATCAATGAGTGCCTCTTATGTTTTAACGTGACGATGGAACACAATAGGTGGGGCGGGGTTACAGCACACGCGCATTCAGAGCTACTGTCCGCGTGTCATGTCTCCCCCCCCCCTCGTTTCCCCCCCCTCCCTC
>CABEEJ010000015.1:131595-144624 GCA_901482245.1 Timema douglasi | reverse complement strand
GTTTAGATTCGCTCTCTCGCCGCCGTGCTGTCTGCCGAGGTAGGTGGGCGAGCTAGAGTATGATGCCGGGCTATGTTGGTCACAAGGGGGGAACACGTCCCGGGACACAAGGACGTACGTGCGCATGTGCAAACACTTTGGCGAAACGTTCTTTCCAAGCCGGGGGTCAAACGAGCGTTGTAACAACGGAAGTTATTATTATTTTATTTGCTAACTTTATTACTTCGCTCACACATAACTAAATCAAACCAGACGAGATCGATCGATGCCTTATACATGTTTCCGGATTTTAATATCTGTATTTCTTGCAATAGACTGCTATTACCGGTGATTGAGAGGTTGAGGTTCGGTTCTCTGATTGGTGCACTGGGGAAAGGTTTTTCTATAGCCTTTTCCCTTTAATGCAGATGCATTTACTTTAAGTTATCCATTCAATTACTGCTCCAGTAACTAAATCATTAATGACCTTGGCATTGAACGCTATAGTTTAAAAAAAATAGTAATTTTGTGACCTTTGAACGAGTTATTAAATACTACACGAGCGAAGTCTCTCTGGGAAAACAATAATCTACTCCTTACTGGAAAATTAAGTGTATTTTACTTGCAGGAAAAAACATAAAAATTTGATTTTTATCAGAACGCATTCCAATATTTTGATTAAATTTAACTGATGTAAAGAATAAGTTAGTAAAGTCTAATGAATAATTCATAGCCTCAGGCATATTTTTGGAGTGTGTTGCTTTATGGATGTGAAACATGTACCATTGGTGCAACGGAAAGGAAAATATTGGAAGCATTTGAAACTTGGTACTACAGAAAAATGTTGAAAATATCATGGATGGAGATGGTATCAAATACAGAAGTGCTAAGAAAAGAAAATGAAGAAACAAAACTTTAGAAAGGTGGACTGCAAAGAAGAGTTAACATGCTGGTCGTGGGGTCTAAGGCGTCACTCGTGTTAAACTAGACTGCCAGTGATAACTGATTGAGGCACAAATCCCGGTCGAGCGTATTGAGGGGAATATCTCCAAAATGGTTTTCCACGCAACTGTAGGTACACTTCCTTTAAATTCAACCTTACTCATCCTTAACTCAGTATATTATCAGTACATGTATGTATAACCTGAACAGGTAGTAAGACGCGGCTCTAAAAAATAAACAAAAAAGCAAAGCCATATGATAGGGCATAAACTGATAGTTTGATAATAACAGAAGATGTCGAAGGGAGACCAAGATTGAAGGAACCAAACCGTAAAATATTTGACCTAGAATTGGCAAAAGTGGGGATACCAATCATAAGATTGGTGAACTGATGATGATGATATCTGGTTTGAAAGTGATGGGGGTTCAATTCCTAACCGGGTGTTGACTCTTGACTATTAAAAATTTACCATTGAACCTACGTTTATTTTATTTTTATATAGAAAATAACAATTCTGGTAGAAACGAACTTTTAGAAAATACTAACATATTTTTTGAGGTCAACATTAATAGCATTTTAAATTCATTTTAGTGCTATTTTTATAATATTGATAATATCTCTGAAATATTACTGTTGCAGATCACATGACTTGACATATAGATAGGTTGCATAGGAGCTAGGCGCGCGGCACTGCACATGTAATAATGGCAAGCACTTTCTGTGATATAGGACCGTTAATGACGACCCTCAGAACATATTCACATTTCTATGTGGACTAGTGTATTATTTACTATTAATTGTAGTATGTTCTGTTGTTGGTCTCCAAGAAGTCAAGGTGTGTAGTGCCACGAGCCTAACTCCTATGCAATCTGCTGCACACGCATGCTTTAACAGTTTTGCTGTCCCAACGCCATACGCTGAAACTTTGAACATATTTTAATGGTATTAGCATATTTTGCCGTATGTAAGTTTATAGGGATTTTGTATTACTTTTGGTTCAAACAAAATATATGTGCAAATTGGGCTATGACTTTCCGAACATCATATAAATGTATGTATGCATGCATGCATGTTTTTGTTTAGTAGTAGTGTAAGCTTACATTAAATATTGATACACTGGTATTAATTTTAATACTGTACATGAATCAAATAGCCAAAGCTATTATTTATGTTTTTTTAGTGAAGATTACTTCATCTAGGTATCATATTCTGAAAATTGAAAATGACACCTGGACACGGGTCCCGGGTCCCAGGTTCAATTTCCGTGTCCAGGTGTCATTTTTCACTTTTCATAATTTAATACTGTACATGTCAAATCGATAGTATAATATCTTACCAATCATTTATAAACCTGAATGTCTCGACAATAAGGTGCGAACATGATCCTTCTACCACGAGAGATAATGACGATATCCCTCGAGTGTCATCTAACACCGGCTAATTATCTCCTACTGACAATGTGTAGCTCATTAATTATTTCACCGTCCCATACAATGTCGTGTCATCCGTCACCAGGCCTGGAGATGTTATCTGTAATATGAGTCTGGCGGGAAAAGCAGTTTAGAAAAAAATAAAAGCTATTTGCAGTCAATATTGGTAACATTGCTGGTATATAATGACATTTGTATTTTCCTCCTCCCCTGTTTATCCCCATACTGATGGAGAGCTCTACCCAGGAACATTATAAACCCACTTGGTTTCTAGCGTTGTTTCTAGTGTTCTACACACCCGACTCGGTGGCGTAGTTGGCTAACGCGCTGGTCGTGTTGAGCTGCTCGACTGCTGAGGATGGGGAGATCGAGGTTCGAATCTCGGTCGGATGAACTGGGGGGGTGGGTTCCCTAAATGGTTTTCCACTCTCCCTCCACGCAAATGCGGGTTCACTTCTTCCAATTCAGCTCTTCCCAATTCCTAATCCATTATAGTAATTAGTACTTAAAGCGTATAACCCGAACGGGTAGTAAGACGCGGTGCTAAATATTATTAGTGTTCTACTAGACTATTCTAGCACCTTGGCAAACTTCTACCCGGACCTGATTCTTGAAGTCTCTCAAGAGCTTGTTTGGACAACATTTAAAGTCCCGAGCGCCTCGACTAATAAAAAATAGGGTCGGATGCTGTTATGACAGTGTTGTCATCTGTTGTTGTGGTTGCTCGGCGCAGTGACGGCCTTGTTCCAGGGGTTTATGTTATTGTCTTGCGGACCAGTTTGAGCTGAGTGCCGTGATCCTTGGGATTGATAAAAAAAAATAAGACGTGCTCTACATCATTAGTACACGACAAAGTGGCTGGTCATCAAATACAATTATTTATCTTGAGAAATAAGACGTCAGGAGACGACAAAATACCGAGGCGTCCCAGAAAGAGTCCCGAGACAAAGGGGACTTCTTGAAAGGTTCTGGTTACATTTAAAATTATATATATTTTTTCTGCCTCCGACCCTCCTCCACGTATTAAAAATGTGAAGTGGAAAGAAACTCAAGTTTAAGTCAGTATTGTGGCTTTTTCTGCAGTAAAAAACATTTTTTGACCAAATAAAATAAAATATTGCTTCATTAGATAAATTTAGTTTTATTGTATATCCAAAGTATTCTCAACTACTATTGAATATTTTTCATGGATATAATAGTACTTGAACAAAAACTTTTTGAATAAAAATAATCCTAATAATCCTAATTTATAAAGTGACACCTGGAAAAGGGAATGGATGTGGTTACAACCGTAACAAACAAATTTAACATTTTGACTATTTGATCCATAAGAATAATCATGGTCAAACTTCGTGATGCCAATAAAAAATATATTTAAAACAGTTGAGAATAATACAATATGAAGAAAAGTAAATTAAACTTCTCTACTGAAGAAGTATTTAATTTATTTTGGCTAAAAAGGTTTTTTGCTATAAAAATGGCAAAACTACGTACTTAAACTAGCGTCTCTTCTACTCCACCTTAATATCCATCCGGGTGGTTCGCATTTTTATACTGATAGGCTGAGGTAAGGGAAATATAATGTAGAGGATTTGTACCTTCATTTGCTTCAAGCTAGTGTAAGAAACAATTTAGAAAAAATACCTCAATATAATATTTTATAAATTTTATAGTAGTTTTAATTTTAATTCATAATTTTATAAATATTATAACAATTTTAACTAGCAATAACAATATTGTAGTTTAAATTAGAACAAAAATACAGTCGGAAAATACAGCTACTGCTCGATTAGTGAGCTATTGACATTGGATGTAAAACTCAGAGTATACAAAACAATAGTTTAGTGATTATTCTCTATGGATGTGACACATGGTCTCTTAACTTAAACGACAAAGATCAATTTAGGTATTCCAAAAGTAAGGTGCTTAGGACATACGGGCAGTCGATTTGCATCCTATGCTCTAAGGCAACACACTCGCATTGGATTGCCAATGACGGAGAGTTCGCTTCGGATCCCTAAATGTCTTACAACTATCCTTCCACGAAAATTTGGATTTATTTCCTCAAAATCCCACCTTCTTTATAACATACCTACTCAATTAGTGTAAATATGCATAACTCCCGAAGAGGAGTAAAACACAGTGCACTGAAAAACAACATTTTGTTTGGGTGTATTAATTTAAGTTGACCTAGTTGATCTTGGAGTAAAGTGTTTGCCTCAGAACCGATGATCGTGGGTTCAAACACAACTGGGGTCAAATGATTTTTACTGAGCGATAAGACCTCATATCAAAACTTCTTTCGGAGATGACGTAAAGCCGTCGATACTATATCTATAGAGGCATTTAAAATATCCCTGGAGGGTATGGGAAAATACCTTTCCGCTAAGACTTGTAAGTTCTTTACCGCTCGCTCGTAGAAATGGGGTGAGTGGAATGATAACACATTATACCTGAAATTAACCTATTAAAAAACTGCAATAAATAATAGCTTGAATATCAAAGCTTTGTTACGGTCTTATTCCCCAAATCGGGAGTTAAAAGAATTAGTAAAAATTTACAAAATACTCTTACAAATAAAGTGTTGGAAAACACTAAACTGTTTTCAAGCGTTTAATTTACAAGAAATTTTTCAAAAGAATAAACAACCTATACAAGGAAACAGATGAACAAACCGTTGCACAACAAACATACCAATCCAAACAACACTCCTAATCGATGGTACTGAGACTTAGTCAGCGGGCAAAATCAGTACCACCCCCTTAATTTAGCACGAGACCTCAGCACTGCTATCTTAACAAGTACATGATCAAATAGCAAGAGATTCGGAAACATTAATAACATTTTTCCCGGACGTGACTGTGACCTACTACTTGGGTAAGTACTTCTTTCACACTTCTGTGATCTCCAGTTGATTTCCCAACATTGGATCTGTCTGCTGCTATTATATTACGAGGATATTGAGGTCGTCAATTGCAACATCAACACCTCGTAGTGTTAACGAGCATGTCAACTTCAATAGCACCGCTTCCAACAGCCGCAATACATAGATTATTACTCTACGACTAGCTCAGCAATTAAACGACAAGATGTCTACAGATCATATTACTCATTATAAAATCATTACATTGTTTATTAATATAACTAATTCATAACCTCAAAATATGTATATTATTATTATTATTAGCACCGCGTCTTACTACCCGTTCGGGTTATACGCACTTACGCTAATGTGTAAGGGTAGGGTGATTGTGAGATGAAATGAAGGACCTACAGTTTAACGTGGAATCCGAACCACGGTGGAGGCCTGGCAATATGTATATATTCTTCACCTTATCACTTAGTCTCATTACATTAATATTTTTTGTACCACATTTAACTAACCATTTGAGTTATACGCTTATGTTCTAATTACACTAATGGTTTAAGGAATTAGAAAGGTTATATTTAGAGGAAAGCTATCCGCATTTGCATGGTAGGAGAGTAGAAAACTATTTTTGAGGAAAAACTTCAGTACACTTGATTGATATTTGAACCTCGATCTCCCCGTCATCGGCAATCTAGTCTACTGCGAGAGTAGCGCGTTAGACTATGCGCCACCGAAGCGGGCTACATTAATGTTATTGATGGTAAATTCATTATTGTACTTTGTTTATTTTGTGTATTAGCATGACTCATTTATAACCTAGAAACATGTTTAAGGTCTTTATCTTATTGATAAGTTTTACTATGCTCAAAGTTGAATGTATACGCCTTCAACTATAGGAGTGTAGGTAATCGATGGCTGGCAGACGGTTTTTTAATTGAAACCATTGGCTGAAAGTCACGAATGTTAACCTATTCTGAAACATATTTTCTTGAAAATAATATTTTATGAATTTAAAAATAAGTGTCACGAAACGCTTCTGATAATACTATAAGCCCATATTTGCAATAAAGAACCTTCTGTTAGCTGCCACTTACCTACACTCATATCGTGGATAGCCTCTAGTTTAACCTAAGCGACTGTCCATACATTATGTCACGCTAATTCTTTGTCTGTTTCCCCCCTCCCCCTCCTTCTGTCACACATTGGTCACAATTTTGTGCACCCCCTCTTTTAATATTACGTCACAATATAATGCACCTCCCCTTATTTAAATAGTGTTTTAATTGTAGAGCTTATATAACTAAATCATTGAAACTTGTTCCTACGTGTTCGCCAAACTCGACGATCGAAGTCGATGAGTCGACCATTGTTTGTTTATAAGTGCGCGCAGTCGAGTTTATTAACTGAGAAAGCTGCCCGATATGTCTGATTGTAAAGTGACGTCACGCATTATCTGACCCCCCTCTCTCCCTTGTCACGCTTAGTCACGCCGAGCCCTACTCCCGCTGATATGTGTACGTAGTTTATGGAAGCCCCTAAAATATTTGTTAATATTGAATAATCTGTGCCACTTTTTTAAAAATTGTAATCTTTTGTGAACTGCTATAATTTGAGTCTCTCTTCATGAGAGTTCTCTTTTGTAGTTTCTGTGAAATAAAATAAAATACCCCTATGTGAAGGGTTACAAACCCCTATTTAAAAGAGATACATTTTTGGTCTTGCCTGGCCTGACCGAGATTATTACCAACTGAGCTCTAAACAAATATCATGATATTAATATTAATATGGTTGTGTGGTGGGACTAATGCTCTAGATCTTGGCCATTCGACCTTACCTTACCTTTGCTCTCCTGGCGTATGGAGGAATTCATTTCCGAGGTGGGGACACCAGTAGGCGAATTGCATTACCCTCAGATGGTAGAATGATACGTGAGAATAATGATGGTGGAAAGCAGAGGGGACCTACAGCTTAAGGTGGGCTCCAAACCATGGTGGGGGGTCTGGTATTCCACAAATTCACAAAGCGTGAAAGCATACACTTTGCCAGAGATGAAGGAAGGGTTTGGTAGTTGGATAAATCTATGCCGGGACTGGAATTTGACTTATTATTAGCACCACGTCTTACTTACCCGTTCGGGTTATACGCACTTACGCTAATGTGTAATGGTAGGGTGATTGTGATATGAGATGGAGGACCTACAGTTTAACGTGGAATCCGAACCATGGTGGAGACCTGGCATTGGAATTTGAGCCCCGGACCCCTAACACAGAGGTCTGACACGTTACCCCTAGACTGACAGGTCTCCCTATTAATTAAAATATTATTATAGCGTTCTGATAAATGTTTATTTATTAACTATTTAAATTAATCATGAAGTGATAAGGAGTTCAGAAGATGAGAAGCCCTCATGAGGGATCACACTTTCCAAGGCGTCAAGCTCGCAGTTTACATAATTTTGGGTGACGGAGAGGTCAAGTTTCAAATCTTGACTGGGTGCACTGCATTTGTGATTTTTCCCTGAGTTTTTTTTACTACCCCTTTCCACAAAAGTTGTCGCACTTATAATCTAGCGTTCCCTTTCTCTTGGATTAAAAAGTTAATCGTGCCCGTGTTATCTAGCCTGTGGATACTCTGTTCTACTTTACAAGCTAATTTAGTCTAGTTTTCCAGTGATGGTTAGCTCCTGGTTCGAATCCCAGCAGGGCGAACTGAGAGTGTTTTTCCTAAATAGTTTCCCACTCTACTTCCTCCACATAAATGCGAGTACACTCACTCAAAATTATAAATTCCTCATCCCTACCACATCAGCGTTGCTATTATATAATATATTGTATATTAACGATAGTATAATAAACAATATTTAAACAATAAATCAAATAAACTATATTATATATATTTAAATATATAATTTACCTTTGTTCATCAATTTTAACGTTTCAAACACATTTTATAATGTAGCTGATTTTTTTCTCCTACTTTTAATTATAATTTAAACAAATAATTTTTTTTTTCAAATCCTTATTCTTAAATTATATCATAATCAATTGTATACATAATATATTTTGTTAGTTACTATGGTTACTCATCACATTATCTTGCAAAATATATTACATCACCCGATTACATTAGTAGACCCTATCTGGTTGTATTCATCATTTTACCACCTAGTGTGGAGTAAGTATTTGCATTACAATTAGCTAATAAACAAATAATTACTTTAATATTTTTATACTTTAATTTTTATTAGTAGTGTTATTTTTATAAGTATTGGTAATCTGATATCTATTACTAGTGACTGCTACAAATGAAATGACCTGATGTATGAATACGTAAAAGTAGAACTAATAACTTTTCTAGCTCTCAGATAAGGTCTTTAGTATTAAAACTGGATCAAGCATATTATACCTAGGTAATGAAGTGCAGTAGAAAAAGTTGTTTCTAAACGTACCAAGGAAAACAAAAATTACAATCTGGACCAAATAAAACATGACTGCATCCAACTGGTATCAAACCTCTCTATCACGTCATAGCTACACCATCCGTGCAGCTGGCACTGTCTAACTTTATTTTTATTCTTAATCTCCGGGACGTTGTCATTGAACCTGTGTGTGTGGTGGACCTGATTACGTATTCCTTCCCCCTCGACCCAGCTTGGCACCTCTCTAAAGACAATGTGACAACTGCAGTTAGTTTGTTGTCTGTGCTTTGTTTAAGTCGGGAACAAAGGGAGAGGCGCCACGACTCACGTGGTTAGTGGTAAATAGTAAATTGACTTGACGTGTGACCAATTTATTTATAACAGTATATAAATAAATGAGAGGAATAATGAAGATAAGATTAGTTGTTTATTTATCCGCTTTAAAAAAAAATTGGTCACGGGCTGAGGGGGAAGAGATAGATGCATTTATCAAATAGTTTTATCCTTTCTAAAAAGTTGATAAGATTTGGATTAACTATCTATCCATGAATTGATTCATAAATCTATACTCACCTATACAGGGTGTATTTTAATTGGTGTCAAATATCTTAGGGGCTTATCCTCATCCACCAAACATTAAGAAAAGCCCAGACAAGTGTGGGTCTAAAACGATTAGTTTCTGAGCTAGAAGGAATACTGTTGTTCAATTGGTGACCTGGTGGTCTAGGGGTAAGGTGTCAGACTTCTATGCTGGCGGCCGGTGTTCAATCCTCGGTCCTGGCAAAGATTTATCTGATTACCAAACTCTTCCGTCACCTCTGACAAGACATCTTGTGAATGTGGGGAATGCCAGGCCTCCACCGTGGTTCGGATCCCGCGTTAAACTGTAGGTCCTCCATTTCATCTCATAATCACCTTACCATTACACATTAGCGTAAGTGCGTATAACCCGAACGGGTAGTAAGACGCGGTGCTTATAATAATAATAATAATAATAATGTTGTTCAATTAATAATCAATCCAGCAGAATAAGTAATCAGCTAAACAAGACAAAGTTTAACAGAAACCAACAAAACACAAAAGAGAACAATAATTGTTCAAAATGATGACCTGCTTCGATGCATTCTCTAAGCCTGCGTTCCAAACTTGTCGTACTCTGTTGAGTACACTTCCGGTGTTACGTATTTTCCCACATCCATTTACGATACGTTCTCTTAAAGCCTCAACTTCGGGCAGAGGAGTTGCGTAAATAATGGACTTTAAATATCCCCAAAGATTTTGATTTCAAACCTGGTGATCGAGCAGGCTATTCACTGGATCCCCTGTGACCATCTTTGAGGAAAACATTTAAATAATTCTAAAACCAAGCGTTTTAAAACCCATGTTTATGTGTACTTTTCTCAGTGTTTGGTCGATGGGAATACGCCCCTAAAATATTTGGAACCAATTAAAATACATCCCGTAAATATTTATAATATTATGCTTACAACCAATGAAGAAACCTTATAATCCTTAGTATAGGCTGCTCCTTTTACTAGTCGAATTTTAGAATAGGCAGCAATTGTACTATATACTGTATAATTTTAATAAAACAAATGTTTGTAAAAAGTGAAGTTGTGCTTTATCAAAATTTGGTCATCGTTCTCTCTAGATTTATTAAAAATTTCCCCAAAGTCAAAGAAGCATTTTATTGTTGTATTCCTCTAATTTAAACTAAGGAAGACTAAGGAAGATTGTTGCATCCATTTGACTTGCCATTAATATCTACAGCTATTTTTTAAAATATTTAAATATGCAGTTTTGATAAGACAAATCTTCGAAACATTTCGGTGACTATCTGAAAAATAGTTGGTAATACAAAAAAATGCACACTCCTAGGTATATAACTAAGAATCATACAAAACAATTACATAAATAATATCTTTATTTACACAAAACGCTACTCTTAGCTTCTAACTTAAATCTAAATAGGAATCTTTTTAGGTACGTTGTACAAAATGAAAATAGTGATATGGATGTAGGTAGTTGATTTATTAATTTATTAATTCTGATAATAGACAAAGTGAAAGGAAAAATAGTGTGGTCA
This sequence comes from Timema douglasi, assembly GCA_901482245.1. Taxonomy (NCBI): domain Eukaryota; kingdom Metazoa; phylum Arthropoda; class Insecta; order Phasmatodea; family Timematidae; genus Timema; species Timema douglasi. The sequence continues at coordinate 133,899 of CABEEJ010000015.1, read as the reverse complement.
ATTCATTGCAATTCGCTAACTGTAGAGTGTGTACAAACAATGCGGGTTCAATTTCTTTTGCATTTTTTGTTATCAAGAAGAATTTCAAGAGTCAAGATTTTAGAGACATTTATTTATTCTTTCATAAAACATATATTCTTATGTAGTTTGCAAGATGAATTCGAGCAGTTTAACTCTTTTGATTAAAGCATTGTGGACAAAATGCAATGTGTGAGACTGGAAAGCTCCCAGAGTAATCAATAGGGGTGTACAATAAACTCTACCACTAAATACTTTACTAAGGAGTAAGTGATTACAAGTAACATAATAACTTAAACAAAATAAGAACCGATCTTGTATCTTAGCAGCTCAATCACACGAAAGATGAAGAGGGGATGAAATCCTCCCAATCTCAGCCGTTCACCTCACTGCTGGATCAATCTTAAACACGGAGAATTTATTGGGATGTGAGAGTCTTATGGTAACGTTATTTAAAAAAAATAATCCTGTGCTACGTTCAAAACAAGGATCCTTATCTGAAGGTATTCGAGAAATATTGATAAACATAACAGAAAAAAAACCATGACTACCGTGAAAAAATCAAAGTATCTTCTAAATCCATTCAGTGTGTACACATTTTCAGGGGTAAGAACTTTGGACTTTCTTTGAGTTCTTGGGATTCGATCCCCAAGCCTTCCTTCCGTGCCTACATCACTTTGTTTTACTTACTTACAATATGGCATTAGAAACTCGAAAGTTCATTCCCGCACTTATAAAAAAAAACGCTACCTATCCCCATCTTGAGCTAGTTCTATCCAGTCCACCTCATTACACCCCATCTCTTTCAGGTTCTTTCTAGTGTTATCTTTTAATCTTCGTCTAGGTCTTCCTAATGGTGTCTTCCCATTGGGGTTATCCTGTCAGTACCTTGAACAAGGTTCTAGATTATCCTATTCGCGCTGCATGTCCTGCCCACCGTAGCCTGCAAGACTTAATTATCCTACCAATGTCTTGTGTTGGGTGGTTCATTATGCAACCTCATCCCTTCTTCAGTATCTTTATCTATTTATGGACAAAATATCTTCCTAAGCACCTTGTTTTCGAATACCCTTTCTTTTTCTTTCGTAATGTAAGGTAATAAACCACATTTCACACCCATAGAAAACAACTGGTAAAATAATTATGCTTTTGTATATTATTAGTTTCACATTGATTGACAGTAGGTGAAATGTCTATAACCTACTGACCTAGTAATAGCATGCTTTTTCCGACGCCCATTTGCATTATTATTATTATTATTATTATTAAATATTTAACATTTAAATAGTGGCTACTCCACTGATCTGATCTAATAAAATATGTATATTCAAATTATAATTTTTTACCAGCTTGCTATCTAAGTTTATAAAAAGTTATTTTTTTTACAGCTTAGTGTATTTTTACACGTTTCGGGCTGTAGCTTGCATGTATTTAAGGATGTACGAGATGAAAACGAGCGTCAAGGAAAAACCTTCAGTATTTTGCCAACCAACCTCGGTGTACCATGAAATCACGATTTTCCGGGTCATAGCTAAGCACGCCAGTCGATCTCACTGGCAGAGAGCCAACCATTATTACTAAACTTCTTTCGTATAATTTAATAACTATCCAGGTACATATATTATCAAGCTAAAGTTTTTGTTGATGGCTCTTAAATTTGTGGGATGAACGTCACTACCTTAATTTATTTTGCCTGCAATTTTGACAGTATTTAAAATAGCTTCTGCAAGTTACTAAAAACAAATTAGTATTATGAAAGATCTCGTTTGTATCCTGTCGTGCTGTTTTTACACCCCATTTTGTTTATTCTAGAGCCTTTTGTCCTTTGTGTTTTACTACTCATCATTGATATAAGCATATTTATACCAATAAGGTAGGAATGAGGAATCTAAATCTTGGAGAAAATGCATCCCTATTTTTCTCTAGGGAGAGGGGGGAAAGTGTAGGAAAAACCCACCTCAATACATCCAGTTTGAATTCTAATCTCAGCCTCACTATATAGTGATAAATCAGTTAATACGAGACAGACGACTTTGTCTGCATGCTAACCTGTGTGAGTGATAATCTGATAAAAATAAATGGTATGACGAAATCGCACAAGCTTTCTCAAATTGTATATTAAAAGTTTATGGGTATGTACATTTTAAACCAAATTGTTCAAATTTTCGAAACTAAGTTATTTGTAAGATACCCTAAAATCATCTGTAGCTTATAAAAATAAAAAAGAACTATTATTTATTGTGAAAAACTATTACCAGACAGTTGCGGTAGAACGTAATTTGTCTT
>CABEEJ010000015.1:107209-131466 GCA_901482245.1 Timema douglasi | reverse complement strand
GGCTGGGGCAAGCAAAAAAAGTTAATATAGGCACTTGCCTTGCAACACCCCCTTCTCCCCGCAACACTAGTATAATTTTTGAAAAATGGATATCCCTTAAAATCATTTGAAGTGGGCATTTAAATATATATTGAATTTTACAACAAAATAAAATCATAATATACACTAAGATTATATTATTATCTTATTCATCCGTTCTAGTGTTGCATAAAGATCAACAATAATATTTGGACACTTGAATAAAACCTTGTGCTAAGGAAAAATTATGAGTTCAATTTCCCTGTCATATTTTTCAACAAAGTATAATTCAATTAAATCATGAATGAGCAATGTTACACAGTAATAATACAAAAACTATTATATATATAATTTTATTTGACAAACCAAATTTTAATATTACTCTAGTTAGTGATCTAGTACAATTTAAAAATAGGAATAATAGAAACATAGTTTTAGTCAAATATTTATACTACAGTAACTAGGCCAATAACAAAACTCAAATATTTATTTACATTGCCACAAAAAAAGTTTAAATAATCATAAATAGAACCAAACATAACTAAACTATGATGTTCATTGAATATCTCAAATTAAGTTTGTCTTTTGTTTTAAAATTTAACATGTGTGTTGTATGGGTATGAACGCATTATAATTAATACAAAATAAGTTTGTCAAAATTAATACATGTTATATATTATCACTTTCAAAATACACTTACACGATATGTGTTAACTTTTACAAACTCATCCCACAACGCATTAATATCAAGATTGTCAACTTGTTCATTGCAGACATGCAAAATGGCCAAGGGATTTAACCGATCTTAATCCAAGGTATGTTTTGAGTCGCCTTAAGGCCGAAAAGGTTCTTTCAGCGCTTGCTGTTGATGATGGGACGACTAAAAGCAACTTGAGAAGCTCCCAAGTTACTGGAAATAATCGCCTTGTACTCTCAGGCATTGCAATGTAAATGTAAACTAGATCTTTCAAACACTTACGCTGGGTGGGAGTAATTCGTGCCAACATTTTTGCATCTAGTTCAACATCATACCTTTTTAAACCATAGTCTCTAAGTTTGTGTCGTGTTTCTTCGTCACTAGCCCATTCCTCAACTGCTCTTAAAAGAACCCTTTCAAGTATGCAAAGTTTCTTTGAATCGGTTTGAATAAAGTTTCTCTCGATCTGTACTGTGACTATACCAGCTATCTAGTAGTACGTTTTCCTCATTAATAATTTTATACTGAGAATCACTGTCGGTTCTATAGTTCGGTGTTTATTCTCTAGTTTCCTTGGAACTTGCTTAGCTCGTGACAGGCGGCTAGGTATAAGATAATATTTTTGTTGGGCCTCTTCCATCACACTCCACAGTGAATCAAACGTCTCTTTGGATGTGATACTCCTTAAATATTTTACAGTTTAGATAGCTGCTTCCATTCCTCCACTAACTGTTTTCTTAGGACTCTCTAAGATTAAGGCAAGCTTTTCTGTCTAGCCGAAAACTTTTGTTCCTATTAGCATTCCCAAATAAACTTCACACTTTAAAAACTGATCGTAAGGACCTCGTGCAGTGCTCGACACATCTTGACCTGATACACTGAGATGTTCTAGCGCTCGAGGTACAGCTGGATCTGTTTTAATGAGACTGACAATAGATGAGTATCTAACGGTCCACCGCGTCGTGCGGAGCGCTTTTGGAGTAATGTTTGGAAAATCTTCAAAGTCACTTGTGATGCGTAGAAATTCCAATTTTCTTTTACTTGTGCTCATAACTATGGCCACATCATGTACCCATTGCAAACAGTCCTTCATAAGAGGAATCGCACGAGCAGTGTCTTGCAGCGCTAAATTCAGACAATGATTAGTGCAGTGCACATACATTGCTAACGGCTGTAGATTTTAGCTTGGACACCATTATGAACGCCTCGCATATTTGAAGCGCCATCATAGCATTGAACCCGAACATTCTCCAGGGAGAGTTTAAATCGCATCAAGGTATCCATGATCAGACTTTTTAGGACATAACTTGTGGGTGAACTTGTCTCATAGAAACCTAAAAAGTACACTCTTGGTTCCATATTTTCATTTACAATTCTTACAGAGATTGAAACTGGTTCCATTTTGGAAATGTCTGTAGTCTCATCTAAAATTAAACTAAAATGCTTTACGTTCCGTATTTTATTCAATATTCCTCTTAGGACAGCGTCTGCCATTATTTTTATCATTTTATTTTGGATGCCATGTGTAGTGCAGTCCTTCGATAAAAAACTAAACTGTTTGAGTTCAGGAATGTCACCAGTGCGCAGAGCAAGCAACGCCTTATAGTTTCCATCACTGTTGTTGTGACCTCGTATTGGAATTCCCTGTCTTCCAAGATATCTAAGAGACGTCATTTGTGCATGCAATGCCTTTCGGGCTACAAATTGCTGCTTTCCTTTTCTTTATAAATTTGTTTGGCCACTGAATCACGTATTTCTTTTGGGTTATTTTTTACTTTCTCTCTATCTTACAGGTAGAGAAAGTATGGTGATTGTAAAAAAAATATAACTCGAGATTTTGATGAAACTTGACGTTTCATGACTCCCTGAATCCGAAAAAGTGGTTTTTGAATTTCTTTCTTTCTGTCTGTCTGTACCTCCAACTAGAGCCTAAAACATTTTACCGATTGAACTAAAACTTTATATATAGGGTTTTCATAGGGTTGTCCCGAGGTGTTTTTGGAATTGGATATCTACCCCTAAAATTAAGGGTAGTTTACTGAAGGGAAAAAAGAGAAAAAGTCGATTTTCTCAAAATAGGCTCTAACGATTTTGATTAAATTTCATTCATAAACATTAATAAATATTCCAAACAAAATGGCTACCCTCAATATTTCGGCAAAATGGCTTTAACGGCTCTGGTCATATGCGTAAATTAACATTTTTTATAATATCTCCGAAACTATTTGAGATATGAAATTACTTAGTATCACAAATATGTATATATATTTATAATACAAATATTTTATTCGAAATATATTTTTATAAAATCAATGACTTTCAATATATACGCAACTATATATATATTTTTTAAACTTTTTAGACATTAAAGTTTAAGTATTGCGACCGTAAAAAAATCTAACCTGAAATGTTGATTGATGTCAACGTCTCATGACCCCCTGAACCTTAAAAAATAGTATTTGCAATGCCGTCTGTTTGTGTGTCTATTAAAACTTAAAATTAAGAGTAGTTTTATAAGTGGCTAAAAGAGAAAAAATAGGTTTTCTCAAAATCTGCTCCAAAGATTTTGATTAAAATTCGTATCTAGGCGTTGATTAATATTATAAATAAACTGGTTATTTTCATTTTCCTATGAAAATGATTTTTAGGGTAGTTTACTGAAGCGTTAATTTTCGTATCTCCACAACTATTTGAAATACTAAACAACTTATCATTGCAAAAGTGTAGGACTATTAGAAATAAAAAAATTTTATTTGACATATATTTTTATAAAAGCAACAGTTTCTGAGATATTTGCAAATATATTAAGACAATTAATACAATAATTCTCCAATGCCATAGAGTAATTAAATACAAGTAAGTATCTAAAAAAAGTATGTTATTTTTCCTTAAACTTCTTAGGAGAAATGTTTGTACAAAAATTATCCATCTCCATTTTAAACTTAATAATCAATATTTACATTTTTTATTGGTCAAAATGTATAAATGAATAATTAAATATCAATGCGATGACTTGAAGATGTGCAACACCTAATAAAATGTTAAAATTTTAACCGGGAACCGAAATTTTAATACGAAGTGTTGACCCTTGTGGACCCAATATTAATCTTTTTTATTGGTTCAAACATACAAATGAGGATATTAATTCTTTAAAAATAAAAATATAAGATTTAAAACAGAAATTTTGATGAATCTTGACGGCAATCTTGCCATCTTACATTATTCCGTTCAGAAATCTTACGAGTTTATAGAAAGAGAGAGAAAGTCTGTGCGGTGCGCCGTAACATTTATTTTCCACAGCCTCTTAGTGCTCTTTGCGTGTATTTGAAATTTACTTTTAGCTTTTTTCCAATTCTTGTAAGCTTTACTAATGAACGTGGTTTCAAGTTTTGAGCTGTAGCCAAAGAGATTCTCATTCTTTGATTTCATACACTCGAAGCACAATATGCCAACTTCTTCACTTTGAAAGTGAGCCCAAGTAAATTAAGAATACCAGCGTTGAAGACATTTATTGTCACGACGTTTGATTTTCTTACCACCTTTTGCGTTTTCAGAGTAATTTGGCACAGGGAAAGGCTGGCACTGGACGAGACAGCAAATATTATTACTTACGTCAAACTCCAAAGCTACATCCTCTCCTTTTGGGTGACCGGGAACAGCAACTGCTTTCTTATCTTAATCCTTAGTTCCTAGATTAAAAAATTGAAAAATCTGATTTACTAACAATATTTAACGATGGGAATACAAATTCATTAAAAAAAATAAAGTTTGCTATTTAAATTTTATTTATGGTCGTTTTTTTATTAAAATATATTAATATATTAAATAACATAAGGGATTTATATTTTTGGAGGGGTGGCTAGGTGACTTAATCCACCCCGGTTACGTCCCTGAGGCCTGGGGTAATTTTATTAACGATCGTTCATAGCGTCACAAAAGTTTGTTAAACTCACAAAATAACAATACCATACGCTTATATTTAACTTAATTTAATTAAAAATTCAAATCATATAAAATTTGTTTTAAATATCGCATGGATTTCCAATTTTGTATTGTATTATTGTGACTCAAGTGTATTCCTTTTACTTTGTAATATATCAAGAGACTCGCTTCAGTGGCCGAATGATGTGCTAACCTTTTTTTTCTGGCATGCCACTATTTGAGATAATCTTGGGCGTGCCACTTCACCCCAAAATCTCCAACCTAAACTTATCTTCGTACCACAACCATTTTTCGAAAAATTGGCAGTGTAATGTATATTTTTTTAATTCCTGATTTGTATAGGATTTTTGGATTGTTTGGTGTTTTTCTATTTATAATAAGAAACAAATATTTTAAGACTTAGTATAGCACAGTACATAGCAGTCAGTATGCCACCAAATACCAACTGGAATGTTTACAGGGTGGCACGTGGCAGTGTGAGGGGGTGTAGCGTATGTGGCGGAAGGGGGAGAGAAAGGCAGCTTGAGTGGCGGGAAACAATACACACTGACGGCCAAATTAATAGATAAAATTCTAGCAATTTATTAACTTAAATGATTTCTTTATTTTATTTGACATTGTTATAATTTACTATATTTTTTTAAGAACCTACGGTGGCTCAGGCATGCCACTAGTGGCATGCGTGCCCCGACTTGGCCAACTTTGGTCACCCTCAAAATATAACAAACTGCCGACGACGGGGAAATTTGGGTTCGAATCCCGGTCAGGTGTACTGAGTGATGTTTTCCCTAAATGGTTTTCTAATTTTGCTCCACTCATACATAGGCCATCAGCGTAATGAGTTAATACGCATATAGCCCAGAAAGGCAGTAAGACGTGTCGACAAAAAAAATCAAATAATAAAGTTCTAATTTTAAAACTCAATTACACTTACCTGGTATTGTATTACATTCTTAAGCGATGCTAGTGTCTTTCATTACTTTTGGATTTATCACTTTGGAGATCATGATTGGGAATGAAGCGAGACTCTTTCACTTCATCGAAATAATCGAACAAGGATTTCCTCTTAGTCATTTTGCGATAGCTCGCAATAGAAGTATACCGATGATTCGCAACTGTCCAATTATTATTAGTCCATCAGCGATTTTAAAAAGAATTGAAAGTATGTGATACAAGTCACAAAAAATGTATTTTCTCAGGGAATTCAAAAACCACTTTACAACGACGAAATTATACCTCTAGAAACATTATTGTTAGCACCGCGTCTTACTACCCGTTCGGGTTCTACGCACTTACGCTAATGTGTAATGGTAGGGTGATTGTGAGATGAAATGAAGGACCTGCAGTTTAACGTGGAATCCGAACCACGGCGGAGGCCTGGCATTCCTCACATTTACAAGATGTATTGTCAGAGGTGAAGGAAGGGTTTGATAATCAGATAAATCTGTGCCGGGACCTGGGATTGAACCCCGGCCGCCAGCATAGAAGTCTGACACCTTACCCCTAGACCGCCAGGTCACCTCTCTAGAAACACTTTATTTAAGAAAAAAAACACTATCACCACATGCACTTGCTTACACACTAAATTCAAAGGACACGGGAGAGAGGGGTAAATGGTGAAATGACCTTGGAAAAGAAAGGGAACAAGGGGTGACTTGTGACGTGACCTTGGACAGGAAGTTAGCTGTAGCATGTAATGTGGGTGGATTTCATGACTCTTTGCATCGTGCAGGTGGTTGGCGCATAATTGTATCAGCTGAAAAACAAATTGTAGACAATCATTGATACATTATTTAAGTATTTAACAAAAAGATCACAGACTATTAACTTTGTAATAAAACAATGTTTGAGGTTGAAGGGAGGGGAAAAAAATATATTTCAGGGGAGGGGCAAATTTCCTCCAGGAGGGCAATGGTCCCCTGCCTTTCCAGTTCCACCGCCACTGCTACCAGATACCCATTTTGAACTCAATCTTCAAACATAATATAGAAGGGAAAACATAATAATATATACCAATAATCTAGAATGCAATATTGTAAGCAATGTGACTAAACGTGCACCGCCCAACCTGTTTTCTTCTAGTCCGCCAATCTTAACGGGTTTTTAAATAGGAAAAGGCGTAACCCTAATCCGCGTTATTTTAACTTGTGGCACAAAAACAGGCTAAGTCTATTTGGGTACAGACTAAGTACTATCATATTGTACTTTTATAATGGTTCGAAGTAATTTAAAAAATATGAAAAATGTTATTTATTTACCACCTTTATCATTTCTGCTTTCTCACATAGAGATAAAGTATTATAAACGTGAACATTTTAGAACTCAAGATTGTGATGAATCTTTAGGTTTTATGTGAGTTCGGACCCTAAAATTGGATTTTAAAATACTCTCTCTCCATGTGTGTCTGACTGTCCATAGCCACAAATCTGAAACGATTTAACGGGTTTTGTTCAAACTTGATATCTAGATTAATAGGGCAAAACCTAGGGGAACAGGTTTTATTTTGACCTCATACCTTAAATTAAGAGTAGTTTAATGATGAGAGATTTTTCAGAATTTCAAATATTTCTGAAATAGCTTTAACGATTTGTTTAAAATACATGTATGAGTAACGTCTAACATGAAAAATAAGGCCGATTAATTGTTTTCGGGGGGAAATTCGTATAAGGGTAGTTTAATGATGACTGGTTTAGTAAAATTGGAATAGTTAAAACACATCTCTAGCAATTTTGCTATAAATGGGTATCTGTTAAGTTTTATGTATTTTAAATAATTATATATTTGTTTTGAAATGATATAGTAGTTTACTGATGACTGATTTTTGTAAAATTGGATTTTTAAAATCATAGTTATGATGATTTCGCTCAAAATTGCTATCGGATAAATATTTTTCATGATCTATAATATTTTTCTCAAATAAATTAATTTAAGGGTAATTTATTAAGCACAAATTTTAGAAAATTTGAAATCTTTCGAAATTGGTCTTGAAGGTTTAATTCATAATGGATATCTGGGAATAGTTTTTCACGATAAAATTAATAATACTACGTTTTTATTCCTACAAATTAAAAATAGTTTTAGGGGAGTTAAGGAATACTTTATTTTTGAAATTTTTGATATTCTTTAAAAATATTTAAACAGGTTAAAAATGTATGTATACGAGTAAAGAGTACTTCTTGTGGTTAACAAGATGTGATTGCTTTTATAGGAAAATTTATTTAAGGGCTGTTTACAGAAAACTTATTTTTGAACAATTTCTTCCAAGCCATGATGCATTATATGAAAATGTTTGCGCGAATGTGTTACACCGCCATTTTAAAATTAAACCGGTGCACCTAAACTCCAAACTCTAGGTGCCATTATTAATACAAGTTAACAAACACTCATTGCCTAAAGCAATGAGTAATACATCTTCAACTTAAATTTTTAAATTTCATGGAATAATTGATGATGTATCTAAAATAATCATCGAATGGCCTAATCGACCCCGTGGTGTAGTGTTCAGTACTCCTGGCTACGAGCCTAGGGGTAGCGGGGGTTATTTCTCGGCTGCTGCCTTGTGAATTTTTCCCAAAAGGGGAGCTACCCCAACGGTCATCAGGTTTTGGTTGATTAGGCTTGAGTTAAATTTAAGTGTTTCCATTGGTTCCGTACCCTCATTTTCACTATAATCATCACATCTCATCAGGACATGGAAAGAGCCTCCACGGAAAGGATGTACGATTAGTACATTCGGGCGTGCCCTGGGATCGGTACATTAGTACTGGCTAATCTTTCCACTAGGTCTTCTAGGCTACCAGGGATTTAGACCGGACGCGCACGTTTATTATTAACTAATTAACTAATATTCACACGATTTTTTACTCATAACTTATTAAAGCTGGACACAATAAAATACGCAGTCTATATTTGGTAGCTATTAAAGTTACTTAAGCAATTTGTAAGAAACGCAAACGTAAAGTAAAGTGATCTGCAACTTTCGTTTTTAATATATAATATCAATGTATATGAAAAGCAAATAAAATGTTATAAATGTCAACAGAATTTTGGTTTTCCATATTTTCTTAAAGTTCATTTCTACCAAAACACTACTAGGCTCCAGTCCTTGTCCAGACCAAACATTTCAAAATATACCCTACTTTTGTGTTAAGAGTATATCCACGTATTCATTTCCCCAAATTAATAATAGACACAATGAAGGTTGATGATAGTTTTTGGAAAGGTTAAAGTGCGAGGGTATAGCTACAAAGTCACAGAGGCAGTAGTGTTGGAGCTGCGTCAAAATCTCCACAACAGTGTAAACCAGTATGTAAATGGTACGAGAAATGGCAGCCTCAGGCCATTGTAAGCTCCCTCCAAAATGTAACTTTATTTGTGATAAGGAACAAGTACTGTGAGAAACGTCGTGAACAAATTGTGGCAGCCCGTACGACCGAGAAAGATAAATCAGTCAAATTCCGTCGTAATTTTTGCAATGTGATTGCATTGTCTGTTTTCCTTTATGATAGCTCCAACCCCAACACTTCAAATATCTCTGTAAAGTTTAGTAGCCTAGAGAGTCAATACTATTGTCTCCAAATGAACAGAGTTGTGGGGTGTGAAATTAAATGTCTATAATAATTCCCCCCCTGACACATTTTTAAGATATCTAATTTCAGTTATTCAAAAGTTTTCCGAATGGCCTGTGATACAAAACTTATTTTAAAATTTCAACATATTCTAACTGATTGTATCAGCACACGAATTGCGTACTTAGCTTTACAACAGAAAGAGCGCCTTCCTCCAAATATCAATTCATCAGTGTAAAAGGGGAATTCCCAATTTCACACATAATAAAAAAAATAATCTTGTAATTAATCAAACCTGAAACCCTGAGCCACAGTAGGAAGATGTGCTACCTAATGGGATAAGGTGTCGGACGAGGATACTGTAGGGTAAACGTGACACCCAGGGGTCAGGTGATTGCGGATATGTGGGCTTATCCCGGAGTTATTGCGAGTTTATCTCACTACGGCGAATCTCACCATGTTCAACTCGAACTCGTAATTTCATATCCGTAAAGTAGCTATTCCCGAGTTTAAAATCTTGAAATTCGTGTTGAGTCTTCTAATTTTGTATTAAGTGAAAAATTCCTAACTTCCAGTGTAAACAATTTTGATTTGAGATTTACTTTGAAGCTGTGTGAACCATTTAAACAATAGAATAAGAAATTTTTTGTCTTCGCCATCTTCGTTTTATCTCGGTTTTATCTTTTGTTGGTTAAATTTATCTTGATAAAGTCTAAATAAAGATGGATGGAAAGAAAATAAGCAAAGAGCAAACGCAGATTATACTTTATATATGTTTCTTTGATTCGCTAAGTGATTAAATAAAAGGCTATTACTAGTATAACTTATTACATCATGTATGAGCTATCTTAATAACTTTAATAGGCACCTAAAAAGCAAAAATTAAATAACATACAACATTTGGATGTGATGCCTTTTTATTTGAATAACACCGTTTATTAAACCTGAACAAATTAATAAATTTCTTATCACTCAGCTCAAAAGCGTCTTCGCGTTCACGAAATATACGTGGCATTTGACACATTTTTAAGATATCTAATTTCAGTTATTCAAAAGTTTTCCGAATGGCCTGTGATACAAAACTTATTTTAAAATTTCAACATATTCTAACTGATTGTATCAGCACACGAATTGCGTACTTAGCTTTACAACAGAAAGAGCGCCTTCCTCCAAATATCAATTCATCAGTGTAAAAGGGGAATTCCCAATTTCACACATAATAAAAAAAATAATCTTGTAATTAATCAAACCTGAAACCCTGAGCCACAGTAGGAAGATGTGCTACCTAATGGGATAAGGTGTCGGACGAGGATACTGTAGGGTAAACGTGACACCCAGGGGTCAGGTGATTGCGGATATGTGGGCTTATCCCGGAGTTATTGCGAGTTTATCTCACTACGGCGAATCTCACCATGTTCAACTCGAACTCGTAATTTCATATCCGTAAAGTAGCTATTCCCGAGTTTAAAATCTTGAAATTCGTGTTGAGTCTTCTAATTTTGTATTAAGTGAAAAATTCCTAACTTCCAGTGTAAACAATTTTGATTTGAGATTTACTTTGAAGCTGTGTGAACCATTTAAACAATAGAATAAGAAATTTTTTGTCTTCGCCATCTTCGTTTTATCTCGGTTTTATCTTTTGTTGGTTAAATTTATCTTGATAAAGTCTAAATAAAGATGGATGGAAAGAAAATAAGCAAAGAGCAAACGCAGATTATACTTTATATATGTTTCTTTGATTCGCTAAGTGATTAAATAAAAGGCTATTACTAGTATAACTTATTACATCATGTATGAGCTATCTTAATAACTTTAATAGGCACCTAAAAAGCAAAAATTAAATAACATACAACATTTGGATGTGATGCCTTTTTATTTGAATAACACCGTTTATTAAACCTGAACAAATTAATAAATTTCTTATCACTCAGCTCAAAAGCGTCTTCGCGTTCACGAAATATACGTGGCATTATATTAAATTTATTTTCGAATTCTTCAAGTTCTCTTAGTATCAAATAGTCCAGCCAAGCTCCCGCCATTTTACATTTGGTTCAACAACAAATACTTTCGAACTATCTGCTGCGAGATTGACGATTCCAAGAGGGAGAACCGCAGTGAGATCTATCCGCATGAAAAAATCTCAATCCGTAACGATTTTTTTTTTCAAGAATAGATAAATAGAGAAAGTTTCGAGAGTGTTTCACGTGAACGCCCGATCTCGCAAGGGAATAAACTCGAAACATCTCGGGGATAGGCCTGGTCTTCAGACTGGGATTGAATTTGGTGCCCATGCCGCAATTATTGACGTTAGTATTCAGGTGTACCGTCGCATATGGAACACACCTCAGCGGTGGACAGGACACCAGGAGAAAAAAGAATGAAAAAGTTCATATAAAGAGTGTTCCTTTTGATCTTGTTTCTTTGTTTACCTCCATTACTGTTTCCAGCCTGTGATCTGGATCAGTTTTTATTCAAGCCATATATTTTCCACTACCGGCTTGCTAGGCCTGTCGTAGCTTCGTATGCCTTATTATCCAACTTAAGACTAGAACAGGCACAACATCCACTCCCCAGCCGTTAATTTATCGCTGTGAAAGGGCAAACCCCCCATTTCACTCATGATAAATTTAATGGCATGTTGAGCAGCCCCATATTACTGGAGTACAAGCATGAATATAGCCCATAAACAAAGTCAAATGGGACACATGTTTATATGAACTTTTCTCGTTGTTTTTGTGTCTCCTGTCTACCGCCGAAGTGGGTCCCACATTTTAAGGTGCACCCTGTGTATCACACTTATGGTAGGAAGGACCCTATCTGTCGGTTACAAGGGTTAAAGTGTAATTGAAAGGAAGACGAGTTAATGTCATAATTTGTGCCATTTTATGTAACAACAAATATTTTGGGCTAATTAAGTAAAACCTTGCCTCATTATATAGGTTTAGTTTACCTTTTTATTTAGTCGTAAACTATATACCGTATAATAGGTCTTGAATATTGGTCATGAGTGTAGCATCATTTGAACATAAACCTTATAATTAAATAAAAGGTTCAAGTCCCGCGATGCCCATCACATATATTTAAAAACTGTAGGGTTTACTATGGGCCAAAATTTAAACTATATTTGTCTATAGATGTCACTTTTGCTAGATAGTATCCATACCGATAGACTAATACTAATAATTAAGTTAAATATTATATTGATACAGCAAAAAAAAAAAGTAAGCATTTTCTAGATTTGTCTACGTTCCAGAATCTTACCAAGGATAACATGACAAAGGTGTATCTATCAGTAGTAATTAAACCCCGGTTTCGTTGGTTAGGGTATGCACGTTTATTCTTTCTGGTAGTATAAGTGCATAGCTCAATATTTATAGGCTTTCTTAACGAACACATGACCACGAAGCCTGAAGATGTCCTTGGGAAGGACGTTGACAATATTGCCCTCATCACCTCCTCGTGTTTCTTTACTTCGAGCCATAATAGTCACTCCGTGATCGTGCGAGTCATCCTAGGTGCGACAAGGACGACATGAAAGGGTGACTCCGTGGGCTTCACCTCCCCCCCCCCCTTTAATTCCAATACCACCCGCATCGGTGGACACGTGGTCTAACGTGCTTCTCTCACATATTACTGGGCTACCGATGACGGGAAGATCAAGGTTCGAATCTCATTCGGCTGTACTGAGGGTGTCTTTTACAAAATTGTTTCCCACTCTCCCTCCACGCAAATGTGGGTACACTTCCCCTAAATATAGCCTTCCCAATTTATAAAACCACTAGCATAATTGGTACATAAGTGTATAGCCCTAGCGGGTGGCAAGACGCGATTTAAAAAAAAAACCAAAACTTCACTACCACCCATCAAAAATATCTGACAGCTGATATGTAACACATAGTACATTTTACTCTTGGATGTGTTTTTGTTTTTTATCCACCTCAGGTGGGATGGCCGGAACACGAGTTGAGCTAGGTATTTTTATAGTTTTTACAGCAAAAAACCTATTTGGCCAAAATAAATAAAACTAAGTGGATCGTTGCAGCGATGGTTGCATATTATTGCAATAAAATGTATTTTAAACTTTTTACTGCGAAAAGCTGTATAGTAAGCCCTCACTCTACTTTTTATTTAAGAGTTTACTCATCAAAGGCTGTCAACTTTACATAGATTTGTAGCTTTCAGTGGTTAATTGGAATCAAGACATATATTCCCCCCCCCCCTTCTTCACGCCAGGATGAGAACCTTAAAACGACCCGTCTCTCAGACTTCTCTATTGGTTGCACCATGCTACTCAAGTAAGAATCTACTTGTTAATATGTTTAACCAAAATAATTGATTTTATTTAACGATATACAATATACAAATCATGGTTTCCATGGTGATGTAAACAAAGAATGATTGAAAAGATAAACGACTGTCCACACAGAAAGAAAAGATGGAATTTTTTTTAAGGAAAATTGGGTTTTAGCTTTATTCTTTTATTTTTGCTGACATCCTCCCCTAAACTTTAAAATGAGAACTCGTTCTCATAATTACAATTACCTGAAGTAGGCTTATCAAATTATATATAAGAATCAGCTATTATAACGGCAATTCTGTGACCAGAGGTAAATATTAAAAAATAAAGAAGAAGAAAAATTATCAATGCGAACAAAATAATATATTTCTAACTTAATATCATTGGTTTGTTTTGTATTATTAACAATTTTGCCATAATTTTTATTTTTATGGCACCGTATAATCTAAGTAAGAGTTGAGTTATTATTTTTAACCAAATATAAATATTTTATTTGTAGAATGAGGGATTATTTTTAACCAAGCAGAAATATTTTATTTACAGATAACCAAGCACAAATCAGGATTTACATGGTAATGTAACAAAGAATGAAAAGTTGAAAATTTTCTATGAAAATCAGATTTTGGTTGGAAACTGCTATTTTTACAAATATTCTTAACTCCTAACCTTTAAAACGAAAGGTCACCTGTCAAAAACTGTTCAGCCATTTCCTCGCAATTTCCTTTACCGGAGAAGGGCTTATCAAATTATTTATAGTATATTGATTCAGTAAAAATGTTTAGTTTTATTTTATTTTATATACAGAGTAATACCAACACACTTTAGTGGACGACTGGTCTAAGGTGTCATTTTCACGTGGTCTGGAGATTATGGGGAGACCAAAATTCAAATTCCGGTCGAGGCCAATTAGGGTAATTTTTTTCTAAACAGTTTCCCACTCTCCTTCCAAGCAAATGTGGGTAGATTATCTCTAAAATGCTACTCATACCTACCCCATTAGAGTCATTATCACCTATGCCTATAATTTGAACAGGTAGTCAGACGTGGATATTTTAAAAAATACCGACAGCTCTTGAATATTTTTCATAAGCATCGTAACATTTGAATCCTTGTCAAATTAACCAATGCTCATCACCAATATTCAAAAACTGCCAATACTATTACGCATAAAAATTTAAATTGAACGTTTCTACTGAACCAATGTTTTATTTATTTGGGCAAAAATGTTTTTGTTTAAACTAAAAAAAGCTGACATTGGCTCGAACTCCCATAAAACCTCTATGCAACTGAAAGACTTTGATTTGAGCGTTGGACCGTTGAATGAGCCGTTGAAATCTTTTACATCCAACTTTGAACGAATTTGGCTCAAACTATTCTTGTTAGAGATTTTTCTTCCAGACTTATTTACGTACGAGGGATTTATAAGAGAGTTTCGAGGGAATTTATAATTCATATAATGTATTTATCAGAAAACAAATGTATCTTTTAGTTAAACGAGCTTGATCCTGGAACAAAATTGTTGGAAATGAGTTGCTTTTCTTGATTTTGAATAAAACCTTTTTTTTCCCCCCAGTTTCGACGCCACTAAGTCGACGAAAGGCGCCAGCAAACTGCGGCGTGACCTTATCAACGCGGAGATCGCCAATCTTCGTGATCTGCTTCCTCTGCCGCCGTCCACCAGGCAGCGTCTCTCTCAGCTGCAGCTCATGGCGCTAGTCTGCGTGTACGTGAGGAAAGCCAACTACTTTCAGCAAGGTAGGTCACATCACTCGTTCATAGTCTAGTATTACTTCCCGATCACAGAACATACCGGACAAACGCCTTTGTCCACGTGCCCACTGGTGTCTGTCATGATTTATTAAAAAATTAACCCGCCTCGGTGGCACAGTTGGCTGACGCGCTAGTCGTGTTGAGTTCGACTGCCGAGGACGGGAAGATCAAGGTTCGAATCTCGGTCGGGTGAACTGGGGTTGGTTTTTCCTAAATGGTTTTTCACTCTCCCTCCATGCAAATGCGGGTTCACTTCCTCTTAATAAACCTACCTAACTCCTAATCCATTAGCGTGATTAGTACTTAAAACATATAACCTGAACGGTCAGTAAGACGCGGTGCTAAATAATAATAAAAATAATTAAAAAGTTACCTGCCTTGGTGACCGCTACGTCTAAAGCGTCACTCTCGCAATATTTATTATTTATTATTTTGTACCATGTCCTACTACCCGTTCGGGTTATACGCTTTAAGTACTAATTGCGCTAATGAATTAGGAATTGGGAAAGTTGAATTAGAGGAAGTGAACCCGCATTTGCGTGGAGGGAGAGTGGAAAACCGTTTTAGAAAAACACACCCCAGTTCACCCGACTGAGATTCGAACCTCGATCTCCCCTTCCTCAGCAGTCGAGCTCAACATGACAAGCGCGTTAGCCAACTAGGTAACAGAGGCGGGTTATATCCATATAGAATAACCATTGTTCACTTGGCTTAAGACGTCATTTTCGAAATATATGTCAAAATTTAAAAAAATACCTTCTAGTTAATCATTAGATTCCTTTGAACTATATATTCAATTCACGTGAGATGAGATATGGCTCGTCTACATAGAATCGTACCCGCTTGTCGGAAGGAGATGAACATTGTCCATCTCTTGCGTTGCGACACGTTGCGTTCAGCCAATCAAAAACAAATATGGTTGCACTACTAAAAAAGTATTTTTATTAAATATTATTATCATACGTTTGGGTTATACGCACTTATGCTAATGTGTAATGTTAAGGCGACTGTGAGATGAAATTGAGGACCTACAGTTTAAAGTGCGATCCGAACCACGGTGGAGGCCTGGCATTCCCCACATTCACAAGTTGGGATTAATACACGTCTTGTCAGATGTGAAGGAAGGGTTTGGTAATCAGATAAATCTGTGCCAGGACCGAGGATTGAACCCCTGACCCCCAGCACAGAAGTCTGACACCTTACCCCTAGACTGCCAGGTCACCCGAGACACTTATTGAATGTGTCAGTAATTATCCTCCTTCTTACGAAAGAAAAGAATAGTTATATTGAAAACATTTCTACCTATATAGTTGTAGACATTTTAACAGTCTGGTATATTTATTATTTTTCGACTGCTCATGTTTTTCTTAATTCCTATTGGTGCTACGACATTTCCTTTTAGATAGTCCCTTTTGTAGTTAGGAACTACAATACGATACAACAGACACGTCACTACTCCGACTCCCGACAAGCGGGTATAACTCTATGTAGACCAGCCCTTACTAAACGAAACCCCTTTTAAACTGCTAACCAGATCGAAAAACCATATACATTACATACGTTGCTGAGCCTAAAATCAAAGAATGTCCTTGTCAAATTTCGTTAAAATTGGTCCACGCATTTGACAGTTATCGCGTAGCAGAGATTAGGCCCTTCTCTTGAAGGATGGATGAAATGTAAATAGTCAAGTTAAAACAGAACCTCGCTACGCCTGGACAATTAACCTGCTAGTTTTTTTAGGAGTAGAGGAGGAATAGTATACCGAATAAGAAAGTACATGATAGTTTGACTGTTGTATATAGTCTAAGTGTACTAAGAAGTCGTTTGTATGGTGAACAAAACTTGCTAGTGTTTTAAAATCATTCTAAACCTTTTTATACTTTTCTATTTCTCTCCCCTCCCAACCAATATGCGACTTTGACGGAAAGGGGGAGTGGAAAATATTATGATCCGCTCTTAACCTCAGTCTTAAAATCATACTAGGGATTTTTAGGTTAGGGGCAGTACTAATTTTTAAATTCCAACAAACAGTAAGCCTATATATTTTAGTATATTTTCTAGCGTATTCTCTGAGTATAGACATTCAACGGTTTGTCTGTCTTGAATTCTTGGGACTAGGATTTTATCCAATTCGGGTTTACAAGGATGTGCGAGGGGTTTGCATACAATTTGTTTTCTATATCTCATACTAGGTTAATGATTGTATAGTTCCTAAAAAAACATCCTCTTCATACTATCCCTAATTAAATAGTCGAGTGCCTGGAATTGTTTTAGAGCATACGGCTTGAAAGAGAAAAAAAAGTATTTGTTTGAAATGAGGTAGTCATATCATAACAATTTAAATTGGCCTCGTCTTATAGTGGTCATAGCTCCTGGCTGCCGAATTAGATGTCCCCGGTTCAATTCTGCGCTAGTACTGAGAGATTTTTCTTAAAAGGGGAATAATTCTCATGGTCACCAGAGTTTGTTTGGTTAGGCTTGTGTCGGAGTTGATCTTCATTGGCTCCGCACCCTCGTATTTACTATTATCATTATTATTATTATTATTAGCACCGCGTCTTACTACCCGTTCGGGTTATACGCTTTAAGTGCTAATTAAGCTAATGGATTAGGAACTGGGAAGGTTTAGTTAGAGGAAGTGAACCCGTATTTGCGTGGAGGGAGAGTGGAAAACCATTTAGGAAAAACCACCCCCAGTTAACCCGACCGAGATTCGAACCTCGATCTCCCCGTTCTCAGCAGTTGAGCTCAACATGACAAGCGCGTTAGCCAACTACGCCACCGAGGCGGGTCTCAGCGAAAAGATGAATGATTAGTACATTCGGGCGTCTCCTGGGCAACGGTAAGTTAGTACTGGATAATCTTTCCAAGAACTGAGATACATAGTGATTTAGGCCAAATACACCGTTATTATCACAATTTAAAAAAATATATCACATACGCAGGGGAATTATACACCCCTTTGCAAATCCCCAGGAACACTGTTCGCAATAACGTTTAATCTTTGTTAGAAGAAAAAGAAAATGCCTGATAATTAGTTAAGATATATACAACACAAATCTTTCAAATACTATTAGTTTTGAATGAGAGGTTTTGTTTCTTTCACTTGTACCTCAACTCTCAGATTTTGAAATCACGTACGTACGTACAGTACATTTCATAGAATTGCTGCGTCACGCCGCGTGTGAACGGGTGTGAACTGTGAAGGCCGAATGCAGCTGAGGTATAGACAAGCATAGACGTATAAGAGAGCTTAAATTCCTGAATATGAGCCATAACATGATCGCGATGCAACCGGAAATAGCGGGTCAAAATAGGAAGTTTTTCGTTTCTTGAGAAAAAGAAGTGGAAAAAAACAAGGGATTTTGCAAAGGCTTTTACAAAGTTTAGTATATATTTGGAAATTGATACATTTTAATGGAAACTTTAAGGTTAAGGGGAAGAGAACGCTCACTTTACGTGGAAGTGTAGGGGATGCAAAAAAATAATAATTTTTTTTGCAGTTTTATAGCAATATATTTTTGCCAAAATAAATCAAATATTGCTCCAGTAGAAACGTAGAGTTTAATTTTATTCACATGTTGATATCAACAGTTCTTGAATATCTGTAATGAGAAAGGCGAAATTAGATGAGAAACTTTTTAAATGAAGAGAAAAAGTTGTCATTAAATTCCAGGACACCCTGGCAGGTATTCAAAAACTGTTGATATTGCCCTGTGAAGAAAATTAAACTTTTCGTTTCTACCGAATCAATATCATATTTATTTTGAAAAATGAAAACTTTTGTTACAAAAGTGCAAAAAACACTGATCTTTTCTTGGGTCCCCTACAGTCCCATCCTAATGTAAGTATTCATAAAAATGTTGGTTCACCTTGTTGGCATAGTTAGCTAACGTGCTAGTTTAGTTTTGAGCTAGACTGCCGAGTATGGGGAAATTGAGGTTCAAATCTCGGTCGGGTGAACTGGGGGTGGTTTTCTTATATGGTTTTCCACCCTCCCTCCACACAAATGTCTGTTCACTTCTTCTAAATTCTACCTTCCCAATCACTAACCCATCAGCTTAATTAGTACTTAAACGTATAACCCGAACGTGTAGTAAGATGTAGTGCTATATTTTTATATCGTTTTTCATAGCAAAATTTCCTAGGCAGCACAATAATTAACATGTTTCTTCAGTTATTTTCTACGCAACAGTTCTTGAATATTTGTTATAGGAAATATATAATTTGATGATAACTTGTTCTCTTCATTTAAAATCTCTCTCGTAAAATGTCAATATGCTCATTACAAAAATTCATAAAGTGTTGATATTTATATGTATATAAAATTCACCTAAATAAATATATTGAAGCGATATTTTATTTATTTTGGTCAACAACTTTTATGTCTTAAAAAACAGCAAAAATATTGGAATTATTAATTCTCGTTCACTTTCAACCTAACTGAATGTATGTTTTGTACAAGAAATGGAAAACATTTAAGATCGTACATCCTCTGTGACACAGTCGGCTTGAAATCGTAAATTTACATTAACACTATTGCAAGTGGATCATTTCAGGTTAAACATTAATGTAGATAAAGATTTAACAGAAGTTTCTAATACACAACACTATTGAAATATTAAGTTATATTTGGATAAAAACTGCATTTAAAAGGCCGTTTTTGACCATTTTATAATGGCCTCACAGATAAGCATTGTGCACAAATCTTTATTATGTCATAATAGGGACATTCTGTAGCTATTAACAAGAAACTTTGTCGCTTACTCCTTCGTCGTCACCGCGGAAAATTTCAAGTAATCCTTCAAATAAAAATGCACTGCACACATTTCTGGGATATCTTAGTCTTTTATTTTCCCATTTACTCCCATACCTCGCGTGAGCCGGGAGCTGACTTTGGCCTCCTAAGATACAGTAGCCCCATGGCTTCTTTGGTGCTGACTGACAGCTCACAGTTCACTTCTGACAGTCAACATTCAGGTATATACCTTAATTTTGGACTGCCAGAAGTGACAGCTGCTAAACACGTGTTTTTGCAGATCATATGGTTCGGCGTAGGGATACATAATTTGGTCTGGTAACTTTTCAAAGCTGTCAGTCAGCACCAAAGAAGTCATGGGGCTACTGTAGACGTTGTTAAATAATCCAAAATGATGCTTACTTGAACCTTGAACTATTAAATACATGACCCACCTCGGTGGCATAGTTGGCTAACGCGCTAGTCGTGTTGAGCTCGACTGCTGAGGACGGAGAGATCGAGGTTCGAATCTCGGTCGGGTGAACTGGGGGTGGTTTTTCCTAAATGGTTTTCCACTCTCCCTCCACGCGAATGCGGGTTCACTTCCTCTAATTCACCCTTCCCAATTCCTATTCCATTAGCGTAATTAGTACTTAAAGCGTATAACCCGAACGGGTAGTAAGACGCGGTGCTAAATATTATTATTATATACATGGGTTTGGATTAGTTTAAAATATAGTGGTGAATTGAATGTTTCAGGCATTAGTTGTTAAATTACTACATGTTTATATTTTAAGTAGAGTTATTGCTCTATTAATCTAGAGTAGGCCACGGTGGTCTTGGGGTAAAGTGAGCGCCTCAGAACCCGTTGTTCATGAGTTCAAACCCATCCAGGACTGATGTAATTTTCCTGAGTGATTAAAATACGTAACACAACTTCCTTCGGAGGGGAAGTAAAGCCATCAATACCATATCAATTGTGACATGTACAAGAACCCTGGAAGATAAGTGAAAATATCTTTTCCAAAAAATTGGTAGTTTTTTCCGCTCTTGCTCATAAAAATTATCGTGTGGTGATATAATCAGTCGGTTCAGAAGGTACTCGTTAATTACCTCAAATAAATAAATAAAAATTAAACTGAAAAAACTAAAGGGAAAATATTTTATGGTTGTTAAACCTGAACAATAAACTGTACGATTATAATAGGCTGGTTTATACTGTCCTATGTATATTTTCCCCTATTTTAAATCATCAAGTTTTGTGTAGTTTGATATATTATTATTATTACTCTTATAGTGACGCACGAATCTAATATTTCATCTGCTTTCGCACTACATGAATACTAAGACCCCAACGGAACTAAAACTAAAGTATTCGAATACATTGAAAAACTACACTTGGACCCGGACTTTCAACTTGGTGAACCAATGCTCAGCAACTGGACTATTCAAGGATCCTCATTCAA
Organism: Timema douglasi; assembly: GCA_901482245.1. NCBI lineage: Eukaryota > Metazoa > Arthropoda > Insecta > Phasmatodea > Timematidae > Timema > Timema douglasi. The sequence goes on along the minus strand of CABEEJ010000015.1, from coordinate 109,970 downwards.
ATATGAGTAAATTTTCAATATATTACAATATAATTCAGCTAAGGCTGATTTCCCTAATTATAATCATTCACCCCCCATGATTTGCGTCCGGAAAATCAAGTCAATGCCTATGCATTGAGATAATAGAGAAAACAAAGTACAGTTGTAAGTATTTTTTTTTACGATAAATACAAATTTTAATAAAAGTTATTGAAAAGTTTACGTGAATATTTAAAATTTCATCTTTTATAAAATGAAAAGAGCATAAATTCAAAGGGTTTTTACAGTAGAGGGACTAATTAGTTTAATAAATAAGGGGTTATTCAGGGAGAAATATATCAACTTTTATTTTGCGTAACTTATTTGTCATTTAAATATTTGAAAAATTTGCCCTAGTAAGGGGTTGTGCCCAAAATTTTTAATTTAGGTGCCACTGCTCTACCAAATGTCTTCGTGGTTGTCATCACTGCGCTCTAATATAGATTATTTGCACCTATGGCCCCACATTTCTTAGAGCACTATTTAAATATTATATTTTTTTAGCGTATGGCATACTTGTCCGTGAGAGATCCAGTATTGAGTTCAGTCGCCGTGTATGTAGACTTATAGCCGCGCTGGTGGCTCAGAACGTTGGAGGTTGTCTATAAGCCATACCCGCTATTTATTTATTTAGATTATGGCGTACATCTGCAGAACCTTGATACAATTATTTACAAGATAAATTACTTAGTCATAGTATGGTACAAACATTAAAAGCAGATTAACAATATTATTAGAGATTGTACACTATGGATGACGTCACAGTTGGGTGTCCAACAAACGCAGCCAGTCGATGGCTGCGGGAATGGCATAATCAGGACCTTCTTGGTCCCTTCACATTTTCTGATTGGACAGTCATGTATGATATAATACAAGACTGTTAAAAAGCTATGAGATGACGAGATTATAGTAATTATGAAGGTGTGGAGTAAGTGGAAATTTTAAACTTGACTTAAGCTTAATTAACCAGACCATGGTGACCATATGTGCATTTCCTCTTTCGGGTAAAATATATATAATACCACCGGGAATTGAACCCGGTACCAAGGTCCAGGTTTCAAATAGGCGTACTCTGGATTCATTATTCCACTATATAAAAAATAATTAAGTTTTGTTTAAATATGTTAACCAGATAATTTATTAAATTTATATATTTATTACATTAACCCATGTTAGCTTAAAATGTATTTAAAAATAATCAAACCTTTTTGAAATTATATATGTGTGGCTCATATATGAAAGCTCTCCAACTCTTTTATACGTCTATGGAGTGGACTGTGAAAGCAGTAAAGAAGTGTATGTATGAGTCCTGTGCTTGGACTGTCCTCGGATGATTGATGACGCTTTAAGAAGGGGCCGCGCTGTCTTCTGGGTAATTTGTCAGTTCCAGGTCTGTGTAGGTGCTCTGCGCCTATAACAACCTGCGGAGTATTTACACTATTAAAACACACTAATATATTTTATTTTTAATTTAAACTATACATATTATGCAGTTTATTACAAGTATATGGAAATGTTTATTATTATTTGAGGTATTTAACGTACACTTTATGAACAGACGGATTATATCAGCACACTTTAATTTCTATGATCGAGTGTGAAAGGGTCTACCAATTTTGTCGGGAAAGGTAATTTCACAAACCTTCCAGGGTTCTTCTACATGTCACAACCGACATGGGGCCGACGGCTTTACTTCTCCTCTGAAGGAAATTGTGGTACGGATTTTTATCGTTCAATAAAAACCCGTCGACTCCGGCTGGGTTTGAATCCATGAAAACCGGGTTCTGAGGGGGTAGCTTCACCCCAAGACCACAAAGCTCGGTTATATGGAAATTATATATATCACGAGTATTAATTTTAATGTGTACATTCATAAGTGATAACCAATCAACCATTTTATCATCAACAGGTACTTACATCGGTGGGCATGCGGACTAAATGTTAGGTCCATCTAGTTTGGTCTACCCAGGTCAGGGTTCGAATCCGAGACAGGCCCACTGAGGATGTATCTTCCAAATTTATCCCCCACTTTCCTTCTGAGCGAATGAGGGTGAATTTTCTCTAATTTATACCTTTATTTAACCCCACCTCATGGCGCAATTGAAGGAGACTATTAAGACGCGATGAAAAATGGTTAGCACCTTAGTTTATGTGGTCACCAGTGCGGAGTCAAACGTAACCAAAAACACGCATACAATAGCTCACATACAAATATTTATTTTCAAGTAGTTAACACAGATGGTAAAGTTTCTCGTTATTTCATTATGAATGTATCATAAACGTATACATTTGTAACAGATTTATGAATTGTAGATTTTTACATTAAAAAAAAGGTGATCCTCAACATCATTTAGGTTGTTTTATTCCTATTTGGATATATAACGTATATTTTTCACATACCAGTATATATCAATTCACGGTCTAGATAAAAAAAATTGCACTGGATCTTACTACCCTTCTGGGTTGTATGGATATTAAGGAGTTTATATTTATAATAAATGTTTCCACATTTGTCTCGAAGAAGAGTGGAAAACCATTTAGGAAAAAACACCCTCAGTGCACCAGACCGGGATTGGGACTCGATCTCACCCTCTTCGGCAGTCTAATCTAACACGAGAGTAGCGCGTTAGACCACGCGGCCATTGAAGCGGGCATTTTAAATATAAAAATTGTCTTAGAAAATGTGTATAGTGTTATTTCCCTCCCCCCTATTCCCCCCATATTCCCCCCCCCCTATTTCCCC
>CABEEJ010000015.1:84199-101114 GCA_901482245.1 Timema douglasi | reverse complement strand
GGGGGGGATAGTCTCATTGACCAACTAAGCGGGGGCCATTGGTTTTTCCCACGGGAAATTCTTAAAATTTAAGTAATGCAAAATGTAAATGCATTAAAAAGAAATATAATAATATCCTAAATAATTTAAAATTGATAAAAATTGACATAATTTTGTAATTATTATGACTATTAAGTTTTTATGAACAAATGTTTATTCATGCATTCTTCTAGAATATACAAACATGCAAGTTTAAACAGATTGTATTTTGGAAATTTGATTTATGAAATTATTTTATGAGCTAAAATTGGAAAACTCAAATAAGCTGGTCGAATATAAACGAAATGAATCCGCATTTGCGGGGAAGGAGAGTGGAAAATCATTTAGGAAAAACCACTATACTCGCGGGATAAGAGCCAAGCAAATAAAGTCCCCTTTTATTGGTAAAGAGAGCATCCACTAACATCAGTGGGCACGTAGACTAGTTCGTCAATCTCATCTGGTCTGGTTTGCTAGTGACAAGTAGGTCGGGGCTCGAATATAAACCGGGTGTACTATAGATACTTTTTCCTAGTAGGTTTTACACTCTCCCACCACACACATTCTGGTACATTTCCTCTAAATTCTACCTTCTTAATGCCTTATCCATAATTGTAAATATGGGGACAGTCCGGTTGGGTGGTAAGGCGCGGTACAATATAATCCTTTTAGCGACCTCTGCCGGATGAAGTCCCGATCCTGAAATGTCTGTCAAGAACTTCTTGATGTGTATTAGTTATTAAAGGTGTGGGATGGAGTCGCGTGTCCCAGTCCGTCACAGTTCGGTAAACTCGTCACACTTGGTCACACCTTGTCACGCACGTCCCGCAGGGCACAGCCACCCCTCCCCCTCTGCACACCCTCATGCCCTTGCCCTGCCACGCGCGTCATTACGAGCCGTAATGAGGCTTAACAAGGTGCCATAACACGTGGAAACTAGACCCAGTCCCGCCAACATTACTGATGGGAACAAGAAAATAATGATACCGTGTTGAGATGGTGGCCATAATAAAGTGTCACGTTGGTCTAATGGAAAAATAAATATTTAAACTGGGGCCGTAATTTCATTTCAGGCGATGCACACGAAGACACTTTAAATAATTTGATATAACATCTTCCTGCTTATATAAAGGTATCTTGCTCAATTATAATCGATGGTCAAAAACATATCCTTAGAATATAATATTTAGCACCACGTCTTACTACCCGTTCGGATTATACGCTTTAAGTACTAATTACTCTAATGAATTAGGAATTGGGAAGGTTGACTAAGAGAAAGTGAGCCCGCATTTGCGTGGAGGGAGAGTGGAAAACCATTTAGGAAAAGCCACCCCCTGTTCACCCGACCGAGATTCGAACCTCAATCTCCCCGTCCTCAGCAGTCGAGCTCAACACGACAAGCGCGTTGTTAGCCAACTACGCCACCGAGATTTCTCTCTTCACGATATGTAGTAAATTAACAATTTAATATTTTATTGTGTTTGTATTCCTATAGTTACAGAATGTGGGGAATGCCAAGCCTCCATCGTGGTTCGGATTCCACGTTAAACTGTAGGACCTCCATTTCATCTCACAATCACCCTACCATTACACATTAGCGTAAATGCGTATAACCCGAACGTATAGTAAGACGCGGTGCTAATAATAATAATAATCCTATAGTTACAAAAGGTGGTCTGACACCTTAGCTCAGTCGGTTGCATGTCTCTCTACTGTACTAAAGATCTCGGGTTCGATTCCCAGCATGATCGAAAATGTATCATTGACGAAAATATTGATTTACCCTTTCAGATTGATAAATTGTCGGCTCGGGACTGGATTTTGTGCCATGTGCTTGTCCTAGTCTTAAGTTAGATTATAAGGCAAATGAAGTTACAAGTTTAAAGAGCTGGTAGTGGAAAATATATGGTCTGATTAAAAAACTAGCCCAGGCCACAGGATGGAAACAGTAGTGGATGTAAAAAAAATAATTAAGGCATAATAGACAAAGAACCCGAATATTTTAAAATGGTGAAATACATCCTTCTTTGTGGATGTACAATTAAATTTTCATAGAACAGTTAAAATCATGTTACTTTCACGTATTCATACGTCAACTCATGTTATATAGATACAGCTTTTGATAGCTATTATAAATACAAACACAATGATTGTAATAATTTAGTAAAATATTATCAATTTTGGCCGCGAAAGAAAATGTTTGTTTGAAAGGCCATTTCTTTAAAGACCGTAGTGTACAAGTGCAGGCATATCCGATGCGAATGTAACAGTTTATCTGTCACTCCTCAGTTGATTGACAAGTAGCTATTTACCGAACCTTGGGCTGTGTGCTCCCTCCATTACCAAGATCTCGTCACCAATTACCAACAGACAATCTGCGTACACATACGCGAGACTGGGATAGCGGACAAGACAACAGAGAACAGAAAAGTGACAAACGAAACAATAAATTATTGGCAAAAATGAGTTTTAAAAGTTTGTTTTCTTCAGAATTTAACCAAATAAGTAGACATACTATCTAACTAGTAGTATTTTTTAGGTATGGATAGCTGTAGATTACATGATTTAAAATATTAATTGTGTTAAATTATATTTGGCAACTTCTATTTCAGCCAGATAAGGTTTTCTAAATGAAAATTTGACTCTTTAATGTTAATGCATTAAATAGTCAAGTTATTATAGTTGTTAATTACGGCTATAGCTGTCCATCACAGACTCTCCCTTAAACTATGAGTGAAGACTGACCCTGAGCATGGGACATCACTAAATAGCTCAGTGGTAGAGCATTGACGCTTTAAGTCATGGGTCTTGGATTATATTCTCGTGTTACGGTGTCATTTTTAAATTTAAAAAGAATATTTGATTATAAGGTTAACCCGCTTCGGTGACCGCGTGGTTTAACGCTATTTTCTCTGTAGACTAGACTGCCGATGACGGGGAGATCAGGGTTCGATTCTCGGTCGACTGTACTGGGGGTGTTTTTATCCTAAATGGGTTTCCACTTTTCCTCCACGTGAATGTGGGTATACTTCCTATAAACATAGCATTCCTCATCTCTAAAACCATAATCGTAATAAGTACAAAAAGTGTATAAACCGAACGGGTAGTAAGATGCAGTGCTAATTAATATATATATATACAATATACAGTTCAATTTTCATAGGAAAAGCCTTTTAAAAATACAAACGTTTCTTTTCTGCAGTAAACATTGATATCCTTTTATCAAATAACTAGCATTATACTTGACCGAGGGAAGAGCGGTTCTGTTTTAACTCGAGCCTTTGGCATTTTGTCTGCTTTTCTGTCCGAATCACACACACACACACATATATATATATATATACACACCGGGTGTTCATTTGAAAACCGTGGACATGGGGCCGGTTATCACGTACCGTAGTAAAGATTCGGACAGAAAAGCAGACAAAATGTCAAATGCTCAAGTTAAAACAAAACCTCTCTTCCCTCGGTCAGGTATAGTGCTAGTTACTTAATAAAAGGATATCAATGTTTACTGCAGAAAAGAAACGTTTGTATTTAAAAAAAGGCTCTCCCTATGAAAATTGGACTGTATATCATATTGTTTTTATCAACACAACATGACCTTCTCGTTCTTGATGTTTGTGATCCTGTATCCTCCTGGCGACCGACCATCCAGAAGGATAGATGGACAGCCGCGGCGTGTTATTACGCCGTGTTTAATTACAGTGTAAGGTAGCTCTAAGACTACGTGCTCTATGAGCGTACCGTACAATACCTTCGAACAAAGGCTTTTGTTTCAGTGGTCACAGCGCTCCTTCCGGGGACATCCTAGAGTTCAGACGAACAGTCCCTAGTCTTGCCTTGGACAATAAGAGAACTACCCGGAGAATCTATAATGCGGCAGATTTAATGACTGGGCAATTCATTAATAATGTATGTTATTGTGTTTTTACCGAAACAAGGCGAGTTAAAAAAACTTGATTAAATTTAATTTTAATATTTAATCGCACTGTATTTTTGTTCTTCAATTCTTTTTTGTTATGATTATTTCTGTTACCGTAGGGGAGGGGGGAGGGATCATTAATGCCGTCTTAATTTCTAGGGGGATCTATAAAATATCGTCGTCACTGGTTGGATACACGAAGTGTGTCGAGAGATATTGACTTGGTTAAGGGGGGGGGGACAAACTTAGATCTTTGATTGGGTATACTCTAGGAGGAAGGGGGGAGTAAGGGGGGTGTCTTACAATCGAGGAGTAGCTTATACTCAGAGCACCAATGCTTCCTTAAGTAATGGACAAATATCAACTTTAAAATTCTTACATGTTTATACTATGAATAGCTTCTGAATTCTAGTTTTATAAAATGTGCCAAAGGACACTCCAAACAGCTTCTAGGACCATCCAAATTTCAAAATAACTCGGGGGGGGGGGCAGGGGGGTAAACCATTCTAAATAATTTAGTTTCCATGGAATTTTCATTAATATATAGAGTGAAGGTTCGCAGGTTCAATTCCTGGCATTGTCTAAAAGTTAGCATTTGTTAAATTTGGGTCTCCATGACCGGATTTGACTTGACTACCAGTAGGGTTGAGTACTACGTACTATCTAGAGCTAAATTTGTTTGTAAGTCGTGGTCTAATATAATCAGTTAGTTAAGAAAAGTGGACGTTAAATAATCCTACTATACGTAGTTATCAAATCTTGTGAATGTTATCAACACTCCTCAAAAATAAGATGAAAGCAACCAAGAACCAGTCATTATACAACGCACAAAGTAGTAATATCACTAAGATAATCATCTATAATATAATGTAACTTCTTCAAGGTTGCTAAAAACGCTTCTCTTACTCTTATGTGTTTTTTTATTTAAAACCCCTTACCTAAATTAAAGTTTTTTTTGGGGACTGAAGCCGCCTGGTCCAAACGTTTAACGTGAAATTATAATTCGACTCACTTACTGGAAAATAAAGAGTAGAACTTCAAGCATGCAACTCAAACACAAGAAGAAGCTACTCAAGTTCAAAACCATTGGAAGATAACAAATAGATGAAGATGTGAAAAAATAGTGTGGTTCTTTTGTTATTCTTATTTTTATACGTCTAAAATTACAACACGGATCCAATTACGTTAGAAAATACGTGTTGATTAAGCGAATCAAGTCGTATTTTGGATACAAACTTTTGGTCTTGTATTGTATTCGCGTGAGCTTTTCATGGTTCATCAGTGTGACTTCATGTTAGGAGGGATGGTCCTATACTAACCTCATTATATTAGTCCAGTTGCAGTTAGTCACTATTCACTCGTTACATCCACACCTGGGCCTCTGATCCTAAAGCGATAATTAAAAGTAAATTAAATTATGTTTCTCAATTGGAAAAAAAATGTGTGGCGGCAATTCACATAAAGATGATTCCTAGGGACCCACGGTGTACTTTAATTTGGGTTAGAATTTTTCCTACAATTACCCCTTCTCCTACTTCACGACCCGACCCTTATATCAAATTACTAAGGGAAGGAAAAAAAATCTAAAGAGCAATTGAAATAAAGTATTATACGTGGCTTCTTTAATTCCATGTAAATACGTGATTTGATTGAGATTTGTGGGTGAATGAATTTAAGCTCATCTATTAATTTTTTTCCCTTCGTAAAAGGTGAAATTAAAGCTATTATAGACGGGATTGAATGCGTGCTGACCAAGATCAAGTGTTCTGACCGTGTCGGGGCTTAGGAGAGAGTAGATTTCAATCTTTTTCGGGATGGTGGTTAAATATATTATCGATAAAAAATCACCCATAGCATAGGGTTTTTTAAAAGGTTCATAAATTTAAAAATGACACCTTTACAATGGAATATAAACTGGAAGTCCTGGTTTCACGCGTATTTGTTCTATCACTGAGCTATACAAGATTCGTTCTTTGTTCAAGGTAATTCTTCAATGATAGTCTAAAGCCGGCTCCAAACTACAGGTTCCAATGTTGGCTCCAATATTTGCCTCAAATGTTTGTCTGGATACGTTTTCCAAACTGCCCCTTCTAAATTACACGTCCAACAACGCAACCAGTGTTGGTTCAAATGTTTGTCAACTCAGGGTTGAACTCCCTTTGTAGCTGCACCCAAACATCATTTAACCTATCACGGTTTTTATGGTCGGAATTTTTGGGATCTCAAGGGACTGGGTATTTTTCATAGGCACTGACGAACTCCAAAATGTATTCATTACTCAACTCCATGTCTCACCTTTTGAAGCAAAAATAAATGAGAGAATCGGTCTCTAGAAGTGTGTAACTATGCCCGGGAAGAATTACTAGTGCACTGTTGAAGAGTCGAGTGACAGATGCAAGCTGAGTGGTGAAGCAGATGGTACTTAAAACCTTGACCATAGGGCGCATAGTCTAGACGGCCCACGAATGTTATAGTGGCACATTTAAAATGTTTAGGTTTTGTATACACTAATGATGCCCCGCAATCGGGAGCCAATTAAAATTATATTTAAATTATTGGAATATACGCCACGCAATGGGCGCCAATTAAAACGTTACGCGTCCACGATGGGCGCCAATTAAAACGTTATTGAAATTATGTATTGATATTTGACCCGCGATACGGCACCAATAAAGATGATACAGATTAATAATGAGATATTGCCCTGTGATTGAGCAGTATCTATAACAATATTGAGTTTTGCGATGATAACGACACGAGCATGCCTTACTGCGCAGTTGCTCACGGTTATGTGAGTTTAGTATATTTGTAACTTATAATTATGAAATTAGAAAGACTTTTGCTGTTGCACAAGTTTTATTTAACTGATTACACCACCAGTACTGAATATATGATATTAAATGATATGATCTACGGATTGTTTTTCTACAATAATATATGTTTCGTGTTCCGTATAATGTTATATGCTCTGTATATTTGTGCTACTGCTATATATTTTACCAGTACTCATATGGATTCATACGCATAAGCGGCTTATGTATGACCTACCCCTTGCCTCTTTGACCCCTTGTCACTAGTGTTAAAACTAACTAATAAAATACTCCTGGTGACAAGTTTGGTGAAGGCTAGCTTCCTATTGATTAGTGGGAGCCAGCGAGTCACAAGATTTTGCTAAATACTACGGAGTTGATCTTTTAAAGAAAAAAATTTTCATGATGCAATAAATTGAAATTACTTCTGAAAAGTGCGTGAATCTCCATGTATGAAGTATTTTAGGATTTTTTATAACCAGTTTATCAAAGAAAAATACCCTTCATCCATGACTTTTTTAATATATGATAGGGGTACAAAACAGAATCATTACACATCCCGGCGTTGGAAAGTCCTTTTGATGTGTGACTAAATACCGACAACAGTCCGAATGTCCTCGAATACCAACGTTGGAGGCTCGACAATACTTGGTGCACGCCACTTGTTTATCCTCCAGACTATGCGTCAAACTATCAAGCGTCCAGCTTTGGAAGGCATTTGACGCATAGTCTGGAGCCGGCTTAAAGCAGAGGCCCCCAAACATTTTAGGTGGGAGGAGACCTTACACACACAAAAAACACACATGCTGGAGCCCTCACATAAATGTTCACACTAGCACAATGAACATTTAATAAGAACAGTTAAATTTTACAAGCATAAAAGTATAAATCAAACGGAAAATATCACATGTTTTGGCTGTGCCTTTGGAAAATATTCTTTATTCAGATTTTAAAAAATTGGCAATCCTTAACAATGTTAGTATTTTATATCGTGAAAATAAAAATCTAAAATTGTTTAACAGAGCCTGAGATAACTATAGCAAAACTCAAGGGCTCCTCGGAGCACAGTTTTAGAAATGATGGTTTGAAGCTTGAATCACACATTCACCGAAAATATAAAACAGAATTTGTGCAGTAATTCACATACATGTTGACCTATGATGAATCAAAATGCTAAACTAAAACAGCTGATTATCAACATATTTTATTTTCTAGGGGATAAAGATATATTTTATATCCTCTTCCCTACGAATGTTTTCAAGTTATAACTCTGTGTCATGGCACAATCCAATACATCGACACACACACTTTATATTACTGGGTTATTTAAAATCTCCTCACAACGCCCAACGAAGCTGTCCGCTTGCTTCTGACCGTACAACACATGCGTTGTCAAATTCACATGCGCACTAATTTGAGATAGTTGGTTCTGAGACGTGATTGGTTCTCCCGTGCCGAACATCTTAGGCAAAGCGGGCGAAGTAGAGATGAGTTATACTTTAGCAGAACAGCTCACTCCGATGAGGCGGAAATCTTGTGATTGCCTTAAAGCTCGTCACGTGACCACATTTATATTTTGCACTTGATTTTTCGGCGAACGTTTGAATCCACAGTGAGGCATAGTCTGCATGAAACGAATTCCGGATATTTCAGTGGTAGAGCACTGGCCTTTCAATCCAATGGTCCCGGGTTCAATTTTCGTGTCCAGATGTCAATTTTAAATTTACGAATATGATGTGGCAATACTGGTAACTAAAGATCATATCCGGCTTCTAAGCTTCGTTAGTCATGTCAAATTAACTACACAAGCGTTAGCTTTCTTACAAAGTAAAAGGAGCCGTGCTATAATAAGCTAACTGGATTGCTAGTGGCTGAGGGGTCATCAGTACAATTTTAGTCCGAGTGTATTGGGGGCTATTTCCCCTCAAGTGATTTATCACTGGATATTTTCCACTCATCTTATCTCGATGCAATATTGGAAGTATTTTATTTAACTAACCACCTCATATGTACTTAATATATTAAATGGTTAAACTACCTTGTATGAGCGATCTGTTATTAAAGTTATAATTATATTAAAATGCAATGTTTTCCGGAGGACCAGTTTTAGCAGCACTATAACAGAGGCGGGATTCGAACGTTGATATATAAAAATATATTTTGTGGAGCCTACTTTTAAGGGGTGTCTTCGGCTGTAGATACACAGATGAACCTGAGAACGATGTTCTTGACGTCGAGTATGTTATTCTTAGTAATATTAATTTGCGAGAGGACCTCTCCTAAACACTCCCGTTTTATGAGTACATATTATATAAAATAAACATTGATTGAACGTTTAACACATTATATATAAATAGTCACGCACTACATAGTTTCCCACGGAGTTTTATTATGCGTTCATATTCAAACAAAATAGAGCAAGAAAGGTTCACCGAAATTTGAGAGAGATTGGTTTTACACGCGCTCTGTTTGTAGAATACCAGACGCCAGGTGTAACAGGGTTGGTCTTAAGAAAGTGAACGAGGGAATGGGGTAGAGAATTTCGAGAAATCTTCAGGCACGTAGAGTAAAGTAAGGGGAAATAGGAGAGTAAATAACCAGTAAACGGTACCTAACAACGAGTAGTGTTTCTAAGTGAAAATAGCAAATAATGGAATACTAAACAAACCCTTAAAATAGTATAGTTATAGGTATTGATAATATACATCAAAGGCGACATCTTCGAAGCACAAGACTTTACTTGTGAATGCGTGAAAGTAAATCTAGAATTTTTCTAGCTATAAAGTAAAAGTTTGCCTATGTAATAGGATTCTTGTTGGATGACTGTTATATTGTTAACATGTCAAATATTTCCTTAATTATTGTAAGGTCATAAAACCTGTATGCTCCTTCTTGTTGTCGTTCCAATATTTCTTTTTTTTTTGTCATATCACATCTCCTCAATAAGTCACTTTTTTTTAAATATATTATACACATATTACTTAATTCTTTTCATTTATTATATAAGCTTTCACTTAATTGATTATTTATTGAATCATATTTTCCACGTTCCTTAGTAAATTATTAAAATGTTCTTTATAAATATAGATAATGAAGCAATATTCGATATATTTTAGGCACACAAATATTTTGTTTTTAAAACTACCGCCTACTTTATTCAACCTATCCTTAAAGACCACTACTATGTCTTAATTTAATAACACTCTACACAGGTATCTCATAAGACCAAAGGTTGGGTGTTAGTGTACCCATAAATCCCTCTTTAAAACATTCATTGCCTGTACCAATTTTTGTTGTTGTTGTTGCTTATTTTACGAGCGTAGTTTTATATTTGAAGAGAAACATAAACCTACCCAACTCGAGGACTTCTGCACAGACAGGCCGGCCACCCGTTAAATTCAAAAATTACTAGGTTGCAGAGTTTGCCTTGAGGGTACTTCCCAGTACAGTAGCTTGATTGGCAGGAGGAGGTATTTTTTGCCCTGTGATTGGTTGTTTCGTTTGGGTTCGTCCGTGGTGGTTTGATTTTTTTTACAACATCATTAGTATGTTTTGTATCCCGTCCTTGGGGAATCTAAACATATTTAATCAATAAATGGTATTAAGTATTTACTGTGTTAATTTTGTTGTTTATTTTGGTACCGTGTCTCACTACTTGTTCAATTTATATTCATATGTACAGTACTAATCACGCTATGAGAAGTGTACCCGTATTTTCGGTGAAAAAGAATGGAAAACCATTTTGGGAAAAACGCTCCTAGTACGCCTGAACGGAATTCCAGTCCGATCTTCCCTTCATCAGCAGTTTAGTCTAACATGAGAGTGACGCCTTAGCCCAGGTCCCAGGGGTCTTCAACCTTTTTATGTCCTAGGGCCTAAGTTTCTGTCTCGTGTTGGCTCGCAATACTGCACCAATAATATTAAGATTGAATAAATATTAAAGTATTCGTATCAGCTCATTCTTATACGCTTATACTCACACTAGGGATTAGACCTGTATCCGACAGGGGAAATTTCGGATTTCTCGTGAAATACGTCCTCTGTTATTTTTTCCGGTCCACCCCATTGCAACCTAGATAGTTAAGATAGATCTATCCAGTTCTCCTCATTACAACCTAGCTATATTTTGAGCTAGTTCTATCCAGTTAACTTAATTACACCCTATCTCTATCTTGAGCTAGTTATATCTAGTCCTCCTCATTACACCCTAGCTCTATATTGAGCTAGTTCTATCCAATCCACTTCATTACACCCAATCCCTATCTTCAGCTAGTTCTATCCAGTCCACCCTATTATACCCAATCCCTATCTTGAGCTAATTCTGTGCAGTCTACATCATTAAACCCAATTATTATCTTGAGCTAGTTCTATCCAGTCCACCTTATACCCTATCCCTATCTTGATCTAATTTTGTGCAGTCTACATCATTATACCCAATTATTATCTTGAGCTAGTTCTATCCAGTCCACCTCATTATACCCAATCCCTATCTTGAGCTAGTTCTATCCAGTTAACTTAATTACACCCTATCTCTATATTGAGCTAGTTCTATCCAGTCCAAATCATTACAACCTATCCTTATCTTGACATAGTTATGTCCAATCCACCTCATTACACCATATCCTTATCTTGAGATATCTATATCCAGTCTACCTCATTATACTCTATCTCTTTCAAGTTTATTCTAATGCTATCCTCCCATCTGCGTTTTACCAATGGTCTCTTTCAGTTGGATTTGCCAGTCAGTATCCTGAACACGGTTCTATAATCTCCTTTATAACTTAAATCAAGTATTTTACATTTTATTCTAAATTTAGTTTTAATTGGATAATTTTCAAATCACTTTCATTTTACCTAAATCTATAATTTAAATTGGATCATATTGTTCGTATAAGTCCAACAAATAATGATATAATTATAATTTTCTCTAATCGTAAACTTACAAATGCAATAGTTAATTACTGAGAATGGTATGTATGTGTGAATAATTTATCATAGGAATACAATTTTAAATCTAATTATAGGCTATTTAATTCTTTTAATGGTTTAGCTTTATTTAAGTGTACAATATTTCGTTAGTGTGCACTAAAATGTTGCTGGGAAGGAATTTTAATGTTGAAATAATTTTACTATTCTTAGGTTACACCAGTGCATCCAATGGGTATCGAATAACTCTCACAGATTTGAAAAATATGATTTGCTATCCTTAAAACTTTACGATGTAGATAAAACTAAACTATGCAAATTGGTTTTCTAAGGTAATGAGCATACCCTTAAGAGCCCATCTCACTCCCGATTAAGTGAAACAGAAAACGTATCGAAAAGTGGCTTTCTGCATTCTTCATTTGAAAACAAAGAAACTTTGATCACTTTAAATGTGTTAGTTTTTTTTTTCTATTTGGTGTTTTTTAAGCATAGAAAAATCTTTTCACTCTTCTAAATTCCACTTTTCCTAACTATGTAAGACAATTTACCCGTTTCGAGGGCCGCATGGTCTAAGGCGTCACTCTCCTAATATGCTGGCTGGCTGATGACGGAGAGATCGAGGTTCGAATCCCAGTCAGATGTACCAAGGGTGTTTTTTCCTTAGTAGTTTTCCACTCTCTCTACCTCCACATAAATGAGGGTACGCTTCCACTAAATTCAACGTTCCTAATCCCTAACGCATTAGCGTATTCAAATTTCATAAAGTCTTGGATTATTGCGTTGGTCTGTTCTATTTGCAAAAAGTTATCTAAAAAATCCACAAATTCACATAAAAAGATTAGGGACGTGGAAGATACAATTTAGAGGAATTGTACCCGCATTTGCTCAGAGAAATCCATCTAGTAAAAGCACTTTCAGGGCATATAACAAAGTCTCAATCCTCAACCTCCCATCATCGACATACCAGTCTATTGCAAGACTGACGACTTATACTATGTTGAGGTTGACCTTTTTTTTGTAAGCAAAGATTTGCAAAGTAATGGGTAATCTATATAAAATAACTCAAACAATATACTTATAAAAAAGTTTTCACAATTATTTTATCTAACTACCTAAATTTTTTTATATTATGGGATTGAGTAATAATTTACGAATATTTATTTAATTTTAAATCATAGCTCTTGGGACTCACTGATTATTATTGTATATTGTACATCTTACACACTACAATCATTAAACAAAAGGTCCAGGAAAGGTATAGTAATAAAAATATTAAATTAATCCAAAGGTTTTAACAGAGAGTCTTAATTGATATACTATTAATAATAATGAAGTCTGTGATTTTTGTTTTAATTGTAAAGTATAGTGTATCAAATTTAATACTTTATTTAAAATTTATCACACCTTTTATTTAAATTTAAAAACATTAATATTAAGGTAATGGTTAAGTAGCAATATTGGCTATCATCAACTCAAACAATGCAATGCAATAAAGAAAAACGAACGGAGAGTTTCGTGAAAATGCGCCAACATTTGACTTAAAAGGCGGTAGAAAAATTTTTAGGATTAAATATTGGCCTTCTGAATAAAAGTTTTCCTGATTACCCATGCTGCTTTCTTTATACATTATTACTAACCATAATTATTTCTATAATAAATAAATTAGCATACTTAATATTTAAATCATTGTTTGAAAATAATATTTTATATCTACAGCACGTGGGCCTTCATTGGTGGACACGTGGACTAAACGTCAAGCTCATTCCGTTTGGTACTATGGTTACTAGGAGGCTGGGGTTCAAATTATTGCTAGGTGTACTTAGGTTGGCTTTTACTAAATGATTCCCCATTCTTCCTCTATTTAAATTCTGGTACATTTAATCTAAATTCTACATTCCTCCTTCCTACTCCCCTAGCGTTGTCAAATTGCAGATATCCTGGATGGTTGGTGGGATGTGGCCGGAGAGGGAGGCGGGCTCAACCATAATAACCATGGTGTAAAGGGACCTGAAAAACAGGGAATTATTACATTTTGTCTAAAGAACACACAGACCTTTTGGTTTACAATAGTTAAAATAATTTTTTTCTTTCGTTGATACACACCGTGCAGCTATTTTAACACAGTTGATTGGGACAAGCTGACTAATATCAATTTTCAAAGTCAATATGTGACTTCCGTGAAGTCTTCCCACCCCTCTACCACACGTCTCTAGCCATAGTTGTGCAATGGCTATGCACATGCGTGATTTGTTTTTATTATAAGTATCTTATATTTATTTATTTAGCACTGCGTCTTACTAACCGTTCGGGTTATACGCTTAAGTACTAATTACGGTAACGGGTTAGGAATTGGTAAGATTGAATATAGAGGAAGTGAACCCTCATTTTCGTGGAGGGAGAGTGTAAAGCCATTTAAGAAAAACCACCCCCCGTTCACCCGACCGAGATTCTAACCCTGACTTCCCCATACTCGTATAGCTAAGAATGACTGTCTCACAAATATTTTAAACCACGCTGATGTTATACAATTAGGCGGACATCGTTTAACCCCTTCATTGAGAAACAAGGTTTCAGAATGGGTGTGTGTGTGTGTGTGTGTGTGTGTATCTAGAAAAAAAATAATTGTGTACATTTGGGATCTTAAAAATATATATTGTTAGTAATATGGTTAATATTGATATGTAGTGGTCTAGGGAAAAAATTATATACGTTCTGTAAATTCTGGAAAAGTCAGGGATTTTAAAAATCTAGTCTGGTTGGATACCCAGGTAACTCTGACAGACTAACTGATGTCAACCGTATTTAACTTGATCATACATGAAGGTTCCGCTGTTTCTAAGAGCCAGTCAACCATGGCACGGCCATAGTTTCAACTATAATAATAGGGATCAGGTAATTGTGCTCAGGTATGCCTTGTATACCATTACAATCACAGGGTCTGTGTACACAAGATCATCATTAAGGAACTAGGGTCTATGGACCAACGTTCCAAGGACCAACATACTTGTGTAATATTTTTTTTAGTTAAGATACAAGCACTTTTTTATGATTTAAAAATGTAATGTCTTTAAGAAATTAGTTATTATTAATTATCTTGGTTGGTAGGAATATATTTTGAATTTTTTTTTATAATTTTGAATTTTTCAACTGTGAAAATCAGGAATTTTACCAAATTTTTATCGGATATATATCCAAAATAAGATTAACTAATTTTCTAAAATTTTATTCATAAAACGGAAAAAACATCGTACCAATGAAAACGTAAAAAAAATTTTTTTTTAAACATTTCTATCCTCGTGAGTGGATAAAAAATTTCAAAATTTTGGCCCAGGTATGGCAAAAATTTCTTACCAATGTACTAGCTAAATTTTGAAATAGTCTGATGTGTCAGCTCTTACTTACATCAATTAATAAATTTAAAAAATATATATGTTTTGTATAATGAAATGTAATGAAAGTCAAGTCAAATTGTAATCTAATGCCTACATTTTAAAGAAAGATAATTTGTTATATTGCCAAAGCGAGCGTCTAGACAAGATCAATCTCAATAAGTTGAAGTAAAAACAATTATAGCAACACCTTCAGTGAAAAAAAGACAGTAAATCGATGTATATCATGTTAAAATCAAAAACTTACTTAGGCCTAGAGCTTAATCTTTTCCACGTCAGTTCGAAACATGTTGTATTTTGTTAGCCAGGATATTGACTTTATTGCAAGGATAGGGAAGTGTGGATAAAGATACTGAGGATGGATTAAGTACGGAGTTGTTATTTGTTTAGCTATATACATAATTTCTTACCTACCCTGTATGGGAACGGCGTGATTAGGTATGTATATATGTATGTATATATGTGTGTATGTGTGTGCATATATATGTATGTATGCATGTATGTATGCACAAAAGAACGTATAGTGAATCATAAAATTAAAATAAACACAGGGGTCATAATTAATTATATAAATGAAGCAATGTGTAAATTAATTTTGAACAAACGTGAAAATAGATTAGTAATAAATACAATAAATAAAGGATGACCATTCAAATTGAACAAATGTAGTTATACATTCATGCACACTTCATTTACTATGAACGGTAACAGTCTAACCTTGACGGATTACATTATGACCATATCCTATAAGATACTCATTAGTGTTAACCGACAATCTAATTAAACGGAATGAACATTTCATGGAATACTAAAAAATACATTTATTAACAACACCTACTAGTAAATGTTTTATTTTATTTTCACGGCTCAGTGGAATTTGGATGCAAGCCTTTTTAAATGACTAAAACATGTTTTCATCAAATTTTAGGATATTCATGACATATATTCAAGAACTGTTAAGATTACTACAAGTATAAAATTAAACTAAGAGCATCTACTGAAGCAATATTTTAATTAAAGTATGAAAAAAATTGTTATAAGAAACCGTAGAAAGACTGGCCTTAACTCACGATACCTCCCATTCCTCCTGAAGGCGGCCACCATGTTAAGCGAGAACTTATCAATCGCTTTCAGGCCACATGGCCCAGAAATACAATAGTCTGTGTCGTTTATCTAGAACAACTTATTTATCCTGTCTAAGCTTATACTCCCTTTCAGTTTTCACCATAACCCCACTTTGCCGTGTCAATAAAGGGGGGAAAGAAAATTACGAAACTTCTTGTCTCAAGGCTAGGAAGAAATATTTCTGCTAGTTCTCAACTATCGTAACATTTTCTGTTGTGAGTCTAGCAAAAAGTTACAGTATTTGTTAGAGAAAGCCTAAATCTAGAGTCCTTTTTCATCAATCCTAGTTTCATAGCTCCACAAATACGATTAAAAAGACGTTTAAAATTATCTAATCATACATTTTCACACTTAATCACCTCAAATTATTGATCTGTTAAAGAAAAAGAGCCTTATTGAAATTTGTTGACTTTATTTGGTCGGGAACCATATTTTGAAATAACGCCTCGTAGAATTAAATATTACGCTAGAGCTGAACGTCTGTCTCTGTCTCTTACCGAGGCAACCTTTTCATTCCTATTCCTGATCGAATCGGAGCCAAAGTCAACCCCGGAGTCGTTCAAGATAAGCACGTATCCGTAAATACAAATGTTTTTTCCCTGAGGTTACGAGAATGTTACCACGGAACCAACCATGACACTGCCCTGGACTCCAGCATCCTTCTTCTTTCCATCAGATCTCATCTTCTTAACAAGATAACAATCTCTACACACACACACACA
>CABEEJ010000015.1:62549-83819 GCA_901482245.1 Timema douglasi | reverse complement strand
TTTTCTATTTCGCCGATGCCCGTCTGCCTACATATTTGACATGGTCTTCTCTCCCACGGTTTGGGTAACTCCCTGTCCTCTCACCCTTATGTCACCCCTCTCCCCTCTCATTTTCTCCTACTCTTTTCCTCTCTATCTACTTTCACATTCATAATATACGCCCCCCTGCGGAGTAGTACTTTGTGAAAACTTCAACTCAAGTCTACATATATGAATTTTTAATGGCGTGGCTCCTTTGGTTTTTGTGAGTACGAGCATGAAATTTATGCCCTCAGAACTTAAGAAGACTTAGTTATTTAAAATAGACTTACGTCTTTTCTTTTATAATTTTGGTTCTTATCCTTTACACTTTATTCCATTAAATAGACTCATGTCCTCATAAACTCGTTCTTATTATTGTGATGCAATTATTGTACTTCATAGTTATTAAGAATTATTGTCACTAGTTTAACACTAACGAATATTGTTACTTGATTACTTTATGGAAATAGGAGCTTTAAAGTTTAATTGCCGTACGTACAAAAGTACGCCACCTATCCCTATCTTGAGATATCTATATCCGATACACCTCATTACACCCTATCTCTTTCAGGTTCATTCTAATGATATCCCCCCATCTGTGTCTAGGTCTTCCTAATGGTCTCCTCCCATTGGGTTTGCCAGTCAGTAGTATCCTAAACAAGGATCTAAATTCTCCCATTAGAGTTGCATGTCCTGCCCACCGTAATCTATGAGACTTGATTATCCTAGCAATGTCCTGTGAGGAGTACAAGTTATATAACTCATCACTATGCAACCTTCACCAATCCCCATCCACCTCATCCCTTTTAGGACAGAAAAAAACTTATATTATTTCATTTGAAAATATTCGAAAGTAGGCCTACACACCATGAACGTTACTGTAGTATACTTTATTCGAGCTTATTCAAAGCTAGGGCTGTGTTTGGCCGTTGATTTAAAATATTGTTACCCTTGCCAATGTTCGAGGGGCTTAAGGAGTTAGACTCATATTTCACTTGGCTTCCATTGGCAGGGTGGTTGGGATTCGAATCCTGGTCCGAGTACACTAGGGGTAGTTTCTCACTGGTGATTTATCATTGTGGTTATTTAACCCCTTTTGTCATGGTAATGTGGGTGTACTTGTTCTAATTATCGATCCTACTCCTTAGATCAAATCATTACTAGCCACTGTGTGGAACGAAGTAATTAATATCTGGAAATGATTTGATATGCCTAAGCTTAGAGTCCAATTCTCATTGGGAAAGCCTTATCTGACAGCTACAATAGCTACTAATCTACTTTAACGTATTCATACGTCAAATCATGTGATACGTGGCTTTCACTTTTGATAAATATTATCAATACCTTTTAAATATAACTAGTTAAATAGTGACATGGTATCAATTTTGGACCTAAGGATGATATGTTTGTTTTCTAAAAAAAACCTTTGTATTAAAGTTGGACTGCATATTTGTATTCTAATTGATTTGTTTATACATATTAAAGTTTGTCTATATTAAATAAATAAATAAATTGAAGACTTTTAAAGGTGGGATAGAAGGGGATGCAAGGAAAAGCCCGATCTTTTTTTTGCAATTTTTATGGCAAAACATTTTTTTTGGACAAAATAAATAAAATATTGCTCCATTACAAACATATAATTTTATTTTATACACATGATAATATCAAAATCTGTCAAGGGTATCCTGAAATTTAATTATAACTTTTTCTCTTTGTTTAAAATGTTTGTCATCTAATACTGCTATACTCACGACAGATATTCAAAAACTGTTGAGGTCACCATGTGAAGAAAATTAAATTCTATGTTTGTACTTGAGCAATAGTTCATTTATTTTAGCAATAAAAAAAGTTTTGCCATGAAAACTGCATAAACACTGGTCTTTTCTCGCGTCCCATTCCAACACACCTTAAGAGAGAATAGCGCATATTTTGTTTTAAAACTTACACCATTAACGACTTAATTCTATATTTTTTGGGTACAAAATGGCAAGGATTTTTTTAATGAACTATATCAGAAATCGTGTTAAGCAAGAATGATGAACCATCACTACTTCTGTCATTTATATTAAACGAGATATCTGTTCTCTTGAGTTAGAGAAAAGCGTGCTATCCACTCATCCAACCATCCCAGTTTGCGAGCGAAGAATGTGCCGTGTCTACTAAGATGCATAAAATTACAATGGTTTAATATTAATGTAACATAAAGCACTCGTAGGGATAAAGGGCGAGACTAACAAGCGTATCGAAATGAGCCTCTAGAAGAAACCCAAGCCTCTCTCGGTTAATGCGGTTTAATGACCGGGGTGAAAATAAAATAAATAGAAAGAAGAGTAGAGTACAAGAGCGCCCTCAAGGTGGAGATGATCTACTGGCGGTCTCCCCTCCACTTTGTCCGGTGGGACGTCGGGGAGTAATTCTTTTCAAACGAACTGGATCACATTCACTGTTTGGCGGATAGTGGTTTCCAGAGGAGGGGCGTGGGTTGTTGACAGGTTGAAACGTTTCCTGTGAATTAAGGTGGGGGGAGGGGGGTGTAGTGTGCAGTGTTTTTACAGTTCTTGTTGCAAAACTTTTATTTTTATCATAAATAAATAAAATATTGCTTTGATACAAACATATAATTTAGTTTTCTTCACGTGTTGATATCAACATGTGTTGAATATCTAACATGAGCCTAACGGCATTAGATGAGGAATTTTTTAAAATAGGAGAAAAAGTTGTAATTAATTTCTAGGACACCTTTGACAGATATTATATAACCTTTGAGGTCACCCTAATAAGAAAATTACATTCTACAGTAGCCCTATGGCTTCTTTGGTGCTGACTGACTAGCTGACGGCTTTGAAAAGTTACCAGACCAAATTATGTATCCCTACGCCGAACCATATTATCTGCAAAAACATGTGTTTAGCAGCTCCCACTTCTGATGGTCAAAATTTAGGTATATACCTAAATGTTGACTGTCAGAAATCACCTGTGAGCTGTCAGTCAGCACCAAAGAAGCCATGGGGATACTGTATGTTTGTACTGATGCAATATTTGGTTTATTTTGTTTTGACGTACGACCTGCAAAAAATAGTGACCTTTTCTCGCGTCCTCTATAATCCTACCTTAATATCATCAGTGAGTAGAACCACTCATTTGTAAGGTGTTGACGGAAATACCATACCAATGTGAGATATGTGGAGCAGAGCGAATCTAGGTTTGATCAAATGGGGAGCCAGGGGATGAGAACATATATGAACAGTTTCAACAAGCTCTGCTTACCCTGGCAACTCTACACGATACGTCACTGAGTTTCTGCCATTATGAGGTAGAAGGCATATATTTCTGTGTGCTTACCATGTTTATAAAATTCATAATTATTTATGCTTTACGAATAAACAGAATATAACCGTTTAGGTGCCGCCTATGTTATTTTTTATTTCAACGATGTTTTACGTGAAAATTTGTTCTTCTGAAATTATTATTATTATTATTATTATTATTATTATTATTATTATTATTATTATTAGCACCGCGTCTTACTACCCGTTCAGGCTATACGCACTTACGCTAATGTGTAATGGTAGGGTGATTGTGAGATGAAATGAAGGACCTACAGTTTAACGTGGGATCCGAACCACGGTGGAGGCCTGGCATTCCTCACATTCACAAGATGTCTTGTCAGAGGTGAAGGAAGGGTTTGGTAATCAGATGAATCTGTGCCCGGACCGAGGATTGAACCCCGGCCGCCAGCACAGAAGTCTGACACCTTACCCCTAGACCGCCAGGTCACCCTTCTGAAATTATAGCAAACCTAGATCCGGCCTTCCTCTATAAAATAAAGTCATGTTTTGATAACATATCTCACAAACAAACATTTTAAGATAATGTGGGTTTATTTAATAAGCTATTACACATTTAAGAAAAATCAATTTTGACTTAATATTTAAACTTTTTAAACTGATGAAAATCTGGGATTTCTGAACGACTCCAACTCTTCAAAGTGATCTGTCATATAGCATCGTTAATGAAAGGATTCAATTTCTTACTCAAAGATAGAAAACTCGTCACGTTAAATAATTAATTAATTTCTTAGTTTCTTTAATTAATTAATTAATTAATTAAAGAAACTTTTGAGCAAAATAAAAATAAAATGTTGCTTGGCTAGACACGTTTAAATAATATTCTACATTTCCACTTCGGTGACCGCATAACCTAAGGCGCTATTCTCGTAATAGACTAAATTACCGATGGAGAGGAAATAGGTGTTCGATCCTGGTGGGTGCAATGAGGCGGTTTTTTCCTAAATTGTTTTCCACGCAAATATGGGTATATTTAATATAAGATGCATCCTTCCTGTTCCCTAACATATTAGAGTAATTAATACATATGCGTTAAGCATGAAAGGGCCACACAAAAAATCTATAAATCGTAGTATCAAAAGTTGTTTAAAATCTACTATGGGCATCGCAGATTTTTAAACATAATTTGTTATATCAATTTAAAAATGTTTCTGTTCTAAGGCCGCAATACCCATGACAGGTATAACAAGAACGGTTAAGATTAATATATGCATAGAATTAAACTAAATGTATCTACTGAAGTAATATATCATCATTTATTTTATCCAATTATTTTTCCATACAAACTGTAAAAAAATATTGACGTTCTCTTCCACAACTACCTAAGAAATTGATTCTTAACTGATAAATCCTATCTTAGTTTGATTATACTTGACAAGAAGGTCAACAATGGCAAGAGGAAAGGTTCTTTACCATGATTTTGCGGTGTTGAGTTCTATTCTCAATAATTATAGCTTTAATTAGGGCTGAAATATAACAAAATTCTTTTAATTCTTTACTTTTAAATTTACTGACAGGTTTTCACCAATACAAACTGTATGAGTTTGAATAGATATATTCAAAATTCTGCCCCACAATAAACTATGAGCTTTCTTCCTCTTTTCCCAGTGGTAGCAGTGTAAATATGAACAATGTCTCTCTTTGTCTAATGGATGAAATATAAAGTATCAACTGTGTTCCTCTCTTTTCACTCACAGATATGTTAAATGTGAACTGTGTTCCTTTCTGTCCATTGGTAGCAGTGTAAAGTGTGTGAAATGGGTCTATATTTGTTTCACTGAACAATCGATATAGTTTTCCCTTCTATATGTTCCTATCATTCTCTCCTGAATCTTCTCCCAAATTTAAAAAATATAGAAATAAAAATCTTGTCTCCCGTATCAATGGAAAAGCCCTTACAGCATCTGCACTCGTCAATAAAATGAAAAATGACCTTCACATCGGAGCCATTTCCGACCTCGCGTTTGTTGGCCGGTTGAAAGAAAGTTGATGACAAACTACTTACTTTTGTGGTTCGTACCCGGATCCTCTAAGCCTGCTCACCTCGCGGTGAGTGATGAACCGTTTCCATGTCTCATCATCACTCAGAGCAGAGCTGGTTGGATCTCTGCCACGGCGGAGGCTGTGAGGGACCAGACCTGTTTGTAAGGTGGAGTTGAAGGGAAGTCCAGTTAAGGGCAGTGTTTTTGCAGTTTTACAGCAAAACAATTTTTTTGCTCAAAATAAATAAAATATTGTCAATTTTTTTTTTCCCTATTAATTGAAATACGTGCACTTTCTGAATAGACTGATCATACCAGCACACGACTTATAGACTAGCTTAAATTTAGACCAGACACAACACTCGGCTCCCTGCAGTTAATTCATCATTATCAAAGGGTAAATTAACATTTTACTAATGGTCATTTTGTAAACCATGGCAAGAATTGAACCCGAGACCCTTAGTTCAAAAGACAGACACTCTACCGACCGAGCTAAGGTGTAGGACCTTTAAGAGAAACAAAGATTCTAATTTTCTCCACACGGTGACCTCAACAGTTGTAGAATATCTGTCATGATCATGGTGGCATTAGATGAGAAACTTTTTAAATCAAAAGAAAACGTTGTCATCAAATTCCAGGACACCCTTGACAGATATTCAACAACTGTTTATATCACCGTGTGAACAAAATTAAACTCTATGTTTGTGCTGAAGAAATTATTAGTTTTATTTTTGCCAAAAATAGTTTTGCTATAAAAACTGTGAGAACACTTGTCTTTTCTCGCGTCCCCTACACTCCCATCTTAAGCGCTCCCACATAAGCTACAGTCAAATGTTCATATGGCAGCTAGAGTTGTATTTCAAACGCATCTTACTACCCGTTCATGTTATTTGCCTATGTTCTGATTATACTAATATGTTAGGGATTAGTACTGTTTAATTTAGAAAAAGTGCACCCACATTTGCGTGGAGGGAGTGTGATAAACCATTTAGGAATAAAAAACCTCAGTCCACCTGACTGGGATCGAAACCTAATCTCCGGCAATCTAATTTAACATGAGAGTAGCGCTTTAGATCATGCGACCACCGAAGCGGATGTTTTTCTATTGAAACAATAAAATAAATATCTGTACACAAGTATATAACTAGAACTTATTTATTTGGATAAACGGGGGAGTGATTCAAATTATTGGAACTACAGAACACAACCTAGGGGTGGGGATGGGGTTGAAGTTGGACAGAGATGGAACAAATGTTTACTTTTTTTATTGCATTAATTTTTATTACTTAAATATTGTTAGTACTTTTTTTTACATTTTTAACATAATTTTACTGTCATAACATCAAGGTTTTTAAAAAAAAATTATTTCGCATGTACACACCAATGTTTTAGGTATGAGAAACATATAGTTTAAGGGGAAGTGTACCTGCAGTTGCGTGAAGGTAAGGTGGGGAGCTATTTAGGAAAGACCACCACATTTCACCCGGCGGGGATTTTAAAACCTGATCTCTTTTATGATGTGCAAAACATACGGGATGGATGCCTTGGTCCACTACGCCTAAATGTTCGGGCTGTAATTATTTGAAATGTTTATTAATTTTTATAAATATAATTGGTTCTTTAGTTTTTATGTAGTGTACAAGGGTACAAAGTAATTAAACTTTTAGTATCCTCTTGAAACAAATGTATATCTCCTCTACATTGCATTGTTGTAAATATTTTCTGTCGACGGCCCAAGTTGTTATTCAGTCAGCTCGAACAGAACAGTTATTACTAGTAGATATGTAAAGCTGGCAGCCACATTGAGTGATATGCTGCTGAGATGTTTTATAGTTCTGTCAGCTGCCAGTTAGGACTTTGGCTCAGCGTTAATCTGAAGCTTCTAATCTGTGACATTAGTTTTATGGCTCTGTAGATATTATTGCAAAGGAGATATATCAGGTTAGACACTCTCTGGAATGTTCGCTAGAGTTATTTCTTTCTTGGCATAAATCCGATTAGTTTTAAATTACATTGTCTAGAGTGGCGGTTCCCCAAAATTACCTGGTTGGGGAACTATTTTTTTTTTAAATAAAAAAAGTATGACACAATCGTTAAGTATTTACATTTTCATATAGTCCATTAGAGTTTGCAACAACTTTCAATAATATTTTTTTCAGTAAACCACCTCTAAATTAGTTATTTTAAAGCGATATTAGTCAACATTCTTACGTATTAAAAGAAACTCTCTCTAGTAATTTTGAGCAAAATCTTTAAAGTCACTTTTTGAA
Organism: Timema douglasi; assembly: GCA_901482245.1. Classification (NCBI taxonomy): domain Eukaryota; kingdom Metazoa; phylum Arthropoda; class Insecta; order Phasmatodea; family Timematidae; genus Timema; species Timema douglasi. The sequence goes on along the minus strand of CABEEJ010000015.1, from coordinate 76,199 downwards.
AATTTTAAAGTTTAAAAAGAATTAATCAGAAAATCACCTTTAATTCAAATAATCTAAAAAAAAAAATCAAAGTGTTATTTATCATGTAAACGCTCCCCAAATCATTAAAGCCAAATTGGAATTTTCAAAAATAAGTTACCAATAAACAACGGCACCCTTAATATTACGGCTAGAATTCGATGATGAAGATGAAGGTATGATTCATAGTTAAATTAATAATGTTTTCATTAAATAAAAAAGTAGAAAAATTGAGAATAGAAAAAAAATATTAAAATATAAAGTTTTGTTCTATTAGGTTTTAAGGACTTTTATAGAGCGAGGAAAGAGACATATACATCCGCAAATTATACAAAACGATGATTGTTTTATCTTCCTAAACATATATTTGTGCTTACGAGTAAAATTGATTAAGCCAAAAAAATGTTGACACATGAAATTATAGGCACAGATATACTTTAAATATTTATTTTGAATCTCTATTATTAAAAATGTGCATAGTTTCAGAGTAACATATAATCAAGATAATCAAACCTAGTTGGAAAATATATTCCCGTTATTAAATCATTAATTATATATTGTTTGTAAATAAATGTGAGGAAAGTATCAACCAAGGCTGGAAAACCGGAAAAAACCGGTAATTTCTCATAAAGCTAATAAAAATATATAAATATACATAATTAGGAATTTAGAATATTTAAATGGTAGGCCTATGTTTACAAGAAAAATATAATCAAAGAACTAAACGTGCTGACTCAAACACATGTATTACACCCTTACCCCCTTTCTGAAATATTGGATTGTATAATGATTGCATGTACTTCTACCCATCAAGCTCTCATCAAACTGTTTTAAACAATAATTACGCAACTTCACTCTTGCCAATTTTATAAAAAAATAAATTTTGTTACCTTTACCTCAATCTCTTATTTATAAAAATTGTAATTTCTTCTGGAAAACATGAGAAAGAATCCAATTAATTTAATAGTAAAAGATAAGGCTTAACCCCGTCTATGTTGAGGTGGGAGTGTTGGGAACACGAGTTAAGGTTAATGTTGTTTTTTCAGTTTATATAGTGAAACAATTATTTTTATTAAATTAATCAAAAATTTCTCTTGTAGAAACATAAAGTTTAATTTTCTTCACACGGTGATATCAACCGTTCTTGAATATTTGTCAAGGGTGTCTTAGAATTTAATCACAACTTTTTATCTTCTTTTAAGAGTTTGTCATCAAATACCACTGTGTGAATTATAGATATTCAAGAACTCTTAATATTACCAAGCGAAGAAAATTAAACTTTTTATTTCTAAAAGAGCAATATTGAATTTATCTGTGCAAAAAACAAAAATTCTTTCTATAAAAACTGCATACAACGCTGATCTTTTCTCGAGTTCTTTACACTTTGATTGAGAATGATTATTCTTTACCAATAACATGTTCACAAGAGAATAAATGGTAATTATTGGATATTAATTTGCACAAACATTTATTTTAAATTGTCCGACATTTAACTCAGTTGGTAGCGTGTCTGTCTATTGAGCTAAGGATTCCGGGTTCGATTCCTGGCATGGGCAAAAAATGTATCATTGGTGAAATGTGGGTTACCCTTTCACACTAATAAGTTAACGGCTGGAGTCTGGGTGTTGTGCCTTTTCTAGATTTATGTTAGTCTATAAGTCGTGCACTAATATAATTAAATGATTCAGAAAGTGCACGTTAAATACCTCAAATAAATGAAAAAACAAAACAAAAACACAGCTCATTTTAAAATAATTGATAGAGAACATTAGCTTTATGAACAGTTAGCTGGGATTTGTTTTGAAGTTTAAGATTCAGTTCCTCGTGTGGTTAAGACAAGAATGACTGGTATAATAACTCTAAGAGAATATCGAGAGTAACAAATGGTCCCTTCACTTAAAAAAACAAACAATGGGACATGGAGCGATGTCAACAGGACTCTATTGAAATCGTAATTATGATAAATGTACTTTTATGATTGTTTCACTCTTTATATTTTACAATGTCATTACATGCTTACTCAACCGAAATCAATTTAAGTTCTCATTTCATATACTTCGTACATTTTTAAGACACGAATTTCGAGTCATTATTTTTGTTAGATTGTCAATTTGATCAATTTTTTAAAAATATCTTTGTTATTTGAGTTTCAATTTCTTAACATTGGGCTGTGACCACATCGCATATGTTTTACTAACTAACTTAACATAAGGCAGTACACTTTTTACCAAACATCAAGTTATTGTACTGATTTTAATACAGTACCTATAGTAATATATTAGATAATTTAGAGATTACTGCAAACAACATATCATTTGACATGGTTAATGAATTTAAATATTTAGAAACAACTTTTTAATTAACAATAACGATACTAGATTGTATTATTATTATTATTATTATTATTAGCACCGCGTCTTACTACCCGTTCGGGTTATACGCACTTACGCTAATGTGTAGTGGTAGGGTGATTGTGAGATGAAATGAAGGACCTACAGTTTAACGTGGAATCCGAACCACGGTGGAGGCCTGGCATTACTCACATTCACAAGATGTCTTGTCAGAGGTGAAGTAGATTGTAAATTAGGAAAATAATACAGTTGGGAAATATATGCTATTACTTTGTTAATAAGTTGATAACATCTCACCTGCTTTCAAGGAATGTAAAACTCACCATACACAAAACAATAGTTTTACCGGTTGTCCTCTATGGGTGAAACGTGGCTTCTTACCTTACACGACGAAAACAAATTTAGAGTGTTCGAAAATAAGGTGCTTAGGAAGATATTTGGTCCAAAAAATGATGAGACTACTGGGGAGTGGGGAGGTTACATAATGATGAGTCACTTACCCTGTACTCATCACAAGACAATATTAGGATAATCTAGTCTCGTATATTACGATGGGCAGGACATGCAGCGCAAATGGTAGAATCTAGAACCGTGCTCAGAGTTTGGCCGGTAAACCCAACGGGAAGAGACCATTGGGAAGACCTAGATGAGGATAGGGGGATAGCATTAGAATGGACCTGAAAGAGACAGGGTGTAATGAGGGGAACTGGGTAGAGCTAGCTCAAGATAGGGATGGGTTGCATACTTTTGTAAGTGCGGCATAAGTAATCAATGTAGCTATTGAAAAAGTACAGTTTATAAAAATTATTACCGCATCTTTCTATCCGTTTGGGCTCTATGCCTGTGTTCTAATTACTCCAATGTATTAGGGATAAAGAAGATTGAATTTAGAGGAAGTGTACTTGCGTTTGCGTGGAGGTAGATTGGAAAACTATTTAGAAAAACACACCCTCTGTACACCCAACTGTTATTGAACTCAATCTCTCCGTCATCGGCAATCTAGTCTATTTCGACAGTGACGCCTTAGATCATGCAGTCCCCAAAGCGGGCTTATACATAAATTATTTCCCCCTGTTCATGCACGCTAATGCCGATACACTTCCTCCAAATACTACCTTCTTCATCCTTATTCCACTATCGTAAAATATGAGGGCAGCCCAGGAAGTCGGACAGGCGCAGGCCACGGGGTAGAACGTATCACTATCTAATATATATTCACCTTCTTACACTACTCTTGCTCCAAACCTTGTTTTAATATCCCCTTCATCCTAAACTAATTCAAATTATTGATTATATATATGCTTTCATAGCCTAATCACCCATCTCGGCGCGGCTCTTCCTTCTTTGTCCCGCTCAACGTACCTCGTTATCAACATCTTATCATAATTAATATCGAGACGTCGTTTCAACAGGGTAACGCAGTCTTATTTGATTGGCGGAGTTGGTGCAATCTGGCCCGGGTTGCGTTTACGATGCATTCAATCAAATTCCCCCACGGGCTACTCTCTTTATATGAGGCGACGGATTAAGGTATTGGTATAGGTCCGAGCAAGAGTGATCCCAAGGCAAATATATTTGATTTGTTGGCTTGTTTATGCAACTTAACGTCTGTTTAAAGCTTTCAATCACATTTTATAATTGATTTGGTGAAAAACACAGCAATCACATGGCAGGGTTATAATTTACAAGTACCCCCCCTTTACACTAAAAAGTATCAGTCTTACCATGACATATTAAATTATGGTCCTATTTTATAATCTGTGCCGTAGTGGAACTATGCAAGGTAGGCTTATTACCTTTCAGAACAAACTAAGGGCATATGCGCCTCTAGTTCTGTGGTTTAAATTTGGGTGTAAATTAAAGCGAGTTAAGGTGTCTTTGTAGTTTTTATAGCAAATAAACTCATACATAGTCAATATCTATTATTTGTCGGTGACCTGGTGGTCTAGGGGTAAGGTGTCAGACTTCTGTGCTGGTGGCCGGGGTTCAATCCTCGATCCCGGCAAATATTTTCTGATTACCAAACCCTTCCTTCACCACTGACAAGACATCTTGTGAATGTAGGGAATGCCAGGCCTCCACCGTGGTTCGGATTCCACGTTAATACTGTAGGTCCTCCATTTCATCTCACAATCACCCTACCATTACACATTAGCGTAAGTGCGTATAACCCGAACAGGCAGTAAGACGCAGTGCTAATAATAATAAATATCTATTATTTCAATTAGTTTAGTTTTCTAGATATAGGTAACTTATCAGTTCTTGAATATTTCCTATGGGTATCGTGGAATATTATAAGCTTTTTAATATTCGTTAAATTGAAAAATTACACCTGGATTCGGGAATCGAAGACTTACCGTGTCTAAGGCGGCTTCATTATCTGACAGATCGTAATATTAATTGATCACACATGTGTAGTTGATGATTTCTGCACGTCCATCACAGACTCAGCCTTAAAATATGAATGAAGAATGACCCTAAGCACGCGATGATTCCTGGATAGGTCAGTGGTAAGAGCATTGTTACACTAAACCAAAGGTCCCGGGTTCGATTTCCGTGTCAAGGTGCCATTTTTAAATTTAAAGAATATTATATTTGGATGCGGCTATAACCGTAACTATCAACTATATTAGTTTTTATATTTAATCCGCCCTTAACTTTTTAAATTAAGAGAAAAAGCCATGTTCAAATTTCGTGATGCTTATGATAGATATTTCAAGAAATGGTGAGATTACTATCAAATTAAACTAAACGTGTCGATTGAAGCAATATTTTATTTACTATGGCCAAACATTTTCTTTTAATTAAAAAACTGTAAAAATACTGACCTTAGCTAATGTTACCTTCTATCTCATCTTAATGCATCATATTTACAAAAAACAACAACTAGATTACCAGTGAGAGGGAAGATGAGATTCGAATTTCTAGCTGGATATATTGAAAGGTTTCACGTGTGATTTGTTGACACACTCTTTACACAATTGCGTGCATTTTCTAAATATCAAATTTCCTAATTTATAACCCTCATACTATAACTAGGTCAGTAAGTTGTTGAAATATTTACTTCTTAAAGGAATTTAAAACTCAGAGTAAACAAAACAATTATTTTACCAGATGTTTGTTCTCTATGGGAGTGAAACATGGTCTCTTACCTTACATGTCGAAAGCAAATTTAGGATGTTTAAAAACAAGGTGCTCAGGAAGATATTTGGTCCAAAAAGAGATTAGGCTACTGGAGAGGGGAGTAGTTTACATAATGATGAGTTACATACCCCTACTAATCACTTAACATTGTTACGCTATTTAAGTCTCGTAGATAATGGTGGGTAGGATATGCAGTAGAATAGGAGAATCTGTAACCATGTTCACGGTTTTGACTGGTAAGCCCAATTGGAAAAGACCATTGGGAAGACCATGAGGTAGACTGGGTAGAACTAGCTCAAAATAGAGATAGGGTGTAATGAGGTTGACTGGACAAAACTAGTTCAAAATAGGAATAGGGTGTAATGTGATGGACTGGGTAGAACTAGCTCAAAATAGAGATAGGGTGTAATGAGGTGGACTGGACAAAACTAGTTCAAAATAGGAATAGGGTGTAATGTGATGGACTGGGTAGAACTAGCTCAAGAAGGTGTAATGGGGTGAACTGGATAGAACTATCTCAAGATAGATATAGGGTGTAATGAGGTGAACTGGGTAGAACTATCTCAAGATAGATATAGGGTGTAATGGGGTGAACTGGATAGAACTATCTTAATATATAGATAGGGTGCAATGTAATGGACTGTGTTGAATTAACTCAAGATAACGATAGGGTGTAATGAGGTTGACTAGATATAACTAGTGCAAGATAAAATAGAGGGCGTAATTTTATAAGTGCGTAGTAATGAACATTTGAGTTTCTTATGCCATAGAGTAAATAAGTATAAGCCTCAGAATAAGTAATAAATAATATTGGTGCAAAAAAAAATACAAATAAATAAACATTCAAGGCATCATTTAACTCGACAGAGGTTCTCAGCACGAACCCATAGTGTCGGGGTTTTGGTGACTTTATCTTGTTCTATCAAAATGCGTTTGTTTTTGCAAAAAAAATAAATAATGCATACATTCAATTAAATTTAATACTGTTAGTTTTAAAAATATGTTAATCTTTACACATGCAAATAAAATAAGGAAATTATAAAAGATAACTTAGATAAATATTTACTTAATTAGTAATAAGCATAAACATTTAATAAAATGTGCGTATAGCCTGAACGGTTATTAAGCCATACTGTTATAAAAAGAAAAATTAATGAAATGGATGAGCTCGTTTACTTGTACAGAATAGATCCAGTTTTAACGACAACTCTTTTCAACTAATTGCTGGTTGGTGACCTGGTGGTCTAGGGGTAAGGTGGCAGACTTCTGTGCTGGGGTCTGGGGTTCAATCCTCGGTCCCGGCACATATATATAGATGATTACCAAACCCTTCCTTCATCTCTGACAAGACGTATTTTAATCACAACTTGTGAATGTGTGGAATACCAGGCCTCCACCATGGTTCGGATTCCACGTTAAAATGTAGGTCCTCCATTTAATCTCACCATCATCCTACCATTTTCACATTAGCGTAAGATCGTATAACCCGAACAGGTTGTAAGACGCGGGGATGATGATAATAATAATAATAATAACTAATTACCATTAACATTACTAAATCATAGTTAATTTTTCTAATGAGTTTTAAAATTGTGTTCGTAGAATCATTATGGATGAATTTTATCTCTGCAATAAACTAAACAAATACAAAATGAAAGATTGTAGTGCATAATATTGTATTTTTAATAGTAGCTTTAATGTATATTTAATTTACTCGCGTTTTGTCAATATTTGCTGTGACCCATGGTATATATTTAATGCCCCCTGGAGAAGTTGTGATCCACAGTTTAAAACTATTATTATTATTATTATTAGCACCGCGTCTTAATACCCGTTCGGGTTATACGCACTTACGCTAATGTGTAATGGTAGGGTGATTGTGAGATGAAATGGAGGACCTAAAGTTTAACGTGGAATCCGAACCACGGTGGAGACCTGGCATTCCCCACATTCACAAGATGTCTTGCCAGAGGTGAAGTAAGGGTTTGGTAATCAGATAAATCTTTGCCGCGACCGAGGATTGAACCCCGGCCGCCAGCACAGAAGTCTGATACCTTACCCCTAGACCGCCAGGTCACCCACAGTTTAAAAACAATAAGCTCTAATCCATCCACATATTTACACTAATATGGTAAGAATAAGAATGAAGTAATTCATAAGAATTGTGTCAACATTTGCTTGGAGATATATTTGAGAAATCATTTTAAAAATAACACAATACATTCAGCTGGGATTTGAACCTATGCTTCCTCTCCCATGGAAAAACAGAGAGTATAAGCCTGGCACCCTTGTCCACGTGTCCACTGGTTCTAGAAATATTTTTATAGTTAAATTGTAGGCCTACTTTTCTCGACCACGCTCTTTAAATTAGTGTAAATGGCAGACAACTGGAACCGTAAAAAAAAATGTTTCCCTGATAAAACAACAGCACTAGTGAACTACAGTTCATTCGCTACTGGAGTGGTGCCAAATAACCAACAGAAGGTTTGTATTGCAAACATTGGTTGAAAGGGATTAATATAGAAATATTTAGTATGGTATTGGTAATATTTTATATTATTAATCAAAAGTTTTAATAAATGTTTATAATAATATTCCCTTAAGGATGATTGATTAGTGGCTTTCTCGTAATTTATTACTAAACTATTGAATTTTTTCTTTTTTCGGTTGTGGCATCAAGAGATATAATATTGCATGAAATAATAAATTAAAAAATATTATATTCACTTTTGTATCTTACTATAACTGACCCCCAAAACAGATTTATGTTCTTTTTTTAACTTATAGAAAGTGCTATACAAAGAATTAGTTTAAAAATAAAACATTTTACTACGTAAGCACATGCGCATGCGCATGCGCATGAACAGAACCGAGCACGGTTTGTACGATGTTACCAACAGTCCTTGTTTCGGCTGGTTTGCCATATTTATTTATAAAGAGCAGTTAGCCTTTTAGAAGCTCTCGTTTGTAAAGCATTTTTTTGCATTTCCAAATGAATTGCAGAAGTTACTTTCAAAAAAATTAAATATATTTAAACGGTTAATTCCATAAGTTTGTAATTCAATTATGTATAAACGGTTAAAAAAATTAAAAATCTAATTGTTTGCTATGAAGGATTTCACTTCCAAAAGTAACAGCAGCTCAATATATTATGCCCTTACAGATCATATAGTAAGGTGAATGGGCACATGAAAGTAGATCTGGCGGAGACTTTTGTTATCCGTCACCACCACTCCAGGGGTGAGTGTACTGTATATATGTGTGTATGTGTGTAAGGGGTGGGGGGAGGGAAGCGATGTAGAATGAGAGAGGATGGTGTTTTAAGAGTGAGAGAATGTACTCCTTACATTTCACGCGGGGATGAGAAAGTTGTTCTGTTAACATCAAGATACGTCTAATGCGTACCGACAAGGTAGTAACCCTAACCTAGGTCAACTCTCCCTAGCATAATGTAGTCCCTAGCAGCTACTTGTTTGTGTAGCTACGTTTATTACTTTGTTAAACTTATTCAATTTTGTATTTACATCTCTTTTTAAAACTAGAGCCCATCACGAACAATATATATACTATTCACGGTAGGAATTACTACCTGAAAGGTCTTTTATCCTACTAATATCCTACTAAATAATAGTTTTGGTAGGGAAAAAGGCCTTTCAGAAAACAATTCCTACGGTATATATAGGCTCTATATATATTTAAAATTCAAAAATGTAAAACTCTTTTGAAACCTTGTTAAAACACTATCTATCTATTAGTAAAAAAAAAATATATATTCGGAAGTGTATTAATAAAGTAGGGGAATGCCAGGCCTCCACCGTGGTTCGGATTCCACGTTAAACTGTAGGTCCTCCATTTCATCTCATAATAACCCTACCATTACACATTAGCGTAAGTGCGTACAACCCGAACGGGTAGTAAGACGCAGTGCTAATAATAATAATAATAATAATAATAATAAAGTAGGATCCAACCCGTTTCTGTGGCCGCATGGTTTAAGGCGCTTCTCTTGAAGTAGACTAAACTGCCGATGAAGTTATTTCACTCTACGTGAATGCGTGTATACTTCTTTTAAATATAACCTTCATAATCCATAAAATTACTAACGTAATTAATATATGAGCGTATAAACCTAATGGATAGTAGGAAGGGTTGCTAAAAAAAATATATAGTAGGATTTAATGATAGAAAGGAACTTTTAGAAAATATATATTTTTCCTGTCAACATTAGGCGACGGTGACCTGGTGGTCTAGGGGTAAGGTGTCAGACTTCTATGCTGGCGGCCGGGATTCAATCCTCGGTCCCGGTACAGATTTATCTGATTACCAAACCCTTCCTTCACCTCTTACAAGACATCTTGTGAATGTGGGGAATGCCAGGCCTCCACTGTGGTTCGGATTCTACGTTAAACTGTAGGTCCTCCATTTAATCTCACAATAACACTACCATTACACAATAGCGTAAGTGCGTATAACCCGAACGGGTAGTAAGACGCGGTGCTAATAATAATAATAATAATAAACATTAGGCGTGTTTTCGCGGTTGACCTGGTATCGCTGTTAACGAAATGTTTGACCAAGACGATACCAAAGTTTGGTTTGGTAACGCTTTCCTTGACCAGACTAAAGAGCATGGTCACGAACAGTCAGCCGAAAATGTTTGCGCCAATTACAAAACAGCTAAGCTAATTATTATATATATATATGAGTATAACTTCATAGTTAATGGATTTTAAGTTTCTGTAAATTAAAATGGACTGCCATTATTAACTAGAAATGCATGACAGTAAGAAGAAACTTAAAAACCGTTTAGCTATGGATAAAAAAGAATACTATATGATCTAGCTCTATTTAATATTACATACGTACTTCCTGTTTTCTTAAAGTTATTTTTGGGAAGATATGTTTAACTTGATATGTTATTCAAATATTAGGACTAGTCAAAATAAGCACCAATATAACTAATAATGGAATTAAATAGCTCATTTTTCATCGATTTTCAGTACATGTAGTAGGATTACATATATTCGCCTACCAGCTAGATCTACTTTACCCAAACCACAGTTTTTATTTAAGAAAAACATTTCAAAATTGTTTTCGTTTTTTGACTTGGTCAGAACCACTTCATTGAAAACACTCGATGTCAAGACGTACCCAAGTCGATCACGAAAACTAGCCTATTTCTAACAAACGTGAGAATGCGTCTCGGAGGGTAGTTGGATGTATGTAAACTATTGCAAAGAATGAAGTACTATCGCTAGAGGCAATGATGGCAGTTTATAAACGTGTGTTGACGCCAACATTGTGATATGGTTGTGAAGCGTGAGTTTGTCAGGAGAAACACACGAGCAAGGTGAATACGGTTAAATGACATATCTAGGAAATGTATGTGGAAAAACTCTTATGGAGTCATTTATGAATGGGTGGGTGCTGAAGGAGTGCAGTTTGAAACGGAATACAATAGTTCAATGTTAAAAAGCGTGTAACGTTGGTTTGCGCATGTTCAGAGGATGTGTGGCTCGACAGACGAAGCAAATATATGAAGGTAGAGTGTGTGGATCAAAGGGAAGGGGGTAAGCAATGTAACACGTGGCTAAATATAGTATACGAATGTGTGAAAACGAGAAACATTAGAGATTTAAGAATAAAACAGCATGTTTTACCATTTATACCCTTTTTATTTTATTATTATTATTAGCACCGCGTCTTACTACCCGTTCGGGTTATACGCACTTACGCTAATGTGTAATGGTAGGGTGATTGTGAGATGAAATGGAGGACCTACAGTTTAACGTGGAATCCGAACCACGGTGGAGGCCTGGCATTCCCCACATTCACAAGATGTCTTGTCAGAGATGAAGGAAGGGTTTTGTAATCAGATAAATCTTTGCCGGGACCGAGGATTGAACCCCGGCCGCCAGCATAGAAGTCTGACACCTTACCCCTAGACCGCCAGGTCACCCTTTTATTTTATTAGATTCACTCTTTTTACCATTTTTATTTTGTGCCACTTTAGCTCTTTTTTACATTTTGGCTCTTTTTGGACATTTTTTCTTTTTGGGTCTTATTGCCCTTTGTGTTTATATCTATTTTCCATCCTTTTTAATATTCCTTTACCCTTTATTGCACTTTCTACACCTTTCTACGTAAATTACATGGCTAAGCTCCGGAGAAATATTTTGGGGTAGAAACGATAAAAAGTTTTAAAAAGTGTAAAAATTGCAAAAAGGCCATAGAGGATAAACAAAGTAAAAATGATAAAATCAACCAAACTAAAAAAAAGGGGGAATAGGGTAACTAAAAAGGTTAAAAAATGTAAAATTGATTAAGAACGTAAAAAGGGTAAAAAGGGTAAATATAAACAAAATTTGAAAATTCCCACTTTTTTGGGGGTATCCTCTTAACCTTCCTGCCAAGTTAAAGTTTTATACGACATTTTAAAGAAATTTAGTTGTATTCCCAGTTTTGGAAGTTCTGAGCCCCTCCCCTCCCCATTTCACCAACTCCAACTTTGAAAGCTAACATTTTTAGTCCGGTTTGGCGATTATTTGGAGATATACATTTTTCATCTAATGCCTCTATTTATGCTCATGAAGGATATTCAACAACTGTTGATATCGACACGTGAAGAAAATTATACTCTATGTTTGTACTGGAGCAATGTTTGGTTTATTTTGGCAAAAAAAAAAAAGTTTTGGAGCACTGGACTTTTCTTGGGTTCTCTGTAATTCCACCGGCCCTTGGTCCTGTCGAGTGCAATCTAAAACCTATTTTTTGGGATGGTGGACGGGAGGGTGAAAGGCGTGATGTGGCCTCACAACCGACCGTAGTATCCTTCCACACCAACAAGAACAGATGGATTACGGAAACTGTAGATGGCGCTATCTACCGGACAGTTCTTGCGAACAAATCTTACGTTTGGAAATATCTGTTTTCTCGAGAATGAGTGATGTTTTTTTTTCAACACCCCTTCTAGGATAGTGTATCGATGTTTATTAATAATGTTACATTTTATTATTTTTTGTTGTGAAGCTGACAGTTTTTTTATTGAAAAATGTCAATTTTATCGATATTTGATCACTGTTTAAATAATAGAGAATGTGTGTTATAAAAAGTATAACTTAATCAACATTATTTTATTCTTGAACAAACCTATTCCGAAAAGGAAATTTCAAAACAATCAAAATTCTTGAAGATAACCGTAAGTTCCCATGGCTCTGCATTTCCACGCCAATTGAAAAGGGCCAATCGCCTTACGAGAGTAAAATTTGATCCAACCTCTATGAATTGCTATGAACCTTATTGACATAACAGTCTGTTGCTGTGGGGTTGATCTTTTCTTAAGGGCTATGCACCTTATGGATACGGAGTATCTAGACGGGGTTTTATATCTATAGAGAAAAGGGGAAGTTAGGAAAGATTGAGCTCGTCGACGCTGTGTGTACCTTTAAGAAATGTGTTAACTCCTCCTAAAAAACCCCTCAACATAACAAGGAAATGATGGATGTGTGTAAAAGACCAGGATATTCCCTCCGATAGTTGGAACACTATGGTCAAGCGTGTAATTATTATTTACCTTCGTTACGTCACAACACCAACTCCGCCCGGGTAAGTTCACGTGAGTGTGTGTGTGTTTTATTTTGATTGATGGCACCCCTGTTGATGCGCCGAGTGTAATTAGGAATGAAAGTTTTTAAGGAAGGTGATGTGTTTGTACTAATGCGTTGAAACACTCCCACCCTCCCACCTCGTCTCTCTCTACCCCATCACAAAATGTGATTTACATAATTCTTTCTGCCCGGTCGTTTGTTGGTGTGAAAATTTCACTTTGAAAAGACGCCCACGAGAACGAGGGAATAGTATGGAACGTTTTACGGCGCATGCCACGTTTTAGAGAGTTAAGGATTCGGTGTAACCTCGGTAAGCGAGGAATTGCTGTGTCGACGTTCTGTTGTGACGGAATAGTTAATTCTAAGACGCGTTGTTTAAAAATATGATTCACGCCAAAGTATTATTATTATTAGCACCACGTCTTACTACCCGTTCGGGTTATACGCACTTACGCTAATGTGTAATGGTAGGGTGATTGTGAGATGAAATGGAGGACCTACAGTTTAACGTGGAATCCGAACCACGGTGG